>QODF01000101.1:557514-644494 GCA_024372805.1 Oostethus manadensis
ATTTAACACATACTCTACTGGGATACATTAATACGATTTTATGGAACAAATACTGGAAGCTGTCAAAGAGGGGCAGTGTTTTGGCCAGCAGAGAAGGCTCTGCTTCCACCAACACACTCAGTATAAAGCCTTCCATAAGACAAAGAGGGGTAAGTGTAGGCATGCAGCCTTGAACGCCGAGCCTTATTTATAGTTCACTCCACGCTGCGAGGGCGCCCGGAGTCTTTACTGTTTGCCGTCAAGGTCTGACGCATAAAAAGTGAAAAGTTCATCTCAGCCATCAAGTCGTGAGGTCGTTACCTTTACAACAGGCGGAGATGGAAGGCCACGAAGCACTTATTTTTTTTATTATCCAACTTTAAAAAGACCAGTGTAAGACCAGGTACAAAAGCGGTACGCTGAAAGAATACATCCATTATATTACAGGTAAATTTTTCCTCCTTGATGTTTTTCTGTGGAGATTTATTGGCGCTTTATTAACACAAAACAATTGAGTTCACACTGCTTCCAACCTCCAGCCGTTCCAGTCCATCGGAATTCTACTGAACTATCTTGGGATTTAAAAAAAAGAGGTAGGATGTGTGGGTCAAACGTGACGTGTAATGATTTCCGTGAGTCGGTGTCATCCGAAAAAAAAGCATCTGCTTTAAAAAGGTGTGTTGTTGTGAAACTAGGTATTGATTTTCACCGTGAAAGCTTGTGGGCCACTGACCCGCTCTGGACCTGGACTCGCTTGCCAAAGCTAAATTGAGCCGTATACAAGTCGTCTCTGTCGCTGAAGACCCCAGCCAATTTCTTTCTACCCCCCACTTCAGATGTGGAAATTCCCCACAATGGATCCACCTCGTGAAGATCCTGACACGCAATTTCCTGCTTCTTTCCATCAGCCTCCAGTTCCATCTCTTTGGAGCTTTTTTGGGGTGAAGTGACAGGGTAGAAAAATCGCTACTGACGCTTTCCTCCTGGTTTCTTAGATCCTGGTAATCCACTGGGGGTCCATTTCATTGGTAAAGCGGATTTGTTGTCACTGTAACATTTGAAAATACATTGCTTGAAATGACAAAAACAAACATACTAATGTTCTTTTGCTGTGCATTAGCAACAGCAGTGCACTCCATAGTCTCTTTTGTGCTGCACTTTGCCCTCAGTCTCCTCCTGGATAAAATGTTGAAAAACGCTGAGAAGTAAATACAAGCGACCTTCATTCGCCTTTATTGTTGATGCCGTTCCCCGATAATATTTTGAAGTACAAAAAAAAAACAAAATTGCATAGACCTACAGTATGCAGCAGAATATGATCAGGAGTTCATGAACAAAGAATTTTTTTGCAACACTTTCATAATAGAAAAAAGGTACATTAGATGGAAAGCTGCCGTATCACAGGCCACTCTAGTTAACGTGTATGAATAAAGAAAAAAACACGCACACAAATCATTCAAGGTCACACTCGTTGCCTTCCCCCAGACAACATCCGAGCGTAAATTCATAGCTCAGACCAATTTAGGCAGAGGAATCAATGTCGCCGAAATATTGGCTTTTTATGACTTGCTACATATAGCTGAGGGCCATGGGACTGGATAAATGTGCTCACTCAAATTTTCATTGAAAACAGCCTGAAAGCAAGTGAAAGACAATGTATAAAGAGGACAAACAACACAGGTTGGCATTATTGTTGTAATGATATCATTAGGAGGTCGATCACAATCACATGTAGGCGGTTGTGACCATTATCAACACTAGAGTCAAGTGTGTGCAAGTTTGAATGTGCATGTTGTGTGTTAGAAATGCACTGTTTATAAAGAATTCATATTTGCTGTTATATTTTTTGCTAGATTGTTTTTATACATGATTATGATTTTTTAAAATTACAACGGTATAGGAGAAAAAAAAATCAACTAAAAATAACAGGATACGCATTTATACATGTATTTGTTATCTTTCAGAGGGGCTTAAGCAATAATAAACAGTATTATTGTTAATAGTAGCAGTAGTAGTAGTAGTAGTAGTAGTAGTAGTAGTAGTAGTAGTAGTAGTAGTAGGGCCCTATGAAATCTGTTTTATTTTTTCTTAAACAATATTTTGTTTTTTCAATTCAGTTTTTTTACCTTTTACACCTATGTGATCACCACATATGGTGTGTTTTTGTGTCTGTAAATAAAACCACAGTTAAATAAATGCAAAAACCCTTCCATTTATTGATGCAATACATCATTAGACAATTTTGTCCAGTATTTCCGAAACGGCTGTAGCTTTGTTAAATTTTTCATTGCTACAAAATCCCCAGCAAACGATCACATCCATGCTTGTGGTTAAAAACCACGTAGTTGCAGATGCAATTGTAATAGCTTTATTAATGTAAGCTATTTTTTATTGCAACCTTGCGTTATTACCACTTTTAGACAGGATGTGTGCCGCTCTTAGTTGAGTAATCACTGCGGTTACTAAAAGTCAGACTTTGTTAAGACTACTAAAAGGAGCCTCATAGGAAGCCAACAGGCATCTACAGTTTGAAAGAGAAAGGCTGGCCTACTGACTGGGAGCACCTTGCAGTGTTACAGACATTCATGCCCTCAATTTGCCCTAACAGCTTTCTCAATCCCGGGCCATGCCATTCCATTCGTCCTCATGCCAGACTGTACGTTTTGCCTGTTATTCATCCATCCGTCTCCAAAAGAAGCGATCAGCGCCGTCTGGAATGAGAAGTGCCACAAGACTACCGTATGAGCCATATGAGCTATATAAGGTGACGACACAAGTTAAGCTCAATAATGCATTGGAATAAATGCATGTTATGAAAAGTCAATATGATCATAGTCTTAGCCTTCTGCAAAAGTCCACCTATTACGTTTCCAGGCTAAATGCCATGCGTATACATGTAACAAAATCAATTTCTAATGTATAGTAGTAGAACACAAACTGATGGAGTGTCAAAAGGAGCATTTTCTAGTGAAATCCCAGTAATGGACACGATGTTTCTGTATTACAAATACATGTTGGACTTGATTCCTATGTTTACCAAAAAGCTATGTTGCAATCATGTTCCACGGGGCTCCTCCCACTGACCCTGCACACCACCTCCTGGATTTGGCCTGAGGATCAATAAGTAATTTTTGGGAGCTGATTAGTTTGCAGCAGGAAAGGTGCTCACTGTCTGATCTGTCCTGAGGATATAATCAAAACAGTAAAAAGTGGTAATACGGCTGAAGTATTCTCTCTCTAATAGTACGTCTACGTGATGCATGCTTTACAGAGGGTGATTATGGGCAATGGCGTGGAAAAGAGCAGCTAGAGGAGGAAGAATGGCAACGTCGGTTGCCAGCTGTGTAACGTTTACTAGGATCTATTAGTGCATTTAGTATATCATAATCCAACCCAGAAGTATCACAGCCATAAATTAACTTGCAATCCGGGTCACTGGGCCCACATTTTTAGCCGACACGTCTCATAAATGATGCCGTATAAATACTTCCAACAACTGTACCAGACTTTTCAGATTATAAATCGCACTTGTTTTCATTGCTTGGCTGGTCCTGCGATCTGTAGTCAGGCGCGATCAAAATATATACACTATATAACGTAACATGAGTAGCCTTTAAGTTAATGTGGGGTTGCTGTTGGTTTTGGGGCGACACCTGGTGGCTCGATAATTCCCTGAGTTAAGCTTGTGTCGCATGTAGGCACACAAATTGAACGGTAATGGTTTAAGTGTTCCAATTTACAGGAAAAGAACATTTCAGAATTTGACTTTTTTCACCGGTGAAATATGTAATGTCAGTAAAAAAAGTGACTAAAGAAGGAGGTCAGCCAAAGCAATGGCATGAATTGTATTATTTTATTCCCGAATAAAGTGCACCATAAGCCTAATTATTCTGCAACATGGTGTTAGCATCCATACATCGATGGAAGCGGTGGGAACATGCAGTGATCGGTAGTGTAAAAGTAGGACGCAGGTTGTTGATATGCAGATATTTACATGCACACCTCCGTGCTTCTGTGACCTAAATCAACCAAGCAGCCTGTCTTAAGACAAACATGAGGAAAAGTGGGTCAAATACATTAACTATTGTATTTTGTATTGTGTGTGAGTCACACTGACAAACATGCACTACCATAAATGCTCCAATTAATGCCTTTACAATGTCTCCTTTACAGAAGCAAATAACCGCAAGGTTTCTAATTAGCGCCAGGTCAACAAACATTAAGACCCTAGGCACAGGCAACCTCCTGATGAAGTTTTTTTTTTATGAACGCCACTAGATGGCGTTTGAAGTATCATGAGCATACCTCTGCATGCTCTTTAAAATGCTGTTATCATGGGAAACTCATCAGAGTCTGGTAATGACCATGTGATTAAAGAAAGCTGCGTTTTTCTTTCCACTTCCCTCATGCGCTTCAAATCATTACTAAAGTAACACAATTGAGTTTTTATGTCCAACAAGTTTTCACATTTCCGAAGCCGCCGCTCTGCAGTGTAGGGTGTGTTGAGTACCATAGATGACAGTATATGCTGAGTTCCATGTAAGCATGCTAGGATTGTGTGCAGCAGTACACTGTATGTTCACTCTTTGCAGTAGTGTCACCATGTAAGAGCCAATTTCCCAGGGGTCCCGTAATCAAACTCATAACCTGGGTGGGTGCTTATAGAGGGCCGGGGCCCTGGTTGTCGCATATCATGCGTCACTTTTAATCCAAGCGCACCGCAAATTATTTATAATCTGACCGTTTAAAATCAAGAGGAACATGGAGGGTGCCCGCCCGGCATGGAGCTCTTTGCTACATTTAGCTCATGCAGGAGAGCATGCAGACGCGAGACGCAAAAGTTACTGGTTTTTTTTTTAAATAGAGAGCCTTATGGTGTTCAGCTGGTTGGTGACTGTGATGACCAAAGCATACGGTCCACATCGTTTTCTATAAGACCATTCAGTGACCCCATGCGCCTGACATGTGGGGTCATAGTCTTGCTGGAGCTGACCCCTCTGCATGGAACTGCTCCACCACAGGGTAAAGGTATTCACTCAGAACAACTCTGTAGCGATTTGAAGTGAACCTAACCTGGAAATGTGTGCACAAACTATGCCAGGTATCCCCAGTGCTGGAAAATACAAAAATATATATCATTGAATGCATCATTTAAATAGGAATAAGTTCAATAAACCACACACAGCATTAGCTTCACGGAGAACAAGCAGCTACAGTGAGGGCAGGACTGCATTACTCCAGTATTACATTGCTGCTTTATCCAGTTGAACACACAGCACACAGCGTTTAATCTATTCAGTGTCAAAGGAGCAGCTCCCGAGGGGCACACAATACAAGTTGTTTTATGTGATGAAATCGCACCACCACCCACCAAAGCTTACACACACCAGAACACACACTCACACAAAACCGGCTGACTTGCATAAAAGACACACAAGGTTTTTTTTTTTACCTTTCCATGATCAATTATTGCAATCTGCCACCCGCATGTCTTTATTCTGCAAAGATGGAAGCGTTTTTTCCTGTTTATTGTGCGACAAGACCAAGAGGGAGTGGGAGCGGAGTTAGTTTTACAAGCAGGACCCCAAATGAACGCAATTACGCCATAACGTGCACCATAAACCTGAAATAGAGCTGCCTCGGGGAGCAAGAGATAAAATATATGTTCGACGCTTTAAATGGAGGTGCCACCATCCAGGAGCACTTAGGGTTAAAGTTAGGTTTGGGGTTAGGGCTTGCGTTCGGTGGTAAAGTTAGGGTTAGATGGGTTAGAGGTTAGGTACTCCATTATGTAAGACGTATTTGTTCATGGTGGCGTGATAGTTAAGTTCCTTCCGTGCTACATTTAAACATATCGTCAATGCAACAGGAATCGTGTGATCGGGTATGGACGAGTCACCATGGGGGTTGTTCTATTGTCTTGGCTTTTTGCCATCAGCTTGAGCCATCCGGTAAATCCGGTGAGTAAAAGTAAATGGAAAAGACAAAACAGGAAAATAAATGACAAAATGGAAAAAAAATGAAACACAGTAGAAATAAAGCAAAGACAAAATGGAAAAAGAATATGACTGCATTTGTATATTTTTTATTGGTCATCTTTATTATATATATAATTGCCACATATTTGCCACATGTAGTTCCTTTTATTTTGGCACTCCTGATAGATGTGTAGTTGCCTCACGGTATAGTCAGCTTTTAGCTGCAGGAGTCAAGGCTAGCAGTAATGCCAAGGAGATGCCAGAGCTTGAAAACCTTCTTTTGCCATTAAAGTCTCCTGTTTGGGAACACTTTGCCTTCCCAGTGATATGTACCTTACAGTACAAACAAACTAAGGCAAGTAGATATTATCCATCTATCCATCCATTTTATATGCCACTTATGGTCTATTACTGAAATGAACGACAAAACATGACCTAACCCTAATCCTAAACTTCCTAACCCTAACCCTAGAAACTGTAACCCTACCCCCCAAGTCCCTAACATGCTCGGTGGGACTAGTCACCCTGGCGGAAGGACACTCCTTGCTTTTTGTCGCCAGCTTGAGCCATCCGGTAAATGGAATGAGAAGCGGTAAATGGAAAAGACAAAGACAAAACAGGAAAAAAATCAACTCCAAATTGGAAAAACAAAGATAATACAGAAAAAGCAAAGACAAAATGGAAGTAAATATAAACATTTGTATATTTTTGTATTATTGATAGCATTTCCTTTTAATTTTGGAACTTCCTGTCCGTCCATCAATGTGTACTGTGAGGGAAATCTGTACGCCTTTGACCACACCAATGATTCCATACAAAAAATTGGATTACAAATGCATGTACTGATTACAATACTAATTAAAAGGAAATTAATACCAATATTAATTAATAGCAATATTAATTAATACCAATATTATGTGTGCCAAAGTGTGTAAACACACACACACACACTGTTATCTAATTGTATCACCCCCTACTGACTGTTGCCTGATGGAAAACATGAGGAGTCCACACATGGCAAAAAGGATTTCAAACAATCCAGACTGCCATTTCCGGAAGGTTAATTGGTTGCTGCAAAGCCAAGCCAGTGCTGAGAATGTGCTGAAACCACCACTCAGACTGAAAAAAGCATTGGCACCCAGTCGCCACCGACAACTGGCCAATCTCTTCAAGTGTGATCACAACCAGGCACGGATTCCCTGGAACTGTATAGCGATGGAAAGGTCAGTGTAGTGAAGTGGCGTTGTAATGTCCAGCCAGGTAGGAGATCAGCTCCAGATAAGTCCATTAGTGCAGGAGGAACACGGGCACAATTCTTTGCTGGAGCGCAGTTGTAATTTTAACAAGCACTGAGTGAGGGCCAAATAGAGGCTGTTTCCTTTCTGTGACCCTACCAAGTCCACTCGCTAAACGCAGCTATAAACTACAAAGACCTAATAAAGATGACAGGCCCGGCTAAAGACAGCCGGGCACGTCGATGGATAGCCCAAATTCTGGCCCCTGTTAAACCTACAATGGCTATAATAAAAAATATAAATGCCAGTAAATGCCCTTTGATGCAATTTGCTAAAAACACCCAGAGCAACATACAGTATAAACCCCCTCCTGTGTGACTCACATACAATATGTGAAGCTGCAGAAACACAGAAAGGCTCCATGCAAGTCATCTTTGAGTCTTCAAGAGTAGCCAGGTGCATGGTCCACAAAAGCTGGGCTCTCTAATTAACACCGCGTGAATAACAGCTGTGGCTGTAGGCAACCTGCTGAGATGGCATCGTCTGCACTTGCAGTATCATGATTGATCAGCATCAGTGGCGATTGCTTTAAGACTGCAAGGGAAGCTCAGCTACCTTCATCTTTTCTTCAGAATCAGCTACTAATCATTGGTAACTGACACCACTTCCTTCTCATTCATCCCCACAGCACCACAACTTAGCATACTCAGTTGGACGCTGAGCGTCTTCTGACTTTGAGTAGAGTAGGTTGTTCCACTGCGCAAAGCAGAACAGTCATTGGATAAATGCAATCCTCTCAATTGGCGCTCAGCATCTCTGGGTGTCTATGGGGCTGAGGGCTGGCCTGGACGCTGTGCTTCTGCTTGATGATTGGAAGATTTCTTTTTAGATTGACAGTGAAAGGACTGAATCAACGATCTTGAAGTGTAAACCTCCTCTGGAGCATTTTCCAAGTTTTGCCATCAGTTGTTCTGAACCGATCCAGACACTTTACCAATCCCAAATGACTTTGTCTTTGTTAAAAATGACTAGGAACGTAGGGTAGAATTAACATATAAATAAAAATGAACTTTGATTTTGCTACTCAGTTGTTGTTGTGAAACTCATGTGTGATAGACTTGATTCTCATCAGCACTATTAATGCTGGCTCCTTACCGCTTCTACAACATTGGTTCTGCTGCTGCTACATTGTGCAATATACTTGTTAATAACTGACCATGCCACGTTTTTCATTCCACTTTCTCTTGCACTCCAAATCATTATCCTAGTTAACAAAAAAATTTACATATAATGAATTTTCCATTCATTCATTCATTTTCTATGCTGCTTATCCTCATTAGGGTCACGGGGATGCTGGAGCCTATCCCAGCTGGCTTTGGGCGAGAGGCGGGGCACACCCTGGACTGTTCGCCAGTCAATCGCAGGGCACATATAGACAAACAAACCTTCACACTCTAATGGACAATTTAGAGTCGCCAATTACCCTAACATACATGTTTTTGGAATGTGGGGGTAAACCGGAGTACCCGGAGAAAACCCACGCACGCACGGGTGGAACATGCAAACTCCACACAGAGATGCGAACCCTGAACCTCCTGACTGTGAGGCCAACGTGTAACCCACTCAGCCACTGTGCGGCATGAATTTTTACATTTTGGAAATAACAGCTTCTCTCCAAATTCACAGGGATGTTACATTTTCCACCACAGAGTAAGAACCATACTAGACCACTAAACCATACTAGATAGCAGCTGCATTCCATCCATGCACCCCCCCCTTCCTGGACTGGACCTTATCTACAAGAAAACACATTTCTGGTGGCGTGCTGATGGCGGGCTTAACTCAAGTTTACCGCACTACATCTCTGGTTGTAGATGTTTCCCATCACTTCCCCAGCCCCCCTACACCATATCCAAGCTCTAGCCTCGACACCGGGTCCTGCACGAGGCAAGACACTGGCTCCCCACAAAGGGGGTATTTACAGAGGCCCGTCAAGTTATTAAACTTTAATCCCATGAAGAAGAGCGTATTCTGACAGTAAATTATATATGACACAGGTTAGAGTCTCATATATGACCTCCATTCCAACCTACCGCGGTGGGTTTTAATAAACCATAATATCAAGTGAGAGAGGGAGCTGCCATAACTGGAAAATAGGGAATCTAATCTGACAAATAAAATGGTAGGGGGGGCAGGGTGCAGGAATGTATGGATTTTACACCTTGGCATGTCCTAGCAATGAAAACTTGTTTTCATTGTGAAACACCGTAAAACAACAAATATGTATAAAACATTATACATTATCATCATTTTCTTAACTTTCATTTCCTACAAATAAAATAATAAACCACACTGTTGAAATTGTTACTGTGGTACTTGTCTGCATCATTGCACTTTCCAAAAAAGAACCTTTGTAATCTATTGCAGTAATCCCTTGATTATAGCTGTTACTTGGTTCCAGACCCGATCCCGATATCTGGCAACGTAGAATTCCTTACTTCCTTCCTAAAATTTTAAAAAGAAAACCTGTTTATGACCTAAATATGGATTTTAACATTGTTAGAGCCATCTAGACATGAAGTAACACCCCTACAGTCACATTTACAGTTGTATTAGGTCATGGTCAAGGTCAAAAGTATTTACGTAGTGCAGTTCAAACAGTTCAACTGCAAAAAGTGCCGTACGGCAGCCAATAAAACACAATAAAAAGTACAATTAAAAACCGCTGCGTACTGTGCATCAGCTTGTTGTGGTGAAAAGTGACCTGAGACAAAATCTGGGAAGCGGTAAGTGATAATGGATGGATGGATGGATTAAAAACCACAGTAAAACAAAAAATAATAAATGATATATAATAAAACAGTCACTACAGTCAAAACAATGCCCAGGTTAACCTGTGTTAAAAGGCAGTCCATAAAAATAAGGTTTCAAAAAAGATGTAAAATGTTCTGTTTGTGCAGATCTAAGAGGAGGGTTATTCCAAAGTCTTGTACCTGCGACAGAAAACGTCCTATCACCGCGAGATTTAAGATTAGGGGCTCTAATTTCATAGACCAGGTGCAAGTTCTATTGCGCCTCGCCAATGAGTGTGTTTTGGGCGCATTTTGCAATTTCGTGCCAGGCACAGCCGGGCGTACGTATGCGTCCGTCCCTCCTACCGGCACAAGTGGCAAAGAGTGTAAAGAGAAGGCACAAAAAAGCCGGGTCAAATCTTCCCCAATCAAATGTGCGCCTCTCCTCACCCTTAAATGCGCCATTGGCGAAGTTTAAATATGGATGAAGACAAAGACGGACAAACTTCCGGGAGGTCCAAATACAGCATATGGTCACGCGAGCTGACCTCCACGGGCCGATGATGCAAAAGTGGTCCGGGAGTATCATAAATCAGGTTAACCCTGACATACTGAGAACGTTGCCTCATGAAAAAAAAACCGTTGATTGATGTCAGAAGAAGGCAAAACAAAAACTATCAAGGCAACGGAGGGACACGGTGGCCACGGTAAGGTAAGCATTCTTTCCCCACTAATAAAGACACTCGTATTGAGTAACCTAGTGTATATTTGTAATATGAAAATGTAATATAATATGTATATGCTCCGGGTTTTAGTTTGCCTGTCAGTCTGTTTAGTTTACATTATTAGGCCCTTGTTCCTGTTTCATGCCTTTATTTTGTAGTCACTTCCTGTCGCCATTCTGTCATCTACCGTACCTTTCTGCTCCTGCACACCTGCACCTCGTTTAATGTCATTATTTAGCTGAGCCAGTGGCTTCTGTCTGTCGTTATGCAAAGGATGCTTTTGTTTATCCCAGCCACTGGACTTTGGTAATTATTAAAACACTCTTGTACCTGCATCGTGGTCTTGTCTCTCGCATCCTGGGGTGGCCGCCGCAATGCTCTCGTCTAACCGTGACAAAACTATGCATAACGGGAATAAAATCCGAAGCAACTGACGCATTGCAAAGCCCGTGGTCTGGCCCTTGTCACTGGTGTTGGCATTAGAGATGAATTTGTTACCCAATACCCAATGACCCAATTCATTTTTGGAATTCTTGGTTACACAATCAAAGATGTCAATAAGTTTATTTACAATTAACCACATCCATATCAGATTCACTGGCAACCGATTGATAATGAAGAGGAGGAGAGGGCGGCAATAGGGACAGAGGAGGTGGTGGCCAGAAGGAGACAGCACGACAGAGGCAGACGGGACAGTCAGTACAGATCAGAATGTATGTGCTGATTCAGATAGTTACCTTAGACAGTGGTTGTTGTGATTATTAAATGCATGTGCCTGACATTGTGTAAACCAGCCTGTGGGGTTTGGTGATGCACCAGTCAGCCAAATGACCACTAGACCGGCTGCGCTTCGCCTTGCGCCAAGAGTAGACCAGCTTGAAGCCAGCAAGCTTTCAGCGCACCTTCGGCGAAGCCTTTTGGCAAGAAATTGTCAATATGCCAGGCTGAATCAGTTGGCACCACCCCCTGTTGCGCCACCACACCCATCGCGGCACGCCTCGGTCTACCAAATTACCAAACTGGCTGCGCACGGTGTTGCGCCGGAGAGCCTGTGCCAAGTGGAGTGGTTAAATGCAGCTGTGAGAATTCCCAATATAGTTGACACAATAACATAAAATAAGACATACAATATGACTGCTCTCATGTGTGTTGCTGTAAATGAGTTTCGGTGCAACGAAGCTGAGTGTGGGGCAGACTAGAAATTATGTCGGGGGTTCATAATATAGTTTTTCCTTGCCGTGAGTGACGGCCGCAACAGTAGCCAGTGTTAAGAGATGACTGTGCCTGTTGTGAAATAATTGACACTATATAAACTATACATCAACTGGGTGTGTAACGGTCCACTTAAATGTTGTTTCGGTTCTGTTCAGTTTCCTGAAGTGCTCGGTTTGGTTAATTTTCGGTACAAAAAAGGCAGAAAAAATGACTTCAAATGCTTTTTTTTTTTTTAATACAGACAATATATATTTTTAAATAAATAAAAGCGACCCATTTTTGTGATATTTTTAATAACTCAGACTCTGACTTTTTAAAAATAATAAAATAAACAGTTGCATTTTAAAAATAGTTATGTCTAAAATTACATATGAACAAGTTAAAACTGTAACAGTGGTTGCAGTGACAATATCTCCAGCAGTGGAGAAAACCCGCTCACTAGCAACAGAGGTAGTGAGCTGAAGCTGAAGCTGCTTTTCATTCCCCGCCAGATGATACCGTTTTAAGAGCACAAACATGTTAGGCGTGTTTCCTGCAGCAAACCCGATCTCTGTAGAACAATGTCGACACACATCTTTGGATTTATCCGCTTGCCTTTGTCCATCCATAACAGGGACGCCAAAGTGTTCCCAAACAGGAGAGCATAGTGAGATGGGAGGGTCTTCCAGCTCAACCTTCTTGCTGGCATTTGCCATGATTGAGCTACTAACCTTCCTCCCCATCAAACACTCGGTCGGCAATTTTGTTCCGCACGGAGTGCTTAGATCACTTTAGAGAAAAATAACAAAACAAAAAATATAACTGAAACGGTACGCAAGTGGACCGAACCGTCCATGCACAACCGAATCAGTTCAATGCATCCATGTGAACCGTTACACCCCTAATATCAACTTATATGTCATCACAGCGTCTTTGAATGTGCCCTCAGAATGCCTTATTTTTATTTAAGTTCATTTCGGGTTGGAATCTCCGTTGGGCATCTCTGTGTGGCGTTTGCATGTTCTCCCCGTGCGTGCGTGGGTTTTCTCCGGGTACTCCGGTTTCCTCCCACATTCCAAAAACATGCATGTTAGGTTAATTGGCGACTCTAAATTGTCCAAAGATATGAATGTGAGTGTGAATGGTTGTTTGTTTGCCCTGCGATTGGGTGGCAACCAGTTCAGGCTGTACGCCGCCTCCCGCTCGAAGTCAGCTGGGATAGACTCCAGCATACCCGCAAGGGATGAATGTATAAGGTAATGGTTTCAACATGCATGTAAATGACATTGGAATACAACACTTATTACAATTGGCAGTTCCACATGCTCAAAAGAAGTAAGACGAAGCAAAGCTTATTTAATCCTATCCCCGCAGGATTTCCCCTATTTCAATACATTTGTACACTTTCTGCAGTTATTAAGTTTAAAATGCATAAGTAAGGTCACGTGACAGTGTGTTCAATAGTAGTCAATGTCCTTATCATCGCAAATAAACATAGCAGTCCTGATGAATGATAATCATAAATAATAATAACAGAAATGAGTGGAATATAAACAAATAGAACAGAACGGTGAAACAATGAAAAGTTAGTGATAAGGTTATAGTAAAAGACATTGACAGTCAAACAGACAATTTACTCTCCAAGGAATGAGGAGTTATTGGGTGTAGTAGTGAGTTGGATGTACACAGTAGCTCAGGACTCTTCCTTGTATTTTGCAAACATCAACTGTTTGTAATGTTTCTTGAAGCCACTCATTGTAGAGCATTGTTTTACTTATTTACCTAATCTGTTCCACAGTTTGATTCCACATACCAAAGTACTAAAGATTTTTAGCGTTCTTCTTGCATATTTGTGTTTTAAGTTTAGTTTATTCCTAAGATCATATTTATCTTATCTTGTTGAGAAAAATTGCATGACATTCTTTGGTAACTGGTTATTGTTTGCTTTCTGCATCATTTTAGCGCTTTGAAGGTTTTCCAGATCAGCAAGTTTTAATAATTGTGATTTTTGAAACAGTGGATTTGTATGTTCTTAATACGCCGCGTTATGGATTATCCTAATTGATCTTTTTTGCAGTACATCAAGCGAGTGAAGTGTACTTTTGTAATTTCCCCATATTTCATATATATACATATCATATCTTCTTGAGTTTTTCAAATACTGTTTTTTGTCTGAGATTTGTAATTATTTGAGAATTACCTGATAGCCATTTGCAGTTTCTATGTTTCATTTTAAAAAACGACACAAAGCTGGTTACACAAAAGCTAAGCGGTTTTCTGTTTTGCATTTGATCCCGAAATGAACCAAACCGTGAAATTAATACAGAAATACCGTTACACCCATCAATTATAAAAAGTGTTTTGGTCACGTGGGCTTGTTAAATAGAAAAACTTCATATGCAGTACACAGTTTCTGCCAAAATTAACATAAATAATGCATTCATCCAGAGCAATAACTTTGGGCTTTCATGGCACACAGGCCTTCAAATGACACCCTTGCTCTATAGTCATTAAGAAGAATTAAAGGGGGGCTATGAAGATTTTATTTATTTGGTCTTTTGGGAGTTGAATCAGATTGCCAGTTTGCCATCTGTCAAAAATGTGAAAATTCATTAGAGGCTCATTGTTCTTCGGTAATATTATTGCATTAGGAAACCCAAGAGATGAATACAGGCTGTGCTTGGGACAACAAACACTGGCAAAACAATTTTGAACAAACAAAAACACCAAACGGGAGAGTTAGCAAAGATCCCTCGTGTTTAATTTCAATTCAGTACATCGTGTCCCACCCTAATTTCAACCTTATATTGTCCTTCATGTGGCTGAGGAGCCATCAGGACAACATTTCCAACCACGCACTTAGCAGGTGCGCACATTTAGGTCATAGCCCTGACGTCAGAGTGCCTGTTGTGCGACCGGGGAGCAAGGGGTGACAACCCCAGACTCTCATTACAGCCGGGGATTCTGCTCCTAAATTGTAGGGCATGAAACATCAACTCCTTGATTCTGGACTAATTGGATCCAGGGTCATCATTATCAAGTACACAGGACCTACATCATGGAAGTGTTTATGGTGCTCCAACAGCTGCTTTGCTCCTCTCGAAAGAAGCCGCATTCCACTCCCATCCCGTCAGTCCAATGCTGCTAATCCCAGCCAATTGAGGAGCCTTGTATTTAGGCAAAAAGCCTGAAGTTAACATTGCACTGCTGCAAGCCATGCTGGGAAAAATGCAGGCCTTGACTCCACTTGCTATAACCTAAAGAGGTGACTCCTCTTTTTGTATCTTGTTCCTGTATTTGTGACATACAGGATCTTTGACTAGCATTTTGGCAGTTGGTCCTAAAAAACAGCAAAGCACTCATGCCATATTGAGGATCTACGACTAGCGTTCTGAAGAAGATTCCTACAAACAGCACAGTCCTCATGTAATACACTGTGAAGGATCTTTGGGTTTGCAGCAGAGTACTAAAAGCAGCAGAGTGCTGTTGTCACATGCAGGATCTTTGACTAGCATTTTTCCAATAGGCACAAAAAAACACTTAGATTGAGGATCTTTAACTAGACTTTTTGCAGCAGTTCCCCAAAAACACCAGAGCACTTCTGTTATAACCACTTCTTTGAATGATATTTCTGCAGTAGGTCCATAAAGACAGAAGACAGATCCTGTCATATGCAGTACCTTGGACTAGTATTTGCAATAGTTAGAGCAGAGTGCTTCTGTCATATTCTTGATAGTTGGCTAGCGTTCCTGTAGCAGATTCCTAAAAACAGCACAGTGCTCTTGTCACATACAGGATCTTCCACCAGCCTTTTTGCAGTAGGTCCTTAAAAACAGCAGAGCGCTCATGTCATATGGATGACTTTTGACCAGCAATTTTGCATCAGATAACAACCACCAGCAGAGCGTTTCTGTCATATAGAGCATCCTCGACCAGCATTTATGTAGCAGGTGCTCATGTTTTATCTTTAACTACCGTTTTTGCAGCAGATTCCTAAAAACAGCAAAGCACTTCCGACATACAGAAGGAGAGTCATGGTGGAGCTTGGACTAGCATTTTGCAATAGGTGCATGCAGATGACATTTGGCTCACATTTTTGCAGCACATTCCTAAAAACAGTCTTTGACTAGCATTCATATTGTGCTGTTTTACTTCAAATGAACGTACAACCACAGTGCTTTCTAGCACAATGTGCAGCTAGATGTGGAGCCAAGACAACATGGCGCGATTGTGTTTGTCTCTTTGGGGTGCTCGGGAAGCAAAGAGTAGTGGCGAGGCACATATGGCACAGCTGCAAGGCCTTTGGAGAAGCAGCGGTAGCTGTCATCCCAGGGACTCAACTATCAGCATGGCGGTGCTGAGGCAAACACGGTAATTACCTAGTCAGGGGGATAGGATTGTGTTTGTGGGTAAATGGCGGGTGGTTATGATAAGTGGCCAGGCTACTGTGGCAGTTAAACGTGCGAGTCCTGCTGCAGGGAAGATTACTGCTGCATCTCCTCGTGTGACAACCTTGTGGTGGAAAAGCTGATAGCTCGATAGCTTGCTACACACAATTTGTAAGCAAAATGTATCACATGCAGGCTTCCCTCCTGATAAAATGAGAAAAGAAATTCAGCATCAGTAATTGCATTACCCCCCCCCAAAAAAAAAAATCATCCGTGACATAAAAAAGTCTGAGTGGTAGCGTTTCACAGGGGTTATAATTGCTCAATTTCCATTTAAATTAGGTTCACAACACACTGATGGTGGGGCAAGAGATGTTTGTGCTTTGACGACGTTGAGCATATTAACAACAGCAGGGCATATTCGAACCCAGCGTGGGGTTAAAAAGGCTACCTCTAGAGCAGTTTAAATCCAATATAAGGCTGCTTTTACTGTATATTAGTCATACAGTATATGCAGCCGAAACAAACACGAGGAGAGGATATCATCTGGAGGACAAGCGTTTTTGCTGATTCCTAAAAATAGCATTACATTCCTGTCAGAATCAGAATCAGAAAATCTTTATTGCCATTGTAATTGAACAATTCACGAACTAGGAACTTTCTTTGGCGACTCAGTGCGACGTACAATCCTAAGTAAACATAGCGCATTTAATAAACACTAACTAAACATAGAACCCTGAGTAAAAAGGTGAAATCACTGGTAAGTAAAGGCATGAGGGTGTTTTTTAGTGCAGGTATTATAAGGTGCCAATAGGACTGATTATAAAGTGAGCATAGTGCAAATGTTATAAAGTGTTCATGAGTTCAACAGCAGCAGGAAAGAAACTGTTCTTGTGGCGAGAGGTTCTGGTCCAAATGGACCCTAACCTTCTGTCCGAGGGGAGTGGCTCAATCCTCATATAGAGGATCTGTGAGTAACGTTTTTGCAGTCGGTCCTTAGAAACAGCAGACCACTCGTGTCAGAAAGAGAATTTTTGACTTACATTTTTGCAGTAGATTCCTAAAAACAGCAATGCTCCTGTCATATGAAGATGCTTTGACGAGCGTTTCTTGTAGTTGGCGCTTAAAATCATGGCTGTCTTGTACCGGATCTTTGACTAGCGATTTTTGCAGCAGATTCCTAGGAACTGCAGGGTGCTCATATCAAGGATCTGTTATATAGAGGATCTTGAACTAATGTTTTTGCAAAACAACAGATATCTCTTGTCAAATAGAGAATCAGTGACTAGTGTTTTTTTATGTAGGTCGCCAAAAACAGCACTTTTTTTCAGTAGAAATAGAAGTGTGCGCCGCTCATGTAGAAGATATTTGACTAACGTTTTTGCAGTAGACTCCTAAAAACAGCAAATTGCAGTATTGCACTCCTGTATTATAGATGATTTTTGGGTAGTGTGTTTGCAGTAGATCCTTATGACTAGAGTATTTAGTGAAGTAAAAGTTCTAAGTAGGGATGTCACTGGTGGCTTGCTCGCTCTGTGCCTGACCAACTGTCTGTGGTTTAGAATTAGAATTAAAGTTTCTACTTTGTATATTAAACTTGCGATTTGCAATGACTGCCAAGCATTGGTTATGGGAGGCAGAACCAAGACTTCTTCTTTCAAAAGCCATCAATCAGAAAATCATGGAGTGTATCAATCCCACTGAATAACCAGACCTTTTCTATTGTGCATGATTTTTTTGGGAGTATCCTGAACCATGCTTTGCCATGCCCAATCACATGTACTTTTCAGATGTTTGCATCATGGAGTTGCACAGTGTTGTTTACAGCCACGTTAAAAAGCTAATTGCTGATACTGTATCCGTCCTTTGCTTGACTGCTCAATGGTCAGATGCAATTTTACACTTATTGTCATCGGTTGATATCAGAATTGGAAATTGAGAGTTGGACAATATCAACATATTGGATATCGGCAAAAAAGCTACTATCAGACACCCCTCCTTTAAAGATATAGCAGACATTGGAAGTAATACAATTGTCCTTGTAAAAAACGACAATTTGAAAATTTGGCCCGCAGACCAATTTACTTACACTTCCTGAAATTCTCTACTCCACTACAAAATGACAGCAAACAGTCCTCCTCTATGTAAGTCCCGGGCCCCGGGAGTGCTACAATTGGCTGTGATGGAGCACCCAAGGGGCCAAAACAGACTGTGATCCCGGGTCAACCCAGTTACGCTCTTTGGTCTCTACTCTGCTGCGCTCCTTTGATCCAGCACCCTCAAACCCTCCTTATAGGGCTTCCTCTCCCCCCCTGCGGAGTCCTTTATGTACTCCAGGATTGTATACACATGCCGTGTCACTGCCACCACCAACACCACGAGGAACTGGGAAAAGGTATGAAAGAAACACCGGGTGGATTCCGGCAGCTTAATTCTACAAAAACAAGACAGAAGAATAAAACATTTGAAGGCTGATGGTGGGTCGCCCAAACATTTGTGCTATTATTACCTTCAGCAAAAGTGCAAAACAGGATCAGAGGTCTTTGTATTGATCATCTGTTGGTTGCTTTTTTCTGGCAGCTAGACTAAACAAAAAGCAAGTTTGTGGTTTCTATTGAACTTTGTGGAGTGTTAAAGAAACCATGTGTGCAGATGCCAATAAAGGCGCAGACTGAGGAATCTAAAGCATTTTTTCTGTATCCCTGTTCAGAACCAACAGCCTATGGGCCACAAAGTCATCATTTTTACACCTTTGGAGGTAGCATCAGAGCCGTGGGGCACACTTTCCGTGTGAAATGGTATGTGAATGGCGATGACAAGTTTCACACTCCTCTTGCCCTATTGTGTTGAAAGTAATTGTCGCTGGCTGTCAAGTACTTGATACGTCACATCAGACGCTGCCACTGATGCATCACACATTTAGGTGAAGGCGCACATACGTATTAAAGGCAATATAAATAAATGCAGGATCTACTGTTAAGGCACAATATAGCAGGATTGCTGTGCAGTTTATGTTGCAATGTGTACTCTCAATGACTCCTGGTATATTCTCCCTTCATACATGACTTCCCATATGCCGTTTATGTTCAAAACGCATGCGGGTCTCCAGTGTGATATTGGATAAGGCTGTAGGGGAAGAGGGGTTCCATTGAAAGGCCTTCTCTTATCTTTTCATAACTGACCCAGGCTGCGTTTGTGTGTGTGTGTGTGTGTGTGTGTGTGTATGCCTGAATCCAACCGTCATGCTCTTCTGTAGTCCTTAAAAACCAGTGCTTCTCAAAGAGTTAGTACAGACCTGCCGACATGTACACATTTATTGTACCCAACATGCAATTTGACTATGCTTCACAGTTCTCCATTTTGAAAACATTTCTGTCTCATGGCCAGTGTCATAAACCAACACCCTTATCTTGAATGTCAGACATCTCACTGGTCAGCCAAATTACAGGTTGTATTTTAATTTGTGTCTTTGCAGCCAAAGAGACAATTTTTTAAAGAAATTGTATCTGTTGATCGGCATATGGCAATAAATACCTTTGAACGGCAAACCCAAAAGCCAATCACCTGTGGCCGGCACTATTGCAGCCTGCAGGGAACCTTTTTGTGCAGTGTCTTGCCCTAATTAACATACTGGGCAGTGTCGTCCTCCCAATTTCCCGTTGAGTATCGGTATTGGCCGATTTCAGTCCGGCAATATAGAACCCTAATCTGAGCAACATCTTTTCCTTTGACACTGCAGAAAAGAGGTTACGCCCAAACTACAGTATAATCCAAATACTGTAGCATCGTTAGTCCCTTTGCACCATCACCGTTATTGAACCAGGAAGTAGCCTGCGAAGTTGAAAATGAGCCCAGTTTGCTGCTTTCAGCAGAGCCGGCTGAAAGAAAGATGGGAATCTAAAAGTGGACATGATGTAGATAGAAGCTGAGAACGACTGCTCGTTAAATTAGAGAGAATGATTATAAAGACATGACGTGTGTTATCCCATCAATCAGGTCTCATGTGTAGCCAAGGTGGAATGAGCAAGTCGTCGTCTTTGTCACTATTGCTTTGTTAGACCACGGCGTTATCTCCCGCCTGGGTCCGATATTAAAACCGGAGGGGGGATTTCATCAAGAGGTGCACGGCCCGAGACAAGCAAGTGAGCATACGCCTGCTGCGGACCCCCGACGCATTGCTTAGTCGCATTACCCGGCAACGCATCGACCCAAATTTCATTACCCGTTCATTACTGGATGGAGCTGAGCTGCGAGAGCGCGGCGTGGAATCATAAAGTGTTCATTTAGCACCAAATGCAGCCACACAGGAACCCAGGTTATGCTGTCACAAACATCGGTTAGCCACCTGAGAAGACATGAACGAGCCATCCAGCTGGGATGTTGATTGAAGCGCTAAAGAAGTCCAAAGATGCATGCACTGACAGATTGGCGACTTCCTGTAATTCAATATTGATCACTCCAGTGGAATAAATAAATGTCCTCTTACCTGGTTCCAACCGTACCGGAAGCAAGAAGAGCAAAAGAGAAGAATTTGGATGTTAGTGCAAATACACAGACAGGTATTGCACAAAATGCTAGTGTGACAAATTCCAACAAATTAACACAATTACATTAACCATTGCATGCCTTATTGCTGAAGCACATGCTACATGTAAAGTGGCATTGAGCGTACTGTACAGTATTTAGTCTCAAACCCTCAGATTTTTAGCTTCACATGATATTTTCTCAAAGGACAATGCTATTGCAATGAAATTTGAATATACTGCAGCGGTATAGATTTAATGTCCACTGAAAATGACTCAAATATTGTTGAAACAGCTGGCAACCTCAGGGAGTAGCAAGATAGTGCCTTGCCTTTGCTCTTTAGCGTCACGCCCTGCAAGAGTGCTGCCGGCATTGGGGAGCTGCGATTCACAAAGGAAATAATGCCTCTCTTGTCATTGCAATACGTTCAGTCTACCGTCTAAGCTACGGTCCATGCGCTATTGCGCACTGTTGTTGCTGTATTATGCTGTGTTATGGCCAAACAAAGGAGAAATGCAACATATACTCAACAAGCCAAATTGTAAAAAATGTGGGGTTTTTTCATGTGGACTGGCTGTCGGAGTACCTGCAAACAGAAGGACAAGAGGAAAACTGGGTGAGATTTTTTTTCTTTTTCGAAAGAGGAAGCGCTTCTCCATGAAAACAGGTTGCAAGCGAGTTTTGGGAGAGAAAAGTGATGACTGTGGTGTAACGAACATCCAACAAAGTTTTACAGTTTTACAATTATTGTTTTACGTGAAGAGAACAATTTTAAAGGCATATAAATACATAAAAATTATTAATAATAGCGATCAATGAACATTTTAGGCTACCGTTTACCTTCACTAAAGACCTGATTGAAATTCAATAATGTTTCTTACCTCATGTCTCTGCTGTTCTTTTGATCACGGCTGCAAAATAACCCACAATGGAGCAAAAAAATATAAATAATTCAATCTCTATGCCACTCTTTGTATCCGTTCATCATTTACATGCATTTAAAACAATTTTATGAACATAAAACTATAATTGTAACATTATAACAAGGTGTTTTTGTGTGTGTATCATTTTTGAGGCTTGTAGCGTAACCGTGTTAGTTAGCAAAAACCTACAGTCAACCCCTGATGACATCACAGATGGGGCGACGGAACGGATTTCTGGTGCCCAGCTAAGACATTTTGTGATTACGTTGCAGTCACACATTGTAGTAATAATGCAACAAGACGCCTGCCATATTGTACGCAAACCGAGGCGATATTTAGGTGTGCGTGTTTTACCTAAACTGAAAAATACACTAACTGTGGCATATGCTAACCGAGATTCTACCGCATTCTATCCAAGCTGTGCTACACCCAATTAGCCCTGGATTAAGCGGATTTCATTGGATAAACTACAATGAATGCTGAGTAGTAATAGTGTCAAGTCCGCAAGACCCAAACAATCCAGCATCGTTCCTCAAATTAGCAAACCGTCTCTCCAAGCCGGCTAGTCAGTGTGCAAAAACATAGCCGATTGCAATCTAATCAATATGTTTGGAGTTTTTTCTGGTCACAGAAATGCACAGCGACAATTTCACGGCGGAGAACCCCCCTCATTCGCCATTTGCCAAAGATCTGCTGAGGAGCCACGGTGGCTTCTAATGAGATGTCACTTGATTTAGGGTCGCCTCCAGTGTAAGACTACAGTTTCACCCCACCACCCGACAGTCGATAGGAATCAATATGGCCCCATGCAATTATTAATACAATCCCGGGCAGTTAGATGTGAATGAGACAGATGACATTCGGCCGGGATTGATCGAGAGGGAAATGGATTTCATACAGTACTCGATGCCTTCATTATATTCCACACAATGGACACCGGTGTTGTAATTCGATGCTTGCCGGACCAGAAAGATGGAGGAAAATTGACTTGATAAATGTTGTGTTAAAACAATTTGTTATCACTTGAATCACGCCGGGAACGAGGGTTGTTTGGGGAAAATTGGACGATTAATAGCTAAACTTTGATTATAACTGAACAGTTGTGACGTTTACATCATCTAAAATGCTATTTCCACCAACCTTGGTAAAGGGACAACACACAAGGCAAGGAAGAATTCATTCTAATTTGGTGCCAAACCAGATGAAGATGCTGCCACCTACAGTGCTGAAGTAGACGAGCAAAGTTTGGCAAACCCTCTTTTGGTCAGATCTAGATTTTTGTTGGATATCTTGAACATAATGTGGAAAACTCACCAAGTTGAACAAAAGTGTAGTATTCATGAAGTATTAGTCATAAAAAGACAAGAAATCGTAATGTAAACAAGTTGTTACTAACAGTTGCCATTTTCCCCAATCACTATTGACGTAATTGTATTCCTCTGTTATTATCATTATCATTACAGATTCTATGAGGGATTCAACATTTAAAATCCTATAAAACTCACCATTTTTTATTGCCCTGACTGCCTTTTCGCGATGCCTATATTTATTGCAGTGTTTACTTTTTAATTCCTTTTGATTCTGTTACTATCATTATTATAATTGTTCATTTTTTTCAACTCACATTATTTACTTTATCCGTTATCAGCTCCAAACTTAGTGAGAGTATAGAAGTAACTTGACTGTCTGTATGTCCAGTATGCAGTACAGTAAATAGAAAAATGACAATAAAGAATAAAGAATCTTTCCATGCTCAAGCCATAGGATGGTTATACAGCCTTACGATTTGAACCATTTTACCTAACAAACTAAATAAAGAACTTGAAGTATCCATAATTTTACCCATTCAGTTCTGGTTTTGCCCGCCGAACACGACATTAGTAATGACTGCATTCAATATGCATTTTTCACAGAAACAATGCAATCAATACTGTGCATCCATCACGAGACTAAGAGCTCCGTCAGAAGTCTCAGGTGTCGCCCCCCAAATGCATATTCACCCCGCAGATGACAAAAACCCGGTTCCCTGTGGGCCCGGCGGGGCCTGGTGGCACTAAATAACAGAGCATTAGTGGTGGTAAACCCAAACACGGCTCTGAGCTTTGTTTGAATAACCTCTGGCACTGCGAGCGCTAATAAAGCCGGCTTAGAGTCGCGGCAAAATCTCGACAGCTTTATTAACCACAAGAAGCAACAAATTACGCCAGCCAATATTCTTTGTGACCCCGTGTCTGTCAATAA
Organism: Oostethus manadensis; assembly: GCA_024372805.1. Classification (NCBI taxonomy): domain Eukaryota; kingdom Metazoa; phylum Chordata; class Actinopteri; order Syngnathiformes; family Syngnathidae; genus Oostethus; species Oostethus manadensis. The sequence goes on from QODF01000101.1 coordinate 581,494, forward strand.
AAATGATCTCGTTGTTATTATCATTTCCATTTCAATCCAAAAGACAACAGCTGGTTCTTGGAGTACATTTTGTGGTTTGATCTGTCCAAATGACGAAAGTCTGAGCACATGTTTTTATTCAAGTTGAGCTGTAGTGAAAGTGAAATGCAACAGAAATTGTGATTCTAATGTGGCACAGTGGTGGTTTAAATCTAACATGTATTACCAGTGCATTGTAAACCTGCATTCACGGTTAACAGGCAAGTATGTCAGGTGAAAGCGGTCATGTTTCTGTCTTATATAATTATTTTAAATCCTCATTTGTAATACATTGGGCTTTCATAATATATTTATACTTAGTCAATATTTTTTTTTAATTTTTTACACTTTTATAGCGATTCTGTGTATAATATAAAATGCACATTCTATATTTTTATATTAGATTTCGTATGTACTGGGTGTCCCAAAAAACTGTATACACACCAGGTGTTTATTATCATTTGTTTAATTTTCAACGTGTAAAATAATTTGCAAACATGATTCTATTGTTTTGTCACCACCTGTTCTCAAACTGATGTCCGTTCTGGTCCAGACCCTGCCGACAACGCGAAGAGACGGAATAGCCCACATCATCAAATAATTATCTATTTGCGTGCACTCACGTTCAATGGTTGCTTTCAATTCAGTGGCTGTTGCAGGTCTCAGCAGGCTTTGTCTTTTAGGTATGCCCATAAAAAGAAGTCTAGTGTTGTGAGGTCTGGTGTACGTGGAGGGTATTCAACAAAAGCCCTCCGTCCAATCCACTGGCTTGGCAAGATCTCATCATGGAAGGCAACCCCACACTACCATCGCGATGTTGGATACCTTCCTTGACGAGATCTTGCCAAACAGATGAATTAGACGGAGGGGTTTTGTTGAATACCCTCCACGTTCACCAGATCTCACACCACTAGACTTCTTTTTAAAGAAATCGTCGCCCAGTATTTCAGTTATACCCCATGCTGTGTGATCTTGTATATAAACTTTCATTTGGAATTTGGTTATACAGTTTTTTTTTGTTTTTGTTTCAAAATAATCCCTGGGTCATGTGAGTGTTTTTTCTCTCCTTTTTTCATTTTTGAGCTTTTCTTTTTTTAAGTATATTAAACTGGCTCAGAGACTGAGATAATGAGGTGCTTGTGTCAGCAGAAGTCAAGCCTAAATAATACCAAGACAATAACTGCACATCATCAGACAGGCTTCATGAGAGCACAACAAAATGTGGTCGTAAAACCATCTTTTAAAAAAACGCATATAATAAACTGACAAAATGTGGAACACTACTAATAATTAACAAGTCAAATGAACACGAGTCCATGCTACTCAAATAATGTTTGAAATAATATACTGATGAGGCTAGATTATAAAAGAAAAGGTGTGTTTGTATCCCCACGGCGGCATCACAGCATTGCATTTCCTTCCTCCGCAGTTTCAGGAGACCAGGAAGAGATTGGCTGCTATTGCACTCCCCACTAAAAAGGCATAATCGAAGTTCTCATCATCTTGTTCCACTGGTCTAATAATAATGCGTGCATCACTCCGCCAATTTTCTTACCTTGCCTGCAAAAACCACCTATTGATCCCTCTTTGGCTCAGCAACTCTCATAATTATGATATAACGCAGCCAGCAAAGCCCACCCGCCCTCACTCCTTTGTGTCTTAATGAAATTAGCTCGTGCCTCAGCAGAAACATGGCCGTCGGCACAGTAAGGTGACAAAGACCATCATCGTCAAAGGTTATTCCCTTTTTTTTCTCTCTTGCCAAGTTCATCACTGTCCTGCAGCCGTGACGACAACGGTAGATGGAAGGGAGAAGTGGGCGGACGTTTCAATTACAACTTAATATAATTGCAATTTATTAAGTCTTTTTTTTTTAACAGCTGAAATGCAAAATGGAGCTGAGTATATTAAAAACAAACACAATATTCAATAAGTAGACACTGGTAGGGTAAACTGTCCATTACTTACATGATTCTCTTCAGGAAAATGATCTCACAAAATATAATCAGGACTAAAAAAAACACCCAACAACTAAGGGAGATGATAACTGGGTGTAAATATTACATATATACATATATACACATAAGTACTTGCAACTCTTATTCTGTCATCTTTGACAAACATAGCAGTTCAAGCACAATAACGGCTAATGATTAATAATAATAGAGATAAAATTAATAACGATTGCCCTGCAGTTGACTGGCAACCAGTCCAGGATGTACCTTGCCCTTTTGCCCGAAGTCAGCTGGGATAGGCTCCAGCATACCCCCATGGCCCTGATGAGGATAAGCGGCATAGAAAATTGATGGATGGATAATAACACTAATAAATCCCCTCGCAAGCTTTTACTGCTATCTTGTTGATGTGCCCTCTCTCACTCCTGCTTTTTCACATTGACAGAAGCCCCCAAATAGCTGTCCTCAGCTGTGCCAGCCCGTAACCAGCATCTAGGCTATGTTCACACTGCAGAACAATTCCAATTTCTTTGCTCATATGTGACCCGTATCGGATGTTTTCCTGTCAGTGTGAACAGCACAATTCCCATTTGTTCAAATGCGATGCAACTGCAGTGTGAACGCTCATGTGGCATATATCTACCATATACGTCACGGAAAGGCGTGTATTGCTGTGGTAAGACGTAGTTTATCATGCAAGACTTGGATAAATGTACTCACCTATGTAGGAAAAAGTTCTTCCTTATGCGCTACACTCTTATCTGTTACTTGTATTATATTTGAGTTAACTATTTACTGGGTATAGGTTCCCAGGGGTAGGGAGGCTATGGCTCAGAAGTCCAGATGTTGCTCTTTTAATGACCACATATGGCTCTCAGGCGTTTACCACCATAGCATTTATTTATTTTTATTTAGTTTTTATATGTAACATATCTTGCTTTACAACAGGGCTGTTCAACGTGCGGTCTGAGTGATTGTTTTGGCCCGCTGGACATTCTAAAAATACAATTTAACAAACAACTTGAAGGAAAAGCAAAAATGGAAAAGTCATCAGTAATTTTGAGAAAATAAAGTCAACATATTAGGAGAAACAAAAATGTAACCTAACCAAAAAAAGTTGTCATTTTTGGGAAAATTATGTTGCAGAAATAATATTAGGAAAATAACGTCAAAATATGACAGGAATCAAGTCATAATTACAAAAAAGTTGAAAAACTTATGAGTAGAAAAAAAAAAGTCACATTTTACAAGAATAAACTTGTCATCTACTTTTGATTTAGGTAGTTATTCTTAATTTAATTAAATGCCATTATATTACTAGAAACCAACAAAACAATATAAAGTTGTAATTTTGGAAATAGTAGGTTGCAGAGAAAAATACATTAAAAAAATAAATTAACATAAATACATAATATGGAAATAAAGTAAAAATATTGTGGGAATAAAGTCATATTACTAATAAATATATAATTTTTGTTTTATAATGTTTTGTGTGATGATTTTTTTGCTGACATTTGAAAGTAAAACGTGACAGGAACCACAATGTTAGAAATAACATTCCAAATATAAAACCTTCTAAGCACTATTATACTCTAAAATTGTTGGTCTTGCTTCAAAGTGCACACTTTTAGTTGTAATCCCTGCTAAAAGAAATATGATATGGCTCTCACGGAAATATATTTGAAAATATGTGACTTTCCTGGCTCTCTTAGCCCAAAAGGTTCCGGACCCCTTTTATAGGCTGTAGTTTGTCCAGTATTAGTGTGCTTCCTGCCGGCCAAACAAGGAGTATTATTAAGACATCATAAAACATATATCATTATCATGAATGTATTTATGTTTGGACTGGCTGTGATAATTAATACAAATTATGTAGCAACTGTTGTTGGAGAACTTGGCAGAAGAAATGGGCCGGCCATCAAACATCTGGCAATGTTTGCGCCTGGCGGACTCAGAAAGGACCCAGCGGGGGACACTCGTCCAAATAAAGCCTTCTGTCTATTAGAGCTACCCGAAAGCAATTATCTCGCACATTTGAATGTGAAGTATGATTGGACCGATCAATCTCGTCCCGACTGCCGTGTGTGTGCGTGTGCGGTCACCTGCCGGCCAGTTGGCGACCTCCCCTCCCGCTCGTATTCCCTGGCGGCGAGGCGGGAGGTTAATTAAGCAGCTGTTGGTAAACATACAGGTCATCAGCGACGTTATTCTGCACCTCAGTCCGAAGAAAGTGTCTCGCTCCCGCGCATAAATCTGCTGTCAGAAAAAGAGCGCATATGGCACGATAGCCAACATGTGGCAAACGGGCAATTTATCTTCAGTAGCCCTTTAGCTGTACTGCCAGAGTGAAGTGTTGCCATGGCAACAGTGTAAGTATCAGGGGGCTGAACTGTGAAACTCCACAATCATTCAAATAGGCCATTATTTTTACACTGAGGCATGGCCAATAAATGCTTGACGGATTACGATCGCCGTGCTCATTTCAGTGAATGAAACTTATTATGGAGCTCGGTGAGCCCATATGGACGTCATAGGTGTGTTTCTGGTGTAATATGTGGAAATCCCAGCTGCGTTTGCACTCATGTAAATGTCGGCAAGTTGCAGAAGTAAGTGTGATCTTCATTTGTATGCGTGACACGTGCGGTCCAGCCACCCCGTCGTCTTGCCAGGACTCAAACCCGCGTCCAAAAACATATCAGAGTAGTGCCAGGTTTACCTACGTACTTTCGCAGACACACCAGCTGGCATTCATTGCATATGGCGTCCAGTTTAACATGCATTGGGAACTCAGTCCGGTTCAATGTGTTCTCAGTTGTTCTTACGTCAAAACAGGAAATAATCAGAATGGCAGTTGTGGTGCTCCCTGTGGGATGTGCTCAAAATGCTTTGGAACACGTGCTAGCAGAGCTACATGTATCACAGATACACAGATATCCTTATAACCAGTGCTCAGTGACTTATGGGTAATTACTATAGTTCTGCCTGTGCTTTTGCAAAGGCGTTTTGCTCGATAGCGGACATGTTTTTCACCCAATCTTGCTCAGATTTGACACACACGTGCTTGTCCGTTTTATACATGTGTGTACCAAATTGTGTGATAAATGGGCAAAGCACCGTAAAGTTACAGTGGAGGGTTTGTAGAGGGTATTGAACTGCGTGATAAATTTCAAGTCAATCCTACGTACGGGGTGAAACTTATGGGATTTCACAATACTGCCATCATGTGATGTATTCCTCAGAAAAAAACTAGCACAGGATGGGATGCATGTTCAGAAAAATTTGTCCTCTTTTGTGTGCAGGGGTTCAAGTGCAAAAGGATGCTAAGCTTCTCTACGATGCCTGTGACCCTGCAAAAATGTTTTCCGTGAGGACATCCATGCTTGCATTTTTGGGGGGTTTAATAGCAGCGCCACTATGTTGTGCATTTTTGTCATAAAAATAATAGCACAGACAAGACAGGAGTGGTGCATATTTTTGACAAATTTTCAGCCTTTTGTGTGCCACAATTCAGGAAAAGAAGGTTTTTAAGCTAAGTTATGACGGTATGCAATGCTTGTGGTCCTGAAAAAAAATGCTTTGGAAGATGGTGGCCATGTTTTTCGACCAATTTTGCACAATTTTTTGTGCCTGTCGATCCCTGATAGGTGTATACCAAATTTTGTGATGATACGGCAAAACACTCTAAAGTTACCATGACGGTTTGTTGGGCTGAGTGAAAAAGTTCAGGTCTATCCAGCTTAAAGGGTAAAACTTTGGATTTTAATAACTCCGCCATTATGTTGTGTAGTTGTCAATAGCAACAATAATAGCACAGACAAGACAGGAGGGGTGCATATTTGACTATTTTCCCCCCTTTTTTGTGTGCTGGGGTTGAGGAAAGAAGGTTTTTAAGCTTTGTTGCGACGACATGGTGTGCGTGTGCCACTGCAAAAAATGTTTCGGAAGATGGCGGCCAGGTTTTCAATCGATCTTGCGCATATTTTACAAAAGTGTGCCTGTCAGTCGCCTAAAGGTGTGTACCAAATTTGGTGGTGGTAAGCCTAAACCCCCTAAACTTAAAATAATAACAGTGTGACTAAATTGATGAATCGCTATTAAATTATTATTAAATTAAATAAAATTATCAATTATTAGTACATTTTATTGCTACATGGCAAACAAGTTACCAGTAGGTGCAGTAGATTCTCAGAAAACAAAGAAGAACCAGCATTCATTTTATGCATCATTTTAAGGCTGTGCAATTGGGCAATTTAATTGGGTGTTAAAAAAGTAGCAGCGTCTGCCGTTGACTTTACAAACTCAAAACTATTTTGTACAAACTTGTTTTGGTTTTTAGGATTTGGCAATCCTGTGAATGACTAAACTAATATTTATTTGTATGAGCAGAGTTTTTTTTGTAACTGCTTCACATCTGTGTGGCATGGAGTCGACCAACTTGTGGCACCTTTCAGCTGTTATTCCACTCCAGGATTATTTACCAACCTTCCACAATTCATTAACATTTCTTGGTTGTGCTTCAAGAAATTGCCCAATTTCACAGACTTAAGAGGCTGCATATCATGAATGCTGGCCCTTGTTTATTTTCTGAGAATCTACTGCACCTACGCCTACTAACGTGTTTGCCATGTAGCAATACAAATATACTAGTAACAGTGGTTAGTCACATTGCACTGTTATTATTTTGAACACTACTGTACATTAAGGGGTTTGCAGGGCTGTGGAAGAAATGTAAAGTCAATCCAGCCTATTAGGTCAAACTTTGGGGTGTGAATTTATAATTGTAGCACAGGCAAAAAAGGACATTCGCGCTTTTGTGCAAATACACACAGTAAAACATTGGCAGTCCTAATTCTTTCACACGACGAGATGTTAGCCGTGAAACGGTGAGTCACAGTAAGGGCGGGATGTGGACGTAAATTGCTTTCCTGTGAAGTATTACCGAAACATGTGCGGGCAGCACCGTCTGCCAAACAAGACGCATTTCTACTGACAACGCGTCTCGTCTTTCACGGGCGGCGTGGTTTAAGCAGCTGTTAGGGTTAATTGCTTCCCCTCTTGTGACTGTCAATCAAATGCGGCGCCCTCTTAACTGTTTATGAATTGACGACAATCAAGGAAATCAGCGTAGACAATGGAGTCAGATTAGGCAAAGGGTTAGTTCCTCGTCCCGCGCGAGTCCGGTATGTGGGCTCCTCTAAAGCAGCCTTTGTCATTAGAGCATCATCACATAGAGCAGCTGTAGAATTCCACCGCAATAAGGAACACAGCTAGCACCATCTGGCATGATGGGATGGTTGGGAATTAGATTTGAATGAGCCAATAAGAAGGTTGAGAGGCAATGGTAGTTTTCAGTTTGTGTGGGTTCAACGTGATGCACATGGAAATGAACTCGGATGCTGACCCCTGACTTGGATCATCCTTGGCAGAATCCCACCGATTGGTTAGAAAACAGGTTCCTTGTCTACTTTACAACAAATATGGCATATAACGTGAAGTTTCTCCACCCTGCAAGGACCATCTAGACACAAAGAAGGAATCAAGATTGGGTTTGGCCCATTAAGGACATAATGGTGCTGCAGGAGGATTATTAGATCTCAGCTACAGCTGGGCTACAGCCGCCACGTGGTTCCTCCACAGGGACCAATTCCAAGAACCTAATGCAATAAGTGCCACAAATCACACATTTGTTTGGAATGACTTTTCAAAAGCGAAGCCATAGCGTTAAAAGTCAATCCATCATCACTCAAACGCCATTTGGGTCCTGAGATTGTTCTGATTGTAATTTACCTTTTCATGAAAAGAAAGGGTACCATGTTGAGTTATGTTCTTATGGTCCACTTGTCTTTTGCTAAGAGAACTAAAAAGTACGACTGGTAGACTGAGAGCGCTGCTTTAATATCAGGGGTGACCAAGAGTGTTTCCAACTTGGTCAGTTTGTTGGAAATTCCAAGCCCCCTTGACGACCTATTTTCTCAAAAGTGACTAGCAACAAATCTAGTGACTTTTTTGTGGCGTCGTTGGGGAGTTTTCTGGCACTGTGAAAGCACATATTGTTCTATATTTTGTATTCTCACTGAGCAGCAGCCGGTGCTGTTGACAGGGCCGCCCCACCCAAAGGCAGTCACATGCCGGCAGTGTACAGTCAGCCTCCGCGGCACACTGAGAGCACGGTGTGGAGCTCCGCGATGCCACAGGGGTGGAGCTTGATCTGTTTTACACAACGAGATCGAAAACGAAATGCTTCTTTATCATCGGTGAGCCTGGATAAAAGAGAAGGGTGTGTTTATTGTGACTATACTCAATTGTTAGTCTATTGCTTTTGTAAAAGGAAGTGGATTATTTTACAATTATTTGGGTGAATGTAAGTAATTGATAAGCTTGTTGTATTGCCTATTGTGATGCTCATTTGCGGTTACATATATTTACCAGAAGAGGGCGCTGCACACGTGATAAAGTGACATGTTAACAATCCACAGAATAAACACAGCATAACATGTGATTCACTGTTTAATTGTGCTCATTTAAAAAATGTGTCAATAGCCAACGTGTGACAAGAGAACCGTATGCAAATTAGACGCTGATGTCATCTAGCGACTTGAAAGGACAGCCAATAGCTACTTTCTTCCTGAAAAACAATGATGATGTTTTCCTCTGGGTCCGTATCCAGATCAAGGTCCACCATTCGGCGAAGGCTGCTCTATATGATATGAGTGCTTTGGTGTTTTTAGGAATCTTATGCAAAAACGCTTGTCAAAGATCCTCTCCATGCTGCACACTACTGTGTTTTTTAGGAATCTGCTGAAAAAATGCCAGTTGACAGTCCTCTAATGTCAGGAGAACTGTTTTATTAAAGAACCTTTTGCAAAAACGTTAGTCCTCATAGGAGCACTTTGCTGTTTTTAGGAATCCACTGCAAAAACACTCTGCAAAATTCCTTCATGTGACACAAACGCTCACACACACGAATCTGATGCAAAAATGCAAGTCAAAGATCCTCTACATCAGGGCTGCCCAACCTCTGGGCCGCGGCCCGGTAGCGGCCCATGGGCAGGGCAGAACTATCAGGCACTATGAAAAAAAATAACTCTGTCAAATTGCAAGCGAATGGATATCAATGTGGTAATATGGGCCAAAATTGTATTCATAGAATAATATACACTGATAAATGTATGTATATGCATTCGTCATTGTGGGAATGCATAAAGTTAAGGTTTGATGACGTTATTGAGTGCTAATGTGCAAATTTGTTTAGAGAACACAACCTCAAGTTAATTTATATACGCAGCACACATATCAAAATTGACGTAAAAATCTTCTCTCTGAAAAACAAAGATCCTTGATGAGACAGGAGCACTGTGTTGTTTTTAAGTAAAAAGCAGGGCAAGTGTCTTTGTTCTGGCTGCTCAGGAAAATCAAGACAGCAAAGCCACTATAAAAAAGAAACCGCGAATATACACCTGAAAACATGCATGATGTCACAGTGCAAGAATGTCCTTTTTACTTTCGGTCTAATAAACTTAATAAAAGTATTTCAAATCACATATGACAAGTGACTCGTAATAAGACAATACCTGCCGTGCTGTGATAGAGATGGATGAGAGTCGGACATGCTCCCTGACACTTCCACAATTGTGAGCGCTTAAAAGCGGTAATGTCATTTGTGACCGATGACCTTGAGCAGCCCTTTGTGTTTTTTAATGAGACCAAAAAGTAATGACCCCCATCACTTCATAATCATACAAAGCACACAGCGGCTTCGGGGACGAAATGACAGCATTCCACGTGCACGCCAGAGTGCCCATCTGTTGTTGTAAATTATGAATGAGCCATTAATTTTTTATCTACTTTAAATGTCTTCCATTTTTCCATTATGAGACATCAGGGTGCCCCCATCGTCAGGAATTAGAATTTCCAATATAAAAAAACGTGCAGGTTCTTGTAGTGTGTTTTGCCCTCTCTCAGCTCTGGGGCTCAGTGCAGGCACCCACATGCATGCACAGCAGCCTCCGCTTGTTCTGTGCATAACTGCTGCCACCTGGTGATACATCACAGGCGTGCATGCACAGTACAGTGAGAGATGAGGCTGCTCTGGAAAGCCTACACAGACAGTTCCATCCCCGCCTTAATCACATGCAACTGCTTCCACCGCTAACACAAAACTCCAAGCAATAAATGAGCAACATTTGGTGCCTTTTTGTCGAATAGACGTACCCAATACTAACTCATTTGTGTAAATGGCACTGTAAAAAAATACAAACCAAGTGGCGCCTCAAGGAGAAGCATCTGCAGCCTGTTTGTATATCAAATTTGTATTTTTCTTCCTCCCTGTGACAATGATTGCGTTTATTGCTTTCTCTGAGGAGGTCGATCTTCACTAGCAGCAGCCTTTCGTATTATTCAAACTGGAGACTTGCACTGTATGCTCTATGAACGTTGTGCTCGGCAGAGGTCAAGGAATCTAACGAGAAAAAAAAGTGCAAATTATAGTGTATGACCTAGTCTATAAATCTGTTATTATATATCACTATCTTATTAATATACAATTACAAAGTAATAATTAAATAGATTCAGTGCCACACGGTGGTTGGGTGGGTAGCATGTTGGCCTCACAGTAAGGAGGATTCAGGGTTCGAATCTCTGTGTGGAGTTTACATGTTCTCCCCGTGCGTGCGTGGGTTTTTATGCAAGTTTCCTGCCACATTCCAAAAACATGCATGTTATGTTAATTGGCGACTCTAAATTGTCCATCGGTATGAATGTGAGTGTGACTGGTTGTTTGTCTGCCCTGCGATTGGCTGGCGACCAGTCCAGGGTGTACCCCGCCTCCCACCCGAAGTTAGCTGGGATAGGCTCCAGCATACTCGCGACCCTAATGAGGATAAGGGTTAGAGAAAATGGACGGATGGATAAATAGACACATTTTAATAGTATATCAATTACAAGTATTATTATTATTGTTATATATTATATATTACTTATTTTATATATTCTCTTATTTTAATTAAATAAATACACAATTAAGTGTATAAATAAACAACATTTTCCACATAGATATCTTTGTTGCCAGACATTTTACACCAACTACACAGTATTGCTATTGTATGTAAAAAAAAATAAATTAAAAAAAATAAAAAGCTTCTTTAAACCATAAACTCATTGAGATATAACTCAACAGTGTATCTTCTGGTTGTAGCCCAGTAGTGTACACCATTTGACCTCAATCCTTTCAGGATACCATCAATCAACAATCCACTCCACGCCATGTACACAGTTCTTAACCATAGATTCATATAATAATCATATGTTTACACTTTTAGGCCCCCGAGTAACATTAGCACAGCATAAAGAAGTGAAAGAAATGCTCTAAAGCCGTGAAAGGCAGAGAGACATCTAGGTAAGAAGAAGCTATGGGGAGTATAAAAGAATGCAAAAGTGGTTTAAAGGATCTGGAAAGCATCCTGGGAGTGCAGTAATAGTGCATTCCAGTTATGTACTACCCTGAGGGTCTGTTTTATCAAGAGTGTGCACATCAATTTGAAAAAAAAAAAGCAGGCACAAAGCTGATAGGAATCTACTCTGGTGGAAAAACACGCAATTCGTCATTGTTTTTATGGCTAAAACGGCCAATGATAGATTTTTCTCTTGGTGTAAACAGCACATTACCATAGAAATGGGCTCTTAAAGGCACATGTGAAGCCTAAAGTGGTTGAAGGGCTGGGGGGGTGGAGCTGCTAATCCTGTTAGCTTCCCAGTAATGTACCTCGGAGCAGCAGCGGCCACCGTCTCACATCCCGGGAGGAACATCTTAACCTGGTAAAACAGACGATGTTGCTGCAGGCGTGGAAATATAGCTCCTTTTTTTCATAGCTTCGTCCGTTCTCAAGTAGTGGGTAATTAACGTGTGAGCGGCATACTTCATACAATGTTAAATCCCCAATTTAAGTAACGTGGAGCCTTCACAGACATTGCCAACATGTATTGCTGATTGTCAGTCCGCTGATGAACAATTGCATAAAGAGGAGGAAAAAAACAGTAGAATCCCTGCAAATTTATCTGGAGTAAAACAGCTCCGATACGACTGCGGGAGAACACTTGAGGCATTGAGGCAACCTCAATTATAGTTTGCGCTGGCACCAGTGTAGCATTTCATATTGCCAAAATGCACAAACAAAGAAAGATAAGTGGCAATTTAATGCAAAGCAAGTCAAATGCGAACATGGCTGTGGTTATAAATATGCCTCATCAGCAGTGCTGCATTTGAAGCGACGCTCTCCGGCTCCAAGATAACACTGGAGAACAAGTGCGGGAGGAAAGGGTACATGGAATTACTTCAAACAATGATAATGATGATAGCGGCAAGTGAGCGTCTTTTTTTTTTTTTTTTTTTACATTGATCAGCAAAAGTGACTTACCACGCTATGAATGGTCATTCGTGGTGTTTATATCAGCGCGCATGGACGGATTTAATATTATGTGATGTCTCTTTTTTGGATGTCGGTATAGTTAATAAAACATTTAGAATGGCCACAGTTTGACCCTGGAACAGATTTACATTTCTATGGTGTCCAAACTCTTCCCAGCGAGGGCCACATTCGTTTAAAAAAATTAGCAGAGGGGCGTTTACACCTCACATACATCAACATAAACAACAACTAAGCAGTAAACTTTACACATAAATGAAAACATATTTCAAAATGCCCGCAAGGCATGCTGGGTAGTCCATCTGCAAGAGCAATATGAACTATTTAAGAGGATGTTAACTCCTCCTTGTTTACTTCTCTGCCTCAGTAAATTTTGAGAAACAAACACGGCCATATGTTGGGAGAAAGATGGGCAAAGCTACCCAGCATGCTTTGCAGCAGGAATATATTGGTGTGTTTTTCTGCATGGGAATTGTGTGGAGATGTTTGGATGCCCACATGGTGTAGTAGGTCGTTACTTTTTGTGTGGTGTGTGTTGATGTGTCGTAGTGTTGGGATGGCTTTTTGGTCCAAGCTACACGTTCCATCTGACTATTTTGGCAACAGAATCCCTGAAAGTCATGTTCCTGGCTACAGTTTTTGAGGTTAGAGGTTTAAAAAATGGAAATTCGAAATGCTCAGTGGGCCAGATTAAGATGCTTGGTGGGCCCACGGGCTGCAGTTTGTCATGGATTTGTTCCAGAAGGTCCGACTCTCAAGTGCCAGCATTTCGACAAAGAAGTTAAAAATTTAAGTTCAATTTTTATGTAGTTTTCAGTGAAGGTAAAAGTGACTTTAAATGTTCATTTATCCCTCTCATTCGTCATCAGTATACATTTAAAACTGTTTTATGCATATGAAACAATAATTATAAAACTATAAAATATCAAGAGTCAACCAATCATGACATCATAGACGAAACTTCCGGCTCCCATTTTGTTCGCCAGCCTCTAGATTGATAACAAGGACGTCCAGCCATCCATCTTCTATGCCGCTTATCCTCATTAGGGTCACGGGTATGCTGGAGCCTATCCCAGCTGACGCTGGGCGAGAGGCGGGGTGCACCCTGGACTGGTCGCCAGTCAATCGCAGGCAAACAAACATTCACGCTCAAATTCCGACTTACGGACAATTTAGAGTCGCCAATTAACCTAACATGCATGTTTTTGGAATGTGGGAGGAAAGCGGAGTACTCGGAGAAAACCCACGCACGCACGGTGAGAACATGCAAACTCCACACAGAGATGCCCAACGAGTGCCACATTGCACACAAACCAAAGAATGAACGCAAACCGAGGTTTTAATGCTAACCAACCCACATGCTAACTGGGGCGGACGTTAAGTAAGGTTCCACTGTATACACACTGCCTGGCCTGACAAAAAGCAAATAGCTACAAGGTTGCTGCAGTAGGTCAGGTCTAGGTTCAGCAATACTTTGTGCTCATTTTATTATGTTTTTTTTTGGTGGCAACTTTTTTTTCTGACCAGGCAGTGTATATTTAAAGGAAAAACAGCCTACATCTCATACTGCATGTGTATTTCTACCCTTTTTTACTGCTCCTTTTCCATTTTTGCTGTTGTTGTTTTTCAATTCAACAAATACCACAGCTGTTTTCTCGTACATTCTTTTTCCTAACACTGTGATTTTATTCCTGGAATATTGTTACATGACAACTTTTCCAAACTTAATTTTGCAAAAAATTGCTACTTTATTTTTTGTTTTGTTACTAATATAACGCAAATGATTTATTTTCTCATAGTATTAATGCATTATGATCATAACATTACATTTTAAATATATGAATATTAGAATTTATTGTAATAATTTTACTTTATACTCTAATACTGCTCTTTTCCCTTTTCTCTTGTTGTTTGGTTTTTTTTTACTTTTCTTGTATAAGTGTATTTTTAAAAAGTGGAAAATTTTGATACCATTGTTCTATGATTTTCTATATGCAGAAGTACTCTGAAGCAACATTTACATCATTCCTAACATGTAGTCGTACATACTTTGAGGAATAAAAGTAACGATAACGAGGACAATTAGTAGAGCGCAAACCTCCAACAAGGTCAAAACCGTCCTGATTTGGATTTGCATCTGATTCTACACCTTAATACATCTCCTCTTGGTTTACTACATTTACTTTTTAGATTCATACATTATGCACTACAAATGAAGGAAATGTACAAATGCTGAAAAAAAACCTATTTTATTTAAGATTGCTGACAAACTTCAGTCCAAATCGGAATTCACCCCCAAAAATACACAATTAGGACGCACAAAAAACTTCCATATGCTAATTTTTTTCTTTGCCTCTGTGATTTTTTTGATGACAGAAGATTGATGACAGTTATGAACAATAAAATTGCCCCCCAAAAAATTACAAAGGTTATACCGTGGCCACAGTTTAACCCCGGAACAGATTATTTGTATTTCTGTGATTTTCTATGGGACAATCGTTAGTCCCATAGAATTGCCCTGCAATTGACTGGCGACCAGTCCAGGGTGTGCCCCGCCTCTCGCCCGGGGCCAGCTGGGATGGGCTCCAGCATCCCCGTGACCCTAATGAGGAAAAGCAGTATAGAAAATGAATGAACAATCTTTAGTGAAACAATACACAAGTAGTAGTAGTAAAAAATACAAACATGTCTGGGGAAAAAAGGGCATTTGTACAAATTTGATCTTCCATTCTTGCTAAAAATCAAATTTTTTTAAATTCATGTCCCTGAAGGCCGTAGGGGTTGCCCATGTGCATGCTCAGTAAATGGGCATTCAAACCACATTAAAGAGAAGGCACTGTGTGATGCATTAGGGCTACTGCGTCCTCCTACCCCACCCTGTGGTCTGTCTTTGGTATGCTCTCGTCGTGTTAGCCCAGCAGCAGTTAAACAGTGCTGAGCCCTCCTTTCTTTGGCGGTGAACTTTGCCCACTCTGTGCTTTCTAAAAATGCAGCAGGATGTTGTAATACATTTGGGTTAATGTGGCAGAGCTGGAGGAGCAGTAGGGCAGGGCTTGAGTTTGTTTGCACTAATCAATCAGGGCAGCGGGGAAGGCGGAGCAGATTAGGGGAGAACTCTGTTCTCATTACGCGGGCGAATCCTACATTGTGGGTGATGTATGACACTACATTGGGGCTGCTATTACTCAGGTGGTCCTATGGTACTGTAAATATTTTGCCACAAGAGCAGCTGAAATTGTCGCTTTGCAAAGGCGGTTTGAAAGCGTAGATGGGTTGCTCTGCCTTCAGAAGACGTTTTGTTCACTCGGAATGCAAGCGGCAAGGGCAGTCGTAAATGTGAAAGCACGTTTTTTATATTTATGTTTCTTTATAGCGCCTCAGAAATCAGAGTGACAGGCAAACATCATTTTGCTGGTGGTGGCATTCTTCGCCGACTAATAATAATAGCTTTTGTTTTGTTTTGTTTCTCCGTGTTGCTAAGAGGCTTAAGCGTGTTCAATTTAGTCAGCCACGGAAGGACTGGACCTGTCAGGAGCTGTCCTACACGACGCCTCAGCACAGGAATTAGTCACCAGGAGAAGGTAAATGACTAAAAACTAAACATGGAGTGTTCTTCCCTACATTAATATTGCCCGCCCACTAGAACACAAAAACACGCCAAAAAGCCAACAAAAAACTTCATGTAAATTTAGTACGATTATGTCAGCGGAACCTCGTTAAAAATGTGGGTTCGAATTTTGCATCGGTTCCTGGTTAGTGTACAATATGATGTTTTCGTGTCATCGGTGGTGTTCTTATTGTCTTTTTTAGCATAGCGTGCAAACAAAATAAACGCCAACCGGACCAATGAGTTTTGCGCGAGTTATTTCTTTAATTCAACAGTTCCTCGCCTCCTTTATCAAAATATCCAACTTGCTTTGGCTCCATTTTGGGTAATTGAAGTAATAAACGCTACTGAATTCCAGAAGCAACTCATGGAAAAACAGAAAGATGGTGTCCATGTGTTTTTGGGACCAGTCCTCAAGAATCATGTCTTAAGTAAATTTAAATGTCCCTTTATCCCTTTCATTGTTTTATGCATGTACAAGTACCATTGTAAAACTATAAAATAATGTTTTCTGTGAACATTGTTGGCTTTCGGGAACAGATTAAATGGGTTTGCATTATTATTTATAGGAAAAATTGATTCAGTCAGCGTTCGTTTCGGTTAGGAACAAATTAGGGACGTAAAATAAGTCCACTGTATATAAAAGTGAAGCAATTTCCTCATACGAAATTTGGAAAATTCAATTAATCAATTTTATTCACTCCCGCAGAGTTATTTCTTGATTTCAGTAGTGTTTCTCATTTTCTTTACCAAAGTTCTGGCACGTGCAACTTTCTTTGGCCCAATGGTGGGTTATTTTGCAGTTGTACGCAATTTAAAAAAAAAGCACAGAGTCTAAGTCACCAATAAATGGGGTGCTTTGTTGGGGCCCTTTATTCATCATCAAGTTAAGGTGTTACCAGTGGTTATTCATTTTGACTGCTAACAATTCATTTTTATGAGGTTCACTTGCAACTCAAATTATTATTATTATTGTAATTGTCCGATAATTCGTCCACAGATTTGAAAATAATAGTTATTTTTCCACTTGTATGGCTGCTAATGTTAATGTTACCTCAGTGTGTGACTTTTAGAGTCATGAGGTGACACATTTCAAGGGGATGCCTCTCCTTCTGATACCTCTACCCCCCATCCCCCACGGCCTAAAGTGGGACGCTCCACCCTGCGTATATGTTGTATAGAAGAGCCGGGCATCATAAATGGGGGATAATTTCTGCCTAAAAGTGGCCACGCTTCATAATCCGCACATGCGCATCCCTACTGCAAATTCAGCAAAGTGGGTATTCCAAGCAGAGTGCAGGTAAACGGCGTTCATCACCTGCTGAAATGACACTAAGCCTTGTCCATCATCACATCTGCCTGTTTGGGCACTTTGAACAAGCGTTGTTGGATGTCAAAATGCAAAGCCTCCTCCAGCAAAGTGCACAACCATGTGTGCTTAATGTGTATTTAAGTATTTGTCCACACGCTTGTCAGTTCATGACAGTCGTCGCCCCCCCACCGCCAGTCAGGCAGCGTGAGCGGGAGGCAACTGTGGAGGAAGGAAGCTTGTCACAACTGTCTCACCGGCTGATGCTAATATGGCAATGCTAAGCTGGCACAGGGTTTAAGCAGCTTACAAAGTACGGCGGAATGAACTTGATGATGCCACGACAGTTTTGCCAGACTTTTTAAATCCTAGAGAGTGCCAATGCTCATCCCACCTCACGCAGGCCTCGTGACAGCGAGAAAAACAACGCTGCACGCTCAGGGTGAGACGGTTTGCCGCGGAACAGTTCCCACACGGTACAGACTGAGTGAGGGGACAGGAAGTCCAGTACGAATACAGTACAGCCCAGCCTTTGGCATGAGGAAGTCATGGCTAGTGATGGTACCGAGGAGAGGCCAAAGCTTGAAGTGTGGCGCCATTGAGTGACACAAGCTGGAACTGTTATTGCTGCTCACTGTTGCACTTGTCTGCATCGTTGAAGATTGCAAATAGGGCTGTCAAAAAGAACACGCCAAATGTGGTAAATAAAGGTAGCAAATCTCATGGCGAGTGTTAGTGTTTACACCCCACAGGTGTACACAAAGTTTGACACTCTTGTAGAAACTTTATTCCTACCTTAATACGTCAACAGCAGTGCTTCGTTTCCTACACCGTACATTTATGGCACAACACTTACTCGTTCTCCACCACACTCACGTGAGGTTCATTCACGGATACTCCAGACACCAAACAAACTACTAAAGTTCACTTAAGCAACTTGTTTTCCACACACAATAACAGAGCAATGGCTAGGATGGTCTAATTGCATTATTTGGATAAAAGTGTGGTATCTCTTAGTTTTACAGTTCTTACTGTAATGCATTTGAAATTTGCAATACTGTTGTAAATACCAGTAACTAGATCCCAGTTTAGAGGAATTGCAGAGAGACATGCAAAGAAACTGGCAAATTATAGTGTGGCGTGTAGCATGTTTTAGCTCAATTTAAATTGTTCAGTCGGAGCAGTATAAGGTATAGATACATACAGTATAAGATAAAAACTGTGAAAATGGACATATTTCAGACATAGTTGCAGTTAGCGATTAATCGCCATTAATTCATTTCAAATCAATTTCAAAGATGTGATTAATCTGATTAAAATTGTAATAATTTTACAGCCTTGTTGTAAACTATTGTGATTTTTTGTTGTGAAAATTTCATTTATTGGAGTTAACTGAAAGAGGTTTGTTTCTTATGTTACAGTTTAAAAATCATTAAAAATGAAAAACTGTTTTGCATTTTCTTTCGTTTACTGTACCAAAATTTAAATGAACCGTCACCTTAAATTCGAAGGTACATACCGAACCCTGATGATGTCCTACCGATACCCCCCAAGTCCAAGTATGAGGAGTACATGTATATTTTGGACATTCCTCAATGCACAAAAGCTCAAATTTGATTGAGTGCTTTAATGGCCCGCTTCACCTCCGTGCCACCTAATGTCTGCAGGAAATCAATACTCATCTGGATCATTGCAAATCCCTCAATTAACTCGGGGGGGAGCAAGTGAGAAAAATCAAGCCCATATCACACTTTCTGTGTAGTCTCTTATCTCCTGCTGGGGGATAATAAAAGAGCCTCGCAGTACGGAATCAAGCAGCAAAGAGCTGATCAATAGGAATTGGCAAACACGAGGAAACAAACAACGCTGCCACTCGCCAGCCTGTAAATCTAAAGTCTGCTGCTTCTCCATAGAACCCCTATTCAAACTATCAATCTCTCCAATAGCCGTCCTAGTTAAGGTGAAATGTAATTCCACGTGTTAGATACAACATGGAGAAAGCTGCACGTCCATCACTCTGATGTCAGTCTTGCCTCTGAGAGCGGATGTTTTATTGTTTAAGTGATGTGATCCTATGGATTTTCTGTCACCGTGTCAAATATCAGCTGTGATCTAGAGATGGACATTGTAGGAAGCGGGGTTCAAGAGTCTCGCCCTGAATACTCGCCCCTTTGTTTTCACCGCCACCTGCTTGCAGGGAGCCTTCAAATCGCCCACACTTTCACCCAAATTTCCTCTGCAATGATAATACCCTGCAATAACAGGTCTAATCCCAGCATGCTGTGCTGCTCAATTACAGTCCTTAGGAGGATGGGATTAGGAGGAGAGGTTGCGGCGGGCGGGAGGATGTTGGAATTGGGGGGAAGGGGGGGTATTGCCGGCTTTTTACTGTCATGAAAGGCTGCAGATGAAGAGACAGGCATAGCAGCAGTGGGTAAATCCCAAATAGCCTGTCACAAGCCGACAGCGCACTGGAGCGTGCACAGCGCAGACTGGCAGGCCCCGTTGAGCCGGACTAGGGGGAACGGGAGGAGGTCGCCTGGTGGGGCTGCAGGAGATGTTAAGGGTTGGCCAATTTGACTCTGGAACAGAGACAGGAAGTTGAAGAAAGAAAGAAAAACAGCGGGTGACGCAGACACAAGACAGGGTGGATCGGGTCACGATTCCTCTGCGATACAGGCGGAGGGTCTGACAGGGCGCAGAATAGGAAGCAGCATGAGCGAGTCCGTCAGGGAAAGCTTTAAAATAAGGCATCATAGGGGCTTATATCGCCATGTTAGCTGGCACGTGCAGAACCCCGGCCTGAACACCATCCCTCCCTTCATCATCCCAATACTTGTGGATGTTGAGTGAGATGAGAGCTCATCAGCGAGCCGTCGCAGCTGCAGCAGCAATTTTACACACTGACGCTGTCAGTCGTTCAGCCAAGTGACACGTTTTCATGTTTCATCAGCTACAGTAAGTTGCAAATTATTGGGAATCGGACTCCCTTACACCACACACACCGCCCCGACTCTCCCCCCACCAGATTATCGATATGCTGTTCAGGGTGACAACAGGAGCAAGAGCCAATCCCCACAAATACATGCTGGACTAGGGCAATTGATCCCATTGCAGTTATTATACTGTAAGTCAGCTACATAAACCACTACACACCAGCCCGCATGCACGCTGCATGTCTGCACCTTACAGTCCTACTTGAACTGACTGTCCTGCCAAAGTCACTCCTTGATGCTTGTGGGAGAGTTGTTGATGCTGTTTTAAACAACTGTTCATCCATTTCTCAAATTGATGTGATGTTCCCATTCAGCTAAAATAAATGCAAAAAAACACTGATTATGTGATGTGTTGCCGAACGATCTGTGAAAACCAAATGATCTTCCAACATACGTGTCTCCCAATGCACCTGCATGCGCCTGTGCTTATAAAGATAACTCTATACCGCCACCAGACAGACATAGTAGCTCCTATACTCACCTTCTACCAACAAATGCCTAGTACCAACCACACCTCACTCACAGCAGAAATTGACGCCAAGAGTTCAAAACTCTGAAGTACTCAAATTCACAAACAACTCCCAAACCAGAACATGCATCAGTCCAGTTCTTAACCCAATACCAAGCATTGAAACTTTCCCCCATGTTGTCTTTGTGCAGGGGCTATGATCTCAAGGCTGCTCACAAAACCGGGAACCTCCAAATACAAATACTACTACATCTAAATCCAATTAGAAACAAAATGTGATAATGCAAAAGAAATCTTAAGTTATCATCTACTTTCTACTGTCTTGTACCAAATAAATCACTAAAATTGTTTGTCTTCCACTGCCCCCCCTCCAAAAAAATCAACCTTGTTTGCCCCCAAGAATCACACCAATTCATGCTTTGACTAATCACGATTGGACTAAACTACAGAAACATGATCTTATTTGGAACCATCTAGTCCAAAAAACTGCATTGAAGGATTTGTTTGCCTTAATTTCACTGTTGGATGCCCTTCCTGACACAACCCTCCAATGGCTGGGTACTATTTATGACCATCTATTAGAAGTATGGATGTCCAATATTGTCTTTTTTGCCGATATGCCAACATTGTCCAACTCTCAATTTCGAATTCCGATATGGGTAAACATCAGCCATTAGCTTCCCGACGTGGCTGTAAACAACACTGTACAACTCGAGTAAGCAAACATCGCAAGCAAAGCGTGGCTTAAGGAACTCCAGGTTTGGTGAATCCGTCTTGCAAGATAGAAAAGATCAAGTGTGATACACATTTTCTGATTGATGGCTTTTGCCCTGGGGATTGCCAGTGTTGAAGAAAGAAGTCTTGGTTCCGCCTCGCATAACAAACGCTTTGCAGTATTTGCAAATGGCAAGTTTAATATCGGAAGGAGACACCACAGACGTAATGTTAGTCATCGCGAGCAAGTTTGTTAGAAAGCTTGCCACTCACGGTTGTTTACAAGCTTCAGACGCGGATTGATGAGGTCATCATTTGCAGAAAATACAAGAGCCAATAAGCCTGTATATAACATTTTTTAGAATGGGTTTTCATTATTGGGAAAAAACCCTAAATTGACCGATGCCAATATCGGGCCAATAATATATAAGCATTTTAATCCCAAAAATTAAGATGGCTGCCGCATATTAAGTTCTTTGTAAATCATGAGCCATCTGAGGACAAATATGTTTTCTGTTCCATCTTAGAGAGGTTTTTTTTTGGTTGTTGTTTTGTTTTGGACTTCCTCCAGAGAGAACCTTCATGTTTTCTTGTCTAGCGCCGTCTCAATGATCCTACGCTGTCCTCGTGTCAAATCCAGAGTACACATACAGACGCTGATCGCCATGGCTACCGAAGCGTGATGCGAAAAAATGCGAAAAAAAAAGAAAAGACAGAAAAAAGCCCAATGCTGGTAAACAGAAGAGAAGCTGATGAAGCTGATAAAGTGGTTTGATCAGTTGGCAGTGGGTGCTCAGTGGTCCGCGGGGTCTTACTGGTGTGCATCCATAGAACATGGCAACTGCTACTGGCTAAACAGATAGAGCAAAGAGATAACCTCCTGAGGTTAACCCGAAGTCACATATATCATCATCTGACTGAGAAGATGTCGTTTTGTATGTCTGTAGCTTCAAAGGGATAGTTTGGATTTTTTTGACATGAAGTTGTATGTCATCCCCATCATTAGAATAGTACACCAACAGTGACTTACTGTTACTTACTGAATTACTCTTTTGAACGCATATTGTTTTGAGATGCAGAACGCTTTACTTCTGTGATCTTAGCAACTAACCGGATCTGTGTTCTTCATCACAAAAATCTGACCCGGACTGGACTCATGGGACAAATTAGGTGACTGGTGATGTACTACATTAATGATGGAGAACTGCAAGTAAAAAAATAAAATAAAATTAATGCTAATAAGCTGTGTTTGCCCACACCCGTTTCCAACAAAGTGGGTGTCTCCAAGAAGTGTTATTGTGCACTTGATCTGCACTTGTCCAGTGTCATGTGTCAGTATCATGTCCACAAGGAAGGAGTTCTTCACTCAAAAGTGGAGCAAACAAGTAAGAGAGATAATAGATGTTCATCACATCTCATAAAAAGACTCCAGGGACACTGCTAGAATATAATTCAAAACTTTTTCATTATAGTCCACCTTTGATTAGGTGTTATTAAATATAGGATTTTGAAGCTGTTTACCGATATGTCACTCTACCCAATAAATCCAGCAACAGGTGTATACCTTAATGAACTGCAATCCAACCAGAAGATGATGCTTACAGATGCCTCCCAATAGTGGCAGTTCTTGTGTGTCAACATTTGTAGCACCCACAGACAAAACCTTCCCTCTTTAGCGGGACAGACCGTGAGAGCAAGAGACATCGGCAGAGGTTAGAAAAGGCATTTATCTCACCGTGCGCTGTAAGCAACAAGGACAACAGTGTCACGCACGACAGGCAAATATGAAGGACGGGCAGATGGATGTGTTGCCGGTGATCTCCGGGGGTGTACGGTAGGATACTAGCGGTGTTCAATCATTACACTATGATCGCAAACTTAATGAGGTTTTGCACGTAACAAAAAGATTGTAAAATATGTCAGAGATGCACAAAAGATGAAACGCCTGTGTGTGTGTGCGTGTGTGTGTGTGTGTGTGTGGACACATGGATCATTGCCGGGGTATCCAGGAAACAACAAAAGAAGTGCTAAAGAAAAAGTGTCAGGAAATGTGATGGAAATGGATGGAAACGGCAAGACAGGGAGTCAAGGTCGCCCGCAGGATGATTAACATTGTCACCTTACAGTTAGAAGGTTCCGGCTTCAACCTCCGCCACCGTGTAAGTGTAAGTATGTCAGCTCTATGATTGACTGGCAGGTCGTGCTAGGTGAAGGCCCTCTCACCCCTCACCCAATGTCAGACGATACTATACATAATGAGTGGCTGGATAGTGTGGAAATGGTACATTCCTTATTATACACAGTATTTGACTGTTGGCGAAAGGGACCCCTTATCTTGAAAATGACACACTCACTTTTACAAGTAAATATTCACATTTCAAAGAGTGGAATTTCAAACCCCGTGCGTGTGTGGGTTTTCTCTGGGTGCTCCGTTTCCTCCCACATTCCAAAAACATGCATGTTAGGTTAATTGGCGACTCTAAATTGTCCATCGGTATGAATGTGAGTGTGAATGTTCGTTTGTTTATATGTGCCCTGCGATTGACTGGTGACCAGTCCAGGGTGTACCCCGCCTCTCGCCCAAAGTCAGCTGGGATAGGCTCCAGCATCCCCGCGACCCTAATGAGGATAAGCGGTATAGAAAATGAATGAATGAATGAAGTACAGTATATCTCAAAACGCAGCTTAAACGCAATCTAATCCCTCACACTGATCGACCAGTTTGATTATTCCTGATTCTGAAACAATTTTATAAATAAGAAATCTATGCGTAACCACTATGAAGCTCTACAAGCTGTATGTCATACTTTAAACATTTTAGAGCTCACTCCAGGCATAAAAAAACCTAAAGGAGGATAAAAACCCCAAGGAAGTAAACAAAGCATTATGCAACGACATCAATGCTCTACAGGATGATATCAGGACACTATTGAAGGATAATGCCACCTGGTGTACCACTCTGGAGGAAGAGAATGAGGCAAAGGATAACATCACTGAGCAAATGAAAACTATAATGGAGGAGATGGATCAGAATTCACGAATGAATGATGTGATCCTCACAGGGCTCAGCGTTACACCCGCGTCAAAAGATAGGGAAGCTCATAACAGAGGAGAACCAGATGGAATGAATGTTTCTTCAGCAAAGCAACAGTCCAGGAGAAGCAGGAGGGCTGGTTGTCAAAGATATCAACGATCTGGAAACATACTAAACATCATATAATCATGACAATAAGGATAATGCAACGCACAAAAACCGTAAGATTACATTCAATAATACGAACATTGATATTAACGTTGAAAGAGCACGCTCAACAAAGTATTCAAATCAGGAACTCAAGTACTTACATTTAATAACACTCCCAGTACAACACCAAGACAGCAAGATGATGATCCGGAAATCAACAGGGGAAGAGGGAAGGAAAGAAAAGGAAGAGGGTCCTTGTTGCTTGCTGTTTTTTAAAGAAAAATATGATATACTGTATGCATGTATGTGTATGTAATATATATATATATATATATATTTATGTATGTATGTATACATATGAATGTATGTGTGTATGCATGTATATACACAGTATGTATTAGGAAATCATGTGAGAAGGAGGTAGGATTAAATAAGCTCTGCTTCTTGCTACTCCTTTTCGGAAATGTAGAACTGAGGAATGTAACATGAGTAATTTTTTGTACAATGTATGCGTGTTCAAAACAAATTAAACCGAACCAAATAAAAAAATAGCTAAATAGTGTTATTAAAAAATAATGGTGGTCTCCATGTTATTTACTCTGCAGACTAGGACTGTCCTATCTAGTCAGTCTAGTGTGGTCCCACTAAGTCACTGAGCTGGAATTGAAGAACCTGCTCAGGTAAGAGGCAAAATGCCTTAAAGATAGTCCGGCAGTGGTTGATTGAATGCCCTGAGAATGACGATGACCATGATGAGTGATCAATGGAACTTAAAGAACTTTAGAAAGAAGATAACAATGATGAAAAACATATATAACGGTGGTCTCCAGCACAATCAGGTCCTGCACCTGGCGAGGCTCGACTCTGCGTCCACCAATCCCCACTAAATGAGAGTTGAGCGGCGCTAGCCATCAAGCTAAAAGTCCACGCTGACAGTTTATTGACCTGTGCGGCTCTTTCAGGCGTCAGGGAGTGATGTTTACCAATGTGCAATGTACCAATGTAGGAATCTCGATTTCCGTACTGCTAACTTTTGGTATGATTCACTTTCCGTTTAAAATGTTTGCCAAATTTTTGCTTCAGTTGTTGCACACTGTCTAGGTTTTCATATAGTCTTGGACGTAGCAAGTTAGTCTATATGCCCTGTACTGTACTGTGCATTTTTATAATTGAATGTGACTAATAAATAACCTGCCACGGGGCCAGCGAAAGCTGCGAGTGCCAGCAATCTCACAAAAACAATGAGAAAAAAATCCATCTTTCCAGGATGGATGGGAAATCCGCATCAGGTGGTCTATCCATGCATTCATTTATACTTGCAGTATATTGTTTTGTTTTCTGCATGTAAAACTGTATATGGTCTAGGGATCTTCCGATCAGGGTTTTTTTAATATATTTTTTTTTTGTGGCTGGACTATCCAAACATTAGCGGTCAGCTTCTTGACCTGGCTTCTTGAATATTATTGAATGCATTTGATTTCAAATGTTTTCTGCAAGCTTCTATTCCATCCCCCTAGCTTGCAGAACATTTATTTTATTATCAGTCAGGTTGTCAAGTCGCTTTTATTATAATTATGGAGCATCTCCATACTGTTGTGTGCATTGAGTGAGTAATTAAGTAGCAGGAAAAGCCCAAGGCGATGTGTACTCGCGCATACAGTAGAGGCACGTGTCATTGTGGATGCCTGCATTCATTCATATCCGTGTGTAAATCGACAAACCCCGACTACATAAGCGGAGACGAAGCACTGACTTGGTCGGGGGGCTTAAACGGAACTAGATCTTTCACATTTCCTCGGCAGACCTGATGTGAAGTGACACTGCAGATACAACTCTGAAATATGTATGCACTGGGAGACGCTTCATAATCCTGCGCCACCACCAAGATGCTGTGTGTAAAATGGGTGGGGTGTGTGTAGGAAATGTTCAGAGCTATGGCAAAGGATGACGGACAGGGGGAACAGCAGCAAGGGGGAGGTTCTCAGAAAGTGGACAAGGAGAGGGAAGAGCACGGTTAAAATAAGTTGGCCCCAAGCAGGTAATCTGCATTTACAGCAGATTTTTCACAGGGAATCGCTACAAATGTGGAACAAACTGAAAAGTCACAATCCATTGCCCCTTTTCAGTCTGGAGGTGAAAACACAAGCATCTATGAGGAGACTATGGATGGATTGTATTTCCTATTACCTTCCACCAGACGCCCACTCTCTGTTTACACCCGCTAACAACACAAGCCCTCGTTTGAATTCATTCCATAAATGTTTAAACTCGGTGCTAAAATAGAACCAAGCCCCTGCGTACTACAGAAACAAGGGAGTCCATGCTTGGAATCTCAGATTCACAGTAAGTCCAATTTTTTTACATCACAAATTTAAGGAATTAAAAAGGCATGCACACATTCAAGGGCCGCACGGTGGATGAGTGGTTAGCACATTGGCCACACAGTCAGGAGATCTTGAAAACCTGGGTTCAAATCTCCGTTGGGCATCTCTGTGTGGAATAAGCATGTTCTCCCCGTGCGTGTGTGGGTTTTCTCCGGGTACTCCGGTTTCCTCCCACATTCCATAAACATGCATGTTAGGTTAATTGGCGACTCTAAATTGTCCATTAGAGTATGAATGTGAGTGTGAATGTTTGTTTGTCTATATGTGGCCTGCGATTGACTGGCGACCAGTCCAGGGTGTACCCCGCCTCTTGCCCAAAGTCTGCTGGGATAGGCTCCAGCATCCCCGCGACCCTAATGAGGATAAGCGGTATAGAAAATGAATGAATGAATGAATGCACACATTCACACTGACTGCTGGCATTATATGCAGCTTCTTCCTGCTTCGAATGCGCCGATACGACAAGCGTTACAGTCGTCCCTCATTTATCGAGGTTAACTGGCTCCAGACCCGACTCTGATCAGTGAATTTACACCAAGTAGGATTCAATATTAATAAATATAATACTTTTGTTGCATATAAACCCTTCCAAATACATTATTTTTACCAATATTAGAGCCCTGTAGAAGTGAAATAACACCCCTACAAGTCACCTTCACACTTGTATCACCCAATATAGTAGACCTAATCATAAATAAGCTATCTTAGACATAAGACACAACTCAACCAGTGTAACTTTACTGACACGTAGAGGCCAGTGTAGAATACTTCTGCTGCTGTTTGTGGTTAAGGAGAGACTCACAATGCACTTCAATTGTTTTATTAACAAGCAGAGGGCATGTGCAGTAAACATTCAGACAGGAGCTGCTGTCGGCCACTCTCTACAGTGATAGCCTGCAGCTAGCGTAACCGAGCTTTTGCAGAGTCCTGCGACTGTTGTGGGAGTGCGGCGTGAATGGAAACACGGGAGCCAGAGCTGTACAAGGCACGTTTATTCTCAACACACCTTCGCTCCACCTTGTCAATTTTACCTTCCCCTCCTGTAACCACACTTCCGGCCTTCAAAACAAAAGCACATACTGTGACACAATAAAGGGGTCACAAAAATAGCTTACATACCCCCCCCCCTCAACAAAACGTCCTCGTTTACAGTGTTATATCCCCAGTACACAAAACAAAACAGTGCAACATTGAACAATCACTGTATACCCCCTACACACCAATATTGGAAAATTGCATCAAAAGGCACTTTATACGTATGTGTGCAGGGAAGGAGGGCAAAATAACAAAATAAAATAAGGTTTAACACAATCAAAAAAATACCCAACCAAGAGAATAGCAACACCCTGCCATAACATGACTGTCCGGTCTTCAACGGTAGGTAACAAAATCCCTGAACTAAGCTGGAGGTTTCACCGCTCTCCCAGCACGTGACATCGGCAACGACCTATCCCCCTGTGATCCCACTACACACTCCTCCTACCAACCATCAGCAGGCAGCTCCTCCCACAGTGGAGGGGACTCCGGAGTGAAGCAAGGGCAGGTTTCCAAGGGAGGCTCTGGAATAAGACCGCTGGCATATGGTAACCTGTCATAGTGAACTACCTGTGCTACACCATCTACTGTGAGGGGGTCACTGATGCGATAAGAGAGGCCTGACACCCCCCAAGAATCCAGGACCCCTATGATCTTAAAGGGGCCCCTCCAATGGGGAGCAAACTTCATCCGGTCTTTATGGTCTTTAGGGTTATGCAGCCACACTAAGGCCCCTACCCTGTATGGCTTATAGCGGGCCTTAAGAGTCATGGTACAGTTTCTGTCCCTCGTGGGGAACCACCGGCCTTTGCCTGGCATTTACAAAGGCCACATGTAGCCGCTCCAACATAACCGAGACAAAGTCCGCATGCGAGATAGACAAGTTTACATGCTCTGTTTGACTCGGCACTAACACATCAACGTGGACCCGGGCCTCCCGAGCATGGGTGAGGTAGTAAGGAGTGTTATAAGCAAAAGCCACCTGCTTCAAATAGTCATCCCATTCACCCCTGCAAGCCAGCAGTGACTTCGCTAGCTGGTCAATCAGAGTACGGTTAAAACGCTCAACCATACCATCGGATCTGGATCGTATGGGATAGTGTGTGTTTTCTTCATTTTTAGCAGTCCACACAGTCTCTGTACAATCTCCGCCTCAAACTGTCTGCCTCGATCACTATGTACAATCTCTGAAATGCCATGTGCAAACAAAAAATCCTCAAAACAGACACTGAATAACCGTTTAAACAGTCTGATCTGCAAGAGCATAAAGGTTGACAAACTTTGAAAAATAGTCCTCTATCACCAGCACATATAAACTTCTCTTAGATGTCACCGGAAGCTCTAAAATGTCCATTGCAACTCTCTGAAATGGCCGAACAGCCTGTAACCCTCCCATCAAAGCACGATGTTTTGGTACTGGGGCCTTGCGAGTCTGACATGGCACACACTGTTCACACCACTGGCAAATATCCTTCAGCATGGACGACCAGTAGCAGCATTCACTAGCTTGCTCCCACACTCTTTCTGTTGAGAAATGTGCAGCAAGCGAGCCCCCATGGAGTTGGGCGAGAATTTCTGGTACCAATGAGGCAGGAACAATCACCTGATGTTGGGCCTCCCCTATAGAGGAAGAGATCACCGTCTGGCATAAAAGCCCGTTCACCAGGGACAATCTTGGGAACTCAGTCCACAGCTTTTGGAGTCATCGGGAGCTGCCTCTCATCTGCTCTCTGGGTGGACTGAGCCCACAGTCCTGATCCAGTTTAACACCACACTAATGTCGGGGTCATTCTGCTGTTGTCTTGTTAGAGTTTCCGTGTCAGTCAAAAGAACAGGCAGGTACTGCCCCCTAGTGTCACACTCAGTAGCCTGAGGAACCGCACCGAGTCGGGACATGTTCCCAGCGAGTGGGTGAACGTCCACAATACTAATCTGGACCTGGGGTGTCCCCATTGGGGCGCCTTGAGAGGGCATCCGCATAAGTCTGACAAGGCCCCCGTTTATACTGCATTACCCAATTATAAGTATCCAGCTCCAAGATCCATCGGGCTCTCTTCCCGGATGGGTCCTTGTCAATTGCCACGCCCCGTAGCCCTAGAAGAGGTTTGTAAAGAGTTATTATAGTGAAAGCAGACGCCCCGGAATAATGCTAAAACTGACAAACAGCCCACACTACAGCCCATAACTCCTTATCAAACGTGGACCAGCGGCGCTGGGTGTTAGTAAGTGACTGGCTGGCATAAACCACTTTTCTCTTTAGCCCTTCCTTATCCTGAGCTAACACTGCTCCCACA
Source organism: Oostethus manadensis (assembly GCA_024372805.1). Classification (NCBI taxonomy): domain Eukaryota; kingdom Metazoa; phylum Chordata; class Actinopteri; order Syngnathiformes; family Syngnathidae; genus Oostethus; species Oostethus manadensis. Next base: position 611,880 of record QODF01000101.1, read on the forward strand.
GCTTCATTAGAGGCATCAGTGTACACTTTAAAGGGAGCAGCATAATTTGGCATAGCAACAATTGGGGCAGACGGCCGCACAGATTTCAGGTATTCAAAAGCTGCATTACAATCATCAGTCCATTCAAAAGGAACATCATTACATGTTAGATGATGCAAGGGGTCAGCCCGATGCGCAAAGTCTTTCCCAAATTGCCTGTAGTAAGAGCACAGGCCCAAAAAGGCCCTCACCTCGGTGGGTGATTGCGGCATGGGCCAAGTTTCTACCTTTTCTGTGTTTCTCGGATCCGGCTGTAGTCCATGGCGCGAGACCACATGGCCCAGAAACACCACATGGTCTCGAGCAGAGTGACATTTCCGTGGATTCACCCTAAGGCCCGCCACCTGGATGCGCGAGAACACCTCTTGCAGGCTGGCCAGGTACTCGTAAAACATCGAGCTGAATATCAACACATCGTCCAAGTAGACCATACACATCTGTCCTTGGAGCCCCCGGAGCACCAGCTCCATCATGTGCTGGAACGTTGCAGGCGAGTTGGTGAGACCAATAGGCATGGACCTCCATTGATACAGGCCCCTGCCCGTGGTGAAAGCCGTCTTCTGGCAATCTTCTTATGCAACCTCGATCTGCCAGTAGCCGTTCGAAAAATCCAAGGTGCTGAACCAACAGGACCCCGCCAGTGCGTCCAGGGTGTCATTTACGCGGGGCAGGGGATTGCAGTCCTTCACTTTGACGCTGTTTAGACGTCTGTAATCAATACAAAAACCTCCACTCACCATTCGTTTTCTTTACAAGCACGACAGGTGAGGCCCATCGGCTGCAGCTCTCCTTAATTACTCCATCATCTAAGAGGCCAGGCATTTGTCTTTCAATTTCCTCCCTCTTCTCAGGAGAAGTCCTGTAGGCCCGCTGTCTCAACGATGGGTGGTAACCAGTGTTAATGCAATGTTTGACAAGGGTGCATTTACCAGTTACTGGTCTGATGTATGCTGTGCATTGACAGAGGAATCGGACAAGGATACCGGCAGCATTTCAATTACATCCACCGTGGATGTCTGTGCTGTAATGGGAGCTGGGGGAATTACAAGATCGCCCACATTCACAGAGAACAACTCCCCGAGATGGATGCCCTCTCGCAGTGTTAGGCTTTGGCCTTTAGGGTTCAGCAATCGGGCCATGGTAGCGCCATTTTCTACAGAGTTGAGTGTGCGGGCCACGGCACACTCGCTCTTACTCTGGGGGTTAGGCTAGGTTACCCAATAAATGAATGGATGTGGTCCATGCCTTTGTGGCTTAGTCCAGGAACGCAGAAACTGGCAGCCCTGGCCTCCACACTGGCATTGACACGGCCGGGGCTAGAGGAGGAGGCCTCTGTGGTTCGGCCACGATACTTCATCCGCTCGCTCTCATCGGAGAGTCTTCTAATGTCTTTCTTCATTTGCTTCATGCCTTCTGCAAGCGCTTCCATGGTCCACTGCCAGCGAGCGTCCTCTGAGACGGTGTGCAGACACCGACTGTGGCAACGACCCGAGCGGGCGCACCCCTGACGGGGGGCAGGTGCAATCACTTCTCAAAGTCTCTCGACCCATGTCGCAGCGGCCGGCAATAACTAAGGCTTGCGCCAAATCGGAAGCTCCTTGCTCCTGACATTTCGTTTTCGCTTTCAATTACTTCACCACAGCAAGACAGAATGTTTCATTAAGACATAAAACGTAACACTAAATACGAAGCAAGAGAAATAATATGTTCTTTGCTTTGCAGGCCCATAAGAAATAATAAACATACATGCAGCAACGGACACGACGGCACAATGTGGCAGCCATAATTCAAAACCTGGCATGCGTGAAAGCTAACAGAAGTATGTTGATTCAAGGCTTTAATTTGACACAAAAGACTAAACAAAGCCAACTTGTTTGCATTGGGCCTGAGTGTTGGGTCGCTACCAGAGCAGAACACACAATGCAAACACACCGGACAGAGGAAGTGGGATCAAACAATGGCGACATGCAGACATCACATGATATCCTGCAGCGCTTCCTTAGCATCCGAACCAAGCAGGTCAATGTATGAACATTAGGTCTGTGCCAATCCATTTATACTGTAGTCATCATCTTCTACCAGCTGGGGTAGGATTGGATATGAAGTGTATATCTTCACACATGACAAAAATGTTTGATTAAAAGCTCTCGGGCAGCAGCCTTCAAAGGTAGGAATAAATGCATGGAAAATACACTTCCTTTTTTTTTTTTATAAATCATTTTCTACACACCTTCAACTCTCTGGCAATGACACATTTACATATTTATGAGCTATGAATAATTCCGGAAAAAGCAAATGTTTAAGATTCCAAACAGAAAAAGTGGGCGCCAATTGTGCAATGGCGGAAAGCGTAATTAAAGTAAAGAAGCGTACAACATTGCTCTAATTTTCTTCATAATGTGTCTATGTATTGTGTTTGTGTAAGCACTCTGGAACCGCTGCACAGAAAAGGGTGAAAATTTGTCAAATCTAGATGTGCATGTAACGATACAATTCAAAAAGGATATATTTGAAAAACAGAATGATTTGATATGATCCGATGCGGTGTACGAACGATGCAAATTTGATACATAGTGCAAAGCCCCTTAGATGTTGACACATCTGTTCCATGCACAGATAAATAAAAACAAGTATTTGTCACATGGGTGCAAGAAAAATGCTGTGTTAGTTTGGAAAAGTAAACAGTCCCTTACTCAAAATGTCATAAAAATGGTAATCATACAATTTTTCAGACTGAGCATAGTGTTTTCAACACTCCAGGCATTTTCGTCTTCTGTCATTGCAAGTTACGGAGCTTGCGCGACAATACTTTTGCCGGCAGCCCGGGCTCTTGCGCCGTTCATCAGACGTTCTGTCAAACCATTGCTTCTCCACAATCAATCAAGCCAACGATGTATGGCTGATTATTACTGATAAAGGAAGCTTCTACCGGTGCAGTCGAATCATTTGCCTCTCAAATCCAATATCTGGTCACATCGGTTTATTGTTCACAACGCTTGTAGGGTGGCACCCAAACCAACCGTTTGTCAGATCATTAGGGAACTTCAAAGAGAGAAGTTCATTTGTTGTGAGGAAGGTTTAAGGGGTCTCAAGAAAATCCACACAAAGTGTCTGGACTGTCTTGGAAAGTTGCGGAATCGGGGTACCACTGGTGCAGCGCTTGCTCAGGAATGGTAGCAAGCAGGCGTGAGTGCATCTTGCATGCACAAGTCTTTTGGAAGATGTTTCAGTAACAAGAAGGGTGCAATGAAGCCACTTCTCCCCATAAAAAAACACCAGGGACAGACTGGTATTCTGAAAAAAGATACAGGTATTGGACTGCCAAAGACTGGAGTAAAACTATTTTCTCTAATAAATCAACTTGTTTTTTTTCTGGGATACCCAGAAAAAAAATGTGTCTAGAGACGAATCATCCAGTCCTGTGTTATGCCAACAATAAAACATCCTCAAATCATTCATGTGTGGGGTTGTTTCTCAGCTAAGGAAGTGAGCTGACTCACAATTTTGCCTCAGAACACAGTCATGTAGAGAGAACGGTACCAAAACAACCTCTGGAGTTCTTCTTCCAACCATCCGCAAACAGTGACAAACAATGGCATCTGACAAAAAGTTCTAAAAACACAGAAGCTGTAAACTTTGTGAAAATCGACACCCACACTCAAATATTTTGACCATGATTGTAGTAGTAAACAATGGCTGACAAGCACGTCTGTAAAATTTCAACACAAACACGCAAAAAGTTTACACTTGCACGTGTTTTGCCTCCGCATTGTCCTGCAATTTGTTGTGGCAATGCGTGTCATTTATTTATTTATGTTTGGCACGCCTTCAAAGTGCGAGGATTAATTTGCGCAGTGTTTGCATTCTGTTTACGCATTAGTTATGCACTCGGCACGCAATTCCTGACCAAAATGGTGAGCACTGGCACAAAATAACCACGCTCCTGCACAACTTGGTTACACCTAGTCATGTTCTGTTTACATCTAGTGCCGCGTGACGCACATTGTTCCTGCACGGGATGCTGCATTTTCACCACCACTTCCCGCATCTGTGAACCAACCGTGGCAGGATTCTGTCCCGCGTGATGCCACCCAACAGCATGCATCACCACTACCTTCATGAATTACTCTATTTGCAAGGGACCTTACAAAATGCTGAACTCCAGACAGGGAGTGCTCATTGCTGAATGGAAAGGTAGGTCCATATTATCTTGCAGCTGAAAAAAGCAATGTGCAAAGAGCAGGAAGGAGGCATAAACTAGAAAAAAGAAGGCACTGACAGTGTGGGAGAGGGACTTGTTGACTAGAAGATATTGCTTTGGGCATGATGAAGGAAGATCAGACAGAGACGCCTTGAGAATTTCGACTTGCTCCAAAATGTGGTGGAAAAGTTAGCCCACTCACAGACAAAATGAGATAAAACGATGCTGATCCTTGGATTGCATGTATGCTAGCATGTCTAACAAAGCATTCGGAACACAATTATCATTTATAGTCATGTTAAAAAATACTGACACAGCCCAGGGTGTTTGTCCATGGTATGCATTCCTGCAGTCAATCATGTTTATGTGCGTAGTTGAATCAATAGATGGGTTTCCCCCCCCACCCCCCTCGCCCCATTCTCTAAATAGCTGACACAGCACCTGCAAGCACCTTCCCACCCCACGCTGGAAATGTCCCAATAAAAATTGCAACACAGCACACCAAACAGAAGAGGACCGCTGGTTTAATCATTTCGGTTTAGCTTCAGAAACCAAACTTCTGGTGCTGACAAATGTTCAAAAGGTGCTCCCCAATTAGGCATGAATTTGTCACACCAGCTTGCTCTTTAATTAAAAGTAGCACATCCATGGGAGATGTGAAATATGGGGTTATTAATGTGATGACCGATAATGGGAGCTGCTACACCGGGGGGTGTGGGGGGGGGCCACAGACCCACTGTATATAAACCTTCGCCCCCTCAAGACTGGTGGCATGGCAGATTAGCCTTAATCCCCCCCACCCCACCCCGCCTGTTAGAAAGACACATTTTCCTAATTGCCTTTTCACGTACAGTACATGAAATTAGCACCTACGCAAGTCCAATGATGGCTTGCATGATGTGGATAATGGAGATCAGGGAGGGAGTTTGCAGTGGTGATAGGCCGGTTGAGCTCGTTAATTATTGTGTTGCCGGGGCCGGGACCAGTAAGAAGCAGGCAGCGGCAGAAGGGATTCGAGGATGGCGCCTCTTAAAGGGAACAGTCCAGGGGCATTATCCCAACCCCCGTGGATTAACCGCGGCGCCTTAACGCCACAGCCAAAGGAAATGTAGGCTGACTTGACAGAGAAAAGCCAGTCGAAAACATCACTTTACAGCAATAAATATTTGTCAAACACGTTTTCTAGCACCCAAATTGATCCATTTGATAGTGACAGATTGAGATCATTTGGGGTTATGAGTGAGTTCACGCAAAAATTACCTTTATGCTTTGTTTGGTCAGGTGTGGACACATTCATATGCTTGAGAAATGCAACTCTGGTGCATTTCCGTTTGCTTCAGCTCCAATGTGAACTCCACATGGACAAAATAGATGGACTAGCGTTAAACTGAGCATGAAGCATGCAGAAATGATGGATGGATACTTCATTAATCTCCAAGAGAAATGTAGGTTTACTGTAACAACAATATAACAAATATGTCAGCAAAAACCTGTTGGAAGTGTGGTTTCTCTGCTTTGCTCTCTCCCTCTGGGTGTGTGACAACGGTGCCCTTTAAAAGTATATTTTAGAGGTTTTTTGTGAAATCTAAGAGGGCAAATTTTGCATAACATAAACATCACCTACTTTTTAAATAGAGGTGTAACAATAAACTGTACGCACAAGCAAATATGTTGGCACGGAAATTCCGCATGTGCACATGCAATGTAAAAATAGCTCTGTTCAAAGCTCACACACCACTCTATACTGCCCACTTGTGGTGCAGGTACAGTAAAACGAAATTTAAGAAGCTGCAGGTTGCATATATTGATGCACTAATGAATGTCCCTCTATAGACAAGTGCCAGTATGCTGTTTGTGCTAAATAATGTACCGACTCTGAAAGCTGGGATTAGAAACGTTGTGTATAAATTTATGACGCATCTTGAGGACTCACAAAATGAAATTATAAATGTTTTAATAACCCCTAAGGAGAGCAATGTCAGGTTTACTTCTGAACTATGGAGGCACCGGAGGATCTGCTTATGTGGACAATAGACCTTTATTATTGTTTTGTTTTAAATGGACCCACTGGAGTCTCAAATAAAGACTGATTGATCGATTGGATACAGAAATTCACAATTCGGTTCGGTTTTTGTTGCCACAGGTCATGTACATATTATAATCTAGTATAAATATCAAGTATAACAAAAACAATCCAACTGACAATTTAGCCGAAGTCAAGGCAACACATAAAAACTTAAACCATTAGAAGATATTTTTCGATTCATATTAACATAATAGCGAAAATATCAAGCAAGTGTTGAAAAACACATTTCCGTAATGGAGTTCAGGGCGCACGAGTTGACATTTGAAACGTTGAAGGTTTAACAAGGACTTTTATTGTATGCATATGGATGTTACTCTTATTTTGTCCAGATTTTGTGCAATAAAAATGAAAAATGCCTGGTTGCTTCCGCCTGCAGGGATTTCATCGGGACGTTGTTGTCAGCTGACTGATGTCATGTGACATCTGTGACTTGGGTTAGAGAATTGTTCCATTCCTGGTGGCATCGAATCGAGACCACTGTACTGAGCGGGTCGATACAGATGCATGTCTTGTTGCACCTCCACTATGGAACCCAGCATTATGCACTTTGTTTTGGAATTTCTGCCTTACGCTTTACTGCACAGTTTTTGGTCCCACGAAAGTAACACCAGTGCGAACGCTAAGCAAACTGCACCAAAGTGAATTTTCCACCAGTGATCCTTCAAAGACACTTTCTTCAAGTAATAGTATCAGAATGGTGATTATATTTTGGGTATGAGGCTTTAGCCCATTAAAGAGACTAGTGGCGACATATTTAGGAACAGATGGTTGTTAATGTCCGAGATTAGTAATCGGATAACAAAACATTTGGTAGTACCGAGTCTATTATAAGTCAAATCTGTTATTACCAACAGCTGCCGAGCAATAGCTTGTCAATGAAATAATAGATACTGTACCAACTTGTCATCACCCTCTTCGTCATCCCCATGGCAACACGCTCACGCCTTTATCCTAATCACTACAAGTTAACCTTGATACGAAACAGCGCTCAGGGGAACACTCGCACTTTTTTGCGCATACATCGTGAAGGCAGACACTGTTTCTAATAATAGCAACAAAGGAACATCACTGTCGGAATATTATGGGAGCTTTATGATAAATGAAGGAATGACGAGTTCAGCTATAGGCGGGTTGAAAAAGTCAAGGTGGTGGGGGAGGGGTGGTTTTACAATTGACAAAACGAGGTTTGAAAAATTCAAATTAAATACCAGTATGCACAGTGCGATGTGATTTGCTTGTTGGCTGATTTATTAAGACGGTGTTTTAGACTATTATACAAACTTAATACCCAAAGGAATAAAAAAATGTCTGCCTCTAACAAACTTCGAAAAATCCAAGACAGTTTGGTCCTATAATGGCGGGTTGGAAATTCTGTTTCTACAATCTGGAAAAAAAATCCAGAATCTTATAATGGATGTGACACAGAAGACTCCAGGAGAGGTGCAGCATGTTGAGAAAAATAAAGAAAAACATAATCTTCAAATGTCCTAAGTAGGGCTGCACTTATCGAATATTTTAGTAATCAAGTACTGAATTTTTTTTGATTAATCGAGTAATCAGATAAAACACATTTTGTCTTGGTTAAAGAACAATTTTATTAACTCGCAAGAGAAACCAAAAAATTTTGCTTAATTATTATTATTATTATTAATTTTGGATAATCAAGTTTTATTTCTCAAATTCTCATTGGGCAAAGGATTTTTATTTCAATAAATAATTTCAAAATAACATTACTTTACTTTTAACTTTAATTTCTTGTAAGTATCAAAAATATGCGGAAACAATTAAAAAAAACCAAACCAAAAAAGCCCAGCCTTCACGAAACGGCGGCAGTTACGGGTTTCTGAATTCACAGTTTAGGCGGAATTAGGAACGCTCTGTGGCACATAAGAAGCAGGAATATTTGAACAGGACTTTAGAACGAGTTCATGCATGAAATTTGACATTTTCTGTTTCTGCTGCGAGTGCTCTGAACAACTTTATTCAGAAGACCAACCCCCGTTTTCTGCCTCTGTCATGACACGTGTGTGTGCAAACTTTTAAAGGCGCTCCCATCATAGAAAAGCTGGCCCTTGTGTTAGTAAGCTAATGGATTTTATGTTCGTTGAATCTGTCTCTCCATCCTGGATGTTTTCCAAGGAGATGCTGCAACATCGAAGAGGTGCTGCTGTGCCACTTTGCAGTGGATGCATAATAGATGTTCATTATGCTATTAAGGCTGACATTTTCTGTCTTTTTTTTAAATGTATTTTCCTTCTCTTCTGTCGCCATTGTCGTTTTCCCTCGACTCTTCCATCTTCCTGCTCCTTCAACACTCACGTCCTTCTTGCTCTGCGTGGGTGATGTAAGCGCGATACGACTCCTCAAACCAGAAAAAAGTCCTTGAATATTTTCAGGTGCTCAAATAACTCGAGGAATCGTTTCTAAGCCGACTTCAGTTGTGTTTACAGACAAAATGAAGTTATTTTTTCTTATTCCCTTAGCGAGTAAGCAGAGTGGGCTGGGGTGAGCAGAAAACCATCCAGATAGCTGGAAAACGCTCCAGACCAATCCGTTTTTCAAGACGGTGGGTAACAAAAAGACAATAGCAGGATTGTGGTGCAACCAATAGAAGGTGGACCGAATAAAACAAGCAAAAAAAACAACAAGGCAATAGAGGGCTAGAAAGACATTCAGCCAAAAAGAACCAAGTTAAAACTGGTTCCATCCCTCCATTTTCTGTGCCACTTATCCTCATTAGGGTCTGCTGCAGCATATCAGCTGGCTTTGGGCAAGAGGCGGGCCGGAAACTGGAGTACTCGGAGAGAACATGCAAACTCCACACGGAGATGCCAAGCAGATATTCGACACCCAGGTCTTCCAGACTTCCTGACTGTGTGGCAAACATGCTAACCACTCGGCCACCGTGCAACTAGGTAGAAACTGGTTGATACCATGGAAACTATTATGCAACCAACAAGTTGGTTCACCTTGGAGGTAAAAACTTGGAAAGAAACACTGAAGGACATTGAATAAAACTGTGCCAAGCTCAAAATGAGTGGAAATATGAAAAGAAAAGTTAGACACAAAAGAGATAATAGGACTGTAGCAAACTCAGAATTGGTTGCATTGATGCCACTCATTGAAACCTCCTCTGCCTGAGGTCTGGCTGTACATAACTTTACTATTTATTGTCTATGGCCCATAATCCTCCAGTTTGATTGCAGTAAATTAGGACCGCACAGCAATTAAACACATCTCCAGCGCAGATCTGTTGAGATCTTATTACAGCTTTAACGATTACAAATATTTAACTCCACGCCTGCTCAGTCCTTCATCCAATCAATAAATCATGTTCAACTCTGTATTTGTTTAACAATTTATGTGTAAAACAACCACTTGCCTGCAACCCCTCTTTGCTGTTTTATGGATTATTGCCACGCTGAGAAGGTTTATGGCATGCAGGAGATCTCATCTTCAGGGAGCTCTCTGGGTAGACTCATTTTGACTGAGCCAAGGGACGTATGTCGTTCCCGGTCACCCACTCGGGCCTCAACGCCCACCCTCCAGCCCCGATTTGTCCCTGGCTTGTACATTACACGAGAAGCGGATGAGAACGTTTACGAGGCGGCGCAGACGCACACATAAAAGATGGAGGCCACGGGAAGAGCACAGACGGCCGGTGTAAATTGACCAGCTGCCTACGCTGCCAGTTAGGTCAAAATTATGCGTTTGAGGTTTAAGTCGAAGGATTGCATCTACAAACGGGTTCGCTAGGGCAATCGGCATTTCCTCCAAGGTTGAGCAGATGAATGCCCCTTCTCTCCTCTTCACCCAAAACAACAGCCTGAAAAAGTCATTCAATTCCAAGCAGCCTCGCTGTGGCCTTGGAAGACAAGTAAGCCCATCTATTCAGGCTTTTAATGGTGATATAACTTTTGCACAAACAGGAGCATGAGTCGCATATATCAACTTCCTTAAGCACAGTTCTCCGGCCAACTGGTAACAAAAGAAGTTCAATACAAAAGCTTCCATTCTCTGTTCCGCTTATCCTCACTAGGGTCGCGGGGATTTGCTGGAGCCTATCCCAGCTGACTTCAGGCGAGAGGCGCAGTCAATCGCAGGGCGGACAACCACACACACTCACATTCATACCTATGGACAATTTAGAGTCGCCAATGAACCTAACCTGCATGTTTTTGGGACGTGGGAGGAAACCGGAGTAACCGGTTAAACCCACACACGCACAGGAAGACCATGCACACTCCACACAAAGATGCCTGAGCCGAGATTCTAACCCAGATCTCCAGACTGCGCAGCCAACATGCTATGCATCCTGGTGCATATGAAGATCTTGTAATAGCAGGACAAGAAGGGGGGAGAACCTGATGAATCTGTAATATTGTAATTTACAGCACAGATTCTCTGCCAGAGGTTTATCAAGGGGACAGGGCACTTTCAATTCAGCTAAAATAAACATCAAACGGCAGTGCGCTCAATCAATCCCTTTTGTCCGTCTAGATAATTCTCCCCCAGAGAAGAAAACTGCAGCGAGATTGGCAGAGGAGGTGTAGAGCAAGATGACTGATGGATGGCAACACTATTACACCACCGGGAGGATGTGTCATTTATTGCCAGCCTCTTGTCTCTAGTTGCCTCTTGCTTCTTTTATGGCTGGTGACTAGGGGACGCTCCCAGGAACCGCATTAGCCGTGTGAAGCAACATCCAGGAACCCAGTGTGACACTCCCTCCGTGGACTTAAATAAAGTTGCTGTCCCGGATCCGCAGTACAGGCAAACTGTAAATGGAGTTAGACAAACGCTAAAAAGCACTACTTGACAATAAGTCCGAAAAGAGAAGAGCGAGTGAACCACCCATGTTCACCCATCTAAATGATATGTATCCGTATCTGTCGTTGGAGGAGGCAAAGCATAAACCGGAAGTGGTTGGGGCTTAAACTGGTGCATTATTTTGACTATAAAATCGACATGGCTTGTAAGAAGTTGCTATATTTATTGTTTATGTGAAAACTATTTACAGAACACCCTCAAAATTCATTGTGTGTGTGTGTGTGTGTGTGTAAGTGATTCATGCAAACATCCAGTGATGGCAAACAGGGAAAGAATCTGTCCGCTTTGTTTACTGCATTTTTCTCAAAAGCAACGCTTTCAGTACTTTGAGCAAAGTTTTCCAACTGACTTTTTACCACCAGCCAAGTTAGAAGCAAGAAGAGCATCGCGTACGCTGCGACACAAGTTTACCAATTAACTTAAGATACAAGCTGAGCTCGGGAAAACCTGTCTGGAGTGGAGACCAGTAAGAGACCAGCGCAACACGAACTGTTTTCAACTTTGTCTTTGCAAAACGCACTGTGGATGTTACATAACAAACAAGTTTACCAACTAACTTTATTGACAGTGACAACAACAATATAAATGAAATATAAATTGAATCTCCAAGATTAAACACGCTTCATGCACAAAAATCAACATAGTGATGCACAGAACAAGAAACATCATGTGCTGTCTCCTTTCTGCCCATTTCTCATTGCGCCATGAGGCGTTCAGGCTCACTTGTAATTGAGAGTGTTAGGCGATAGTTGTTTTTAAAGTTTATTCACATATCCCCTGTTACAACTGGCGCACCCCAGTTTGGGAACCTAGGTCTTAGTGGAAATGGGCCCTAAGTGAGCACAATGCTGTTGTTTGCAGCTCAAAGGTGCATTCCCCAACTCATGACAATAAAATCTGCCAAACATACCAGATTGAAGAGGGATGAACCGTGCCGTAGCGAGATAATGTCTGCAGCTGTGTGAGAGATGATGACTGTACAAAGTAAACTGTGAACAAAATATACCTCGAACCGCGTGGATGTAGACAAAGCCATTCATTTCCACACACCAATCCGGGCATCTAAACTGTCAGCTTTTGCAGCCAGGCAATAATTTAGGGACATTGCGGGGCTGCTGCTCTCTGCTCTTTGACACAACGTCCTTCGGTGACTTTAAGAGGGCCGCACAGTAGGAATTTACGGCACTTCTTGTGCGCCATAGCAACAAGGAAGAAGAAGTGCATCGGGAAAGACGACACAACGGCACTACCTCACATGCCGTTCTCCTCTGCTGGTTTTCCACAGTGCGACATCCTTCCGGAACTAAGCAACATCAGTGGGGAAGGCTGTTGAAGCAGCGTTAAATCTTTATGTTTTGGATATTGCACAGGCTCTGGTAGAATGACTAAAGTACCAGTTTGACGGTGAAGCCAACCACGCCAAAACACGCGGAGTAACTTTTTAAACATTGGTTTTGGTCCAGATCACAGTACCAAATGCAGCCTTAATAAGCCCGCATCCCAGTCCTGTACTGCTCAGGGGCTTGCGGCAGCAGTAAGTGTGTTTATGCATTATTGATGGCTGGCACCTTGGCTTGGTGTTTGCGGCTTGCACACAGGAGAGAAAGCAGGTCATCTGTGACACAATAGCGAAAACACCGCAGGCCCAACTGAGTCACCCGAGCAACGTTATTGCATCGCTATTGAATTTTCTCCATTACTGCTATCTCCTGCCTGCCTTTGCCAAACTGGCAGCTTGAGTCGCCACCACTCCTCCACTCCACTCCATTACATACACGCTTTATCCCGCACGCTCTCCCTCGCCGTCGTCTTAAGACCAAAAGCTCACCAACAGCAATCTCACGCCGCACTTCTGCCGGTTATTTTGCGGCTCTTTGAAGAGCAGCGATAACAATTTGCCTGGGAAGCGTCTACTCACGTTGCTTCGGGGTGTAATTTGTTGAATGAGAGAGGATGTTTGGCTGCTAACATTTTATCAGCACTTCACTCCGCTGAGAAGATTCGAGCCAATGAGTGATGATGTGAGGTTTTCTGCAATCAGGGTGGACATAATGTCAGCTTTTGATTCATTTATACTGCTATTTATTACAGTACGTTATATGGCCACAAATTAAGGAGGGTGTGATTATACCCGCTTGTACACAAGACGGAAGCCAAATACTCTTATTGCTCTGAAGCACGCGGCCATTAGGCAGGCTATATTATTCCATCCATCCACCCCGACCAATAATTCTTTTATGTCCCCGGCAAGTCTAAATATCTCATTCCTGCCATGCTGTGTTGATGAGAAATATCATTTTCAACCAAAGGTCTTAATGGTATTGTGTTGCCAGGAATGACTTTTCCTCCCACCTCGCTCGCCAACCTCACACAAAGTAAATAGTAAAAATATTAGCGGTGAAACAGCACATGTAGTCGTGCAGATCAAAGTATATTTGAAGGTTTTTTAACCTGCCCAGATTCAACCCCTCAGTCCCTCCTCCCCCTGAAGCTCCTGTCACGTGACCTGCTTGCATGGCTACCATTAAACTATCAAAAAATACAGTATGCTGTAGTAGAAATGAATTCTGTTTTTTTACACCTACGTTTTGTTGTTGTTTATATTTTTCCATCGTTTTGCATGCATCTGTACTCCAATTTTGGAATACAAATGATCAAACGTGATAATGCATTTATTTCCTAAATATTTTAGCGATCGACGGGTTGGCGACCCCTCCTCAAAATAATGTCTGTCTTTCCCGCTGGCTTGCGATTGTGCAGAGGAGAAGAACAATAATTTACATGCCTAGTAAATGCATATAAAAGTACAAGTTATCACTTTTCGATACAGTGGTCTCGGTGCAACACGCACTATGAATCAAACTAAACTGCAACCCCAGTCACAAACAACACCCGCCAGATGTCACGTGGCGTCAGTCAACTGACATCAAAGTCCCCTCCTAATTTGCTGTTGCTCCTCCATGGTAAAGGTGAAATCCCCGCAGGCGAAAACAATCCGTAGCTCCTGTTGTGGCTGACTCAAGCGGAATGCAAATTTTACATTTTTCATCTCGATTATCCAATTTCTGGATAAAATAACTCAACTGTAGTCCTCAATGCATTGGTAGTGACTAGTTCCATGCAAACATTACATAACGTCACTGGATGTGTACATGGGACAGTGGAAAGAATGAATGATATGTACTGTAGTTGGAATGCATTAAGTCAGCTGGAATAGGCTCCAGCATACCCGCAACCCTAATGAGGATAAGCGGTATAGAAAATGGATGGATGGACTATTGAACTAATAAACAGAACTATTGATGCATTATGTGTAATATATAAATACACTAGATTTATTATTATGATTACAAGCTATGTTTTTTGGTTGGTGTAGTTCTAACTTCACAGAGCAGTACACAGACCAGAAAATGAGGCAGGAATAAATGCAAAAGATGCATTTAATTAATTTTTAAAAACTATACTTTTGTGTTGCAACAAATCTTAGTAATTTCAATAAAATGCAGCTTTGAAAAGGCATGGAAATGTCTCTTTTTTGTATCCAAAAATACCAAATCTAAACAAAAGTAATCCGTTAATTTGCCCTGTTATGACAGTTTCTTTAAGCTTCGCCCCATTTTGAGCAGGTCGGGTTAAACATGTAAAGCAGACACATATTATAAAAGGCAGTGGGATGTGAAAGTTAAGCTTGTATGACTGAAAACAATGCATGCATTCTGTGTCTGCCTCTTCTCGTATTTTTCCATGAGTCATGTCTAAGTGTTGCGCAACTCTGATGTGCTATGTGAGTGTGTCAATAGAGGACTGACCCAGACGACTAGACGAGTAGGTGTAGTAATAACATCTGACAAATAAACTTGCAATGTGATCTCCTTAGCAGCCAAGAGGGAATATAGTTCAGACTGTAAATGGTCTGTCTGTAAAAGCTTCCAGCCACACCCTGACACACATGCACAAGTACGGACAAAAGCACGAGCAAGTTTGCAGCGCAACCACATTTGTCGGTGAGAAGCAGTTAAAAGAAATGATCCCATAAAAATGTCTCGCTGCATTTAGATCATCTCAGGTGTGCTTTCATCCTCCGCTATTTTTACACTCTTGCAAAACAGCAAAGGCCTCAGAGATTCAAATGTCGAATCACAAATGTGAGCACTTTGATGGAGTTTCCTTTTTTCTTTTTTTAAGCACAAAATGCCAGCAGAAAAACTTTCAAATCACATCCAGTTAGATCCCCCCCCCCTAGCATTAATATTGCACAGGCCTTTATCTTTCCTGCTCTGACCTCTTAAATCACTATCACAAAGCTGCTGGTCACGGAGTTAAGACCCCCTCTGCTTTGCCTCAATCCATTCCTCTTCATTACCTACAATCTTATCTATTTCTACCCTTTTTCTCTTACCAAAATCTGCTGGATTATTCACAGGAAACCTTCCTCTATGCAGCCCCAGAGGCAAATGGACTTGTGGAACACGACTAATCCACTGAGGAGGACTTCTTATAAGGGGGTGTAATGGTATGCCATAGCCATGGTCCGGTATATACATTGGTTTTAAGGTTGTGCAACAAAGAATCAGAATACTGTAATTTCTGGTGTATAAACCATTCTGTACCAAATAATTAAAATACCGTTATTTTGTGGTGTACGAGATGCACCCACTACATTTAGAAATAGAAGATTTTACCACACATAAGCCGCAGATGACCACGACACAAAATGGGTTATTGTGACACGCAGGAGATCAATGTAACAACATAACTCTTAACAGTCTGACTCATGGCGTCATAAAAAAAATGTTAAAATCATCACACAGCAACTTAACAGGCAACAGTTAGGTTCCAAATATACAAGACAAGTACCAATACAAGTGGAGGATAATGACCAACAACTAGAGATGTCCCAATCCACAATTTTATATCCAAATACCGATCCATTTCATTTTCTTCCGCTTATCCGGGTCGGAATTGCGGGGGCTGCAGTCTCACCAGGGAAGTCCTGACTTCCCAGTCTCCGGCAACCTCTTTCAGCTCCACCGGGAGGACAGCAAGGCGTTCCCAGGCCAGCTGTGAGACATAGTCCCTCCACGTGTCCTAGGTCTTCCCCGGGGCCTTCTCCCGGCTGGGGCATGCCCGAAACTCCACCAGGGAGGCGCCCGGGAGGCATCCGGACTAGATGCCCAAGCCACGTCAACTGCCTCCTCTCGATGTGAAAGAGCAGCGGCTCTACTCTGAGCTCCTCCCAGTCGGCCGAGCTCCTCACCCTATCTCTTAGGGTGAGTCCTGCCACCCTACAAAGGAAACAAATTTCCACCGATTGTATCCGCAATCTCATTCTTTAGGTCATGACCCATAACTCATGACCATAGGTGAGGGTGGGAACGTAGATTGATCTGTAAACAGAGAGCTGTGCCTACCGGCTCAGCTCTCTTCACCACGACGGTCCGGTACAACAACTGCATTACTGCTGACGCTGCACCGATCCGTCTGTCGATCTCACACTCCAACCTTCCCTCACTTGTGAACAAGAACCCAAGATACTTGAACTCCTCCACCTGAGGCAAGACCCCACTCCCAACCCGGAGGGTACAGTCCACCCGTTTCCAACTGAGAACCGTGGCCTCGGTCTGAGAGGTGCTGAGTCTCATCCCAGAAGCTTCACACTCAGCTGCAAACTGCTTCAGTAAAAGCTGAAGGTCACAGCCTGATGAGGCCATAAGGACCACATTGTCTGCAAATAGCAGAGACGAGATCCTAAGGTCACCAAGCTGGACTCCCTCAACACCTTGACTGCGCCTCAAAATTCTGTCCATGAAGATTATGAACAGAATCGGTGACAAAGGGCAGCCCTGGCGGAGGCCAACGTTCACCGGAAACAAGCTCGACTTACTGCTGGCAATGCAGGCTCCTGCTTCGATTGTACAAGGACGGAATGGCACGTAGTAGCGGACCACCAACCCGTACTCCCGGAGCACCCCCCACAGTACACCACGAGGGACACGGTCGAATGTGTTTTCCAAGTCTACAAAGCACATGTAGGGCAAACGTCCACATACCCTCCAGTACCTTTGCAAGGGTGTAGAGCTGGTCCAGTGTTCCGCGATCGGGACGGAAACCACATTGCAACTCCTGTAACCGAGGTTCGACTAACGGTCGTACTCCTCTCTCCAGCACCCTGGAGTAGACTTTCCCAGACTTTCCTAGGGAGGCTGAGGAGTGTGATCCTCCCCCTCTGGTCACCCTTTTTAAAAATGGGGACCACCACCCCAGTCTGCCAGTCCAGAGGTACTGTTCCCTCTCCCATGCAATGTTAAGAGGCGTGTCAACCAAGACAGTCCTCCAACATCCAGAGCCTTGAGAAATTCAGGGCGAAACTCGTTCACCCCCGGAGCCTTGCCATTGGGGAGTGTTTTAACCAGCCCAAATACCTCGGCCACGGTGATAGAACTGTCCACGTTCGTATCCTCAGACTCTGCTTCCTCTACGGAAGGTATGTCAGTGGGATTGAGAAGGGCCTCAAAGTGTTCCTTCCACCCACCAACTATATCCTCAGTCGAGGTCAGCAAGCCCCCGCCCGCACTGTAAACAGTGTGAACTGGGGGCTGCTTCCCCTTTCTGAGGTGTCAGATGGTTTGCCAGAACCTCTTCGAGGCCGACCGAAAGTCGTGCTTCATAGCCTCACCGAACTCCTGCCACACTCGGGTTTTTGCCTCGACCACCGCCGAAGCCGCGTGCCGCTTGGCCTGCCGGTACCTGTCAGCTGCTTCGGGAGTCCCGCTTTTTTTTTTTTTTTTTATAAAAGTTTTGTGACAAACATGAATTTGTGGAACTGAATATGGTTATTAAAATAGCTCTGAAAATAATCCAACCAAAGTATTGTTGAATTTACTTTTTTTATTACACAAAATGATCAACAACGTTGTTTGGCTTTTGTAAAAAAAAAAATCTCTATGAGTCATGTACCTAATAAAAATAAAAGTCAATCCAATAAAAGGTGAACCTTGAAATAATGGGCGTGCAAAATCCTGTAGCGGTGGGATTGTTGTGTTGATCCAGCCTGCTGTTTAGTGTGTAGACTATAGAAGGCAGTGGTGTTCAGCATGCTGGTTAGAGCGAGCGTTTGAAGTCAAGTGCATACAATAAGAAAATTAGCAAGTTGGTTGTCTTGTGGAAGGACTGTGACTGCTCTGTGCTCACATGCAAATGGCCAACTGAATTACAGCCATCCTGACAAGGAATTATTCACCCGCCATTACAATACTTTTAGGGTAGGACTAATCATTTGTCATGGTTGTAGATCATTTGTGGTGTAAGAATATAAGACTTTTTTTGACAAACTCTCTTCAACATAAAAGTCATTCTTGACGATCCTTAGTAACGACCAGCGGTTAGAGCGGCACTTCCTGTATGAGCTCCCGGCACAGTGACAGAGGAGTCCCGGCACAGTGAGGGGAATTAACCAGAGATTTATCCAGAGTCCAACATGAAACTAACTTCACCACATTACTGCACAGACATGTCTGGATGGTGGTGTTCTGCATCCGAGTGGCAACCAGCTTTGAGGTGAATTTACCGCACCGACAATGTGTGGCCCAGAGTTATGACAACCGGATCGGCCCAATCTCGTGGTGGAAGCCGAGCTGATCTGATCTTCAAAATACGGCGGATCGTCAGTTGACAACTATGTTAACTGCTTCCCATCACCCATTGCTTTGTTTTGCTGGGGTGCAGGAAGTACACTTCTGGATAAAACAGACTTCCTGCTTGACTCAAACGTAAAAGTAGACTCAAATGTTGCTGTTGCACTGCTGGTCCTGCTGGGGCGCCGCCACCTAAATACACTAGACAATGGAAATAGACTTCCTGCTTCCCAGCAAAGCAAAGCAAAGGATGATGGGAAGAAGTTAACATAGTTGTTTATTAATCTTCACTTGTATTGGTACTCGTCTTGTAAAATTGCTACCTACCTGTTGCATGTTAAGTTGCTGTGCGATGAATTTAGCTTTTTTTCTGACACCGTGAGTCAGACTGCTATGTTGAGTGGTGACCTCCTGCCATTTCTGATGGGTTGATGAGCCCATTTCGAGTCCCCTTGGTCACCTTGAACCAGGATTGGTTCCTGCAAAAATACTCTTTTTTGCACTGTTGAGCAACAAAATATTTGTACAAGTTCTGAACTAGCTGCACTGCTGTATAAACAGCAGTGTTAGATTAAGAGAAAAGTAGCAGCGTATAGATGGGAAATTAGGGTACATATTATGTTTCATCGCTACTTCCTGGCACAGCATGTTGAACAATGTTGTCTTCTTATGTGGACAATTTGCAACAGTCCCCATTTCTCATGCCAGTGTGCACAAATGAGAAATAGAGAGAAAAATCTGATGAATTGTCTCATTGGTGGCATCCATCAGCGCCGCGGTGATTTATGAGCTTAATAACTGAGTCTGTTCACAAGCCTGAAGTCCTGCTGGTGTTTTTTTTGTTTTGAGTGGTGTGATGACAGAAATACAACAACCCCAAAACCCAATTTACTCTCTGACTTCCTCTTTCAAAAACACATAAACTTCCCCCCCTCCGTCCTCTCATCTCAACCATTTGAGCCTCTGGGCAGGAGCATGTTGTTTGTGTCTGCGTTCTAGGAAAGACCAATACTCCCTGCAGTGCATTTCAATGGTGGCTTCCGAGCTGTTCAAAGAAAGCACATTTTCTCATAGGGCAAAATGTAAACTAAATGAATTTGTTTGTCGCCATCATGGAGCTTTTATAAACTGTACCAGCAATGTTTTTAACTAACATTTATAACTGCTGTGCAAAGACAAGGTAACCACTGCATGATAAAATGAAAGCAAAACTACTGCGCCTTTGACAACACATAACAGGAAGCCACACATGTATTATAGATATTGCTGAAATGAAGAAAGCCTTTTGATATTTCATTCTTGTATATTTCCTATATTGTACTGAACAGCCACACCCTTCCCTATATGGCATTAAGTCCCAGAGCTTGTTCTGTGGTTGTTATCACACTTCTGAACACTTCAACACAAGAAAAATCAACTTTCTTAATTATTTAGTGCTTAATTACTACTTCCTATCTAGTTTCTTAATTTGTTACATTAATCAGTTTCTCCTTATGACAAATCCCAAGGTTCCCATTGGTTTGTATCTAATAAAAATCACCAATTAATTCTCATAAAATGTCTTCCATTCCAAAATCTGAATATTCATTCATTTTCTATGCCGCTTATCCTCTCATTATGGTCGCGGGTATGCTGGAGCCTATCCCAGCTGACTTTGGGCGGGAGGCGGCGTACGCCCTGGACCGGTCGGCAGTCAATCACAGGGCACATAAAGACAAACAACCATTCACGCTGACATTCACACTCTAATGGACAATTTAGAGTCGCCATTTAACCTAACATGCATGTTTTTGGAATGTGGGAGGAAACCGGAGTACCCGGAGAAAACCCACACACGCACGGGGAGAACATGCAAACGCCACACACAAATGGCCAACAGAGACTCGAACCCAGAACCTCCTGGCTGTAAGGCCAATGTGCTACCCACTGAGCCACCCTGCGGCCGTCTTCTTTACAATTTTTCAAAAATATATTAATAAATCATTGCTGTTTTGTGGTTGAATACGGCCTTTTATTATTATTTTTATCATATTCAAGCACATTTTACATTTTTTTTGCTTAAATTGAGCATTCCCAAGCATAAAAAACACAAATAGATGCCTGAGGCCGGGTCAGAAGATGCATTCAAAGACATTGTGAGGATATGCAGTATTCTACACTGGTCAATAATAATGTTAAGGAAAACATATTTACAAGGGCCGCACGGTGGCTGAGTGGTTAGCACATTGGCCACACAGTCAGGAGATCTGGAAGACCTGGGTTCAAATCTCCGTTGGTCATCTCTGTGTGGAGTTTGCATGTTCTCCCCGTGCGTGCGTGGGTTTTCTCCGGGTACTCCGGTTTCCTCCCACATTCCAAAAACATACATGTTAGGTTAATTGGCGACTAAAATTGTCCATAGGTATGAGTGTGAGTGTGAATGTTTGTTTGTCTATATGTGCCCTGCGACTGACTGGCGACCGGTCCAGGGTGTACCCCGCCTCTCGCCCAAAGCCAGCTGGGATAGGCTCCAGCATCCCCGTGACCCTAATGAGGATAAGCGGTACAGAAAATGAATGAATATTTAGAAGGTCAGGAACATGTTTTCTATGGTCTAACAACGTAAATATGCAATTTATAAATAAGGAATCCTAGTACCCAATAAACCGCGACAAACGAGGGATTACTGTATGCCGTTGCTACATACTACAATCACAATAATAAAGATGTAAGAGAGTCAATAATGACAATTTTAATCTGAATTGCAGCTAATGTTGTGGACAGTGAGTGTACAGTATTGCACTTGTTTCCTGTCTTTTTGTGTTTATTTTATATTTTATTCACCACTAGGTCTCACTGTTTCTCCAAAGTCCATGACTTCATCCAACGTAGTACTTTACACAAGCTTCAAGTTACACCAATCAACTTTTACAACCACTTTCACAACAACGGACTGTATGCAAAGATATTGTTGCATGAACGCGTCAAACATTTGCCATGCGGGAAACAAAGCTGCATTTGTTTCCGCCCCGTCTGGGGTAATGTAGACATATACGCCGTCTTGAGTCGTACAACGGGGGCATCCATTATACATGCAAAGCAATAAAAAGATAATTATGAATCCCCCAACCGCGTTCTGTCATTTGGCAGACTCTTGAACCCAAAGCATACGTTCCATCGAGCCCCGGCTAATCTTCACAAGAGATGAGGAAATTGGCTCCTTTCGCTGCCTGACTCGCTTCTCGGTTTCATCTGAGGACCTGCCAGGTTTGAAATCAACATGAAAGATTGGCGCGTGCGACAAGCGCAGTTAGGGATACAGATCTGGGGTTGGGGAGGGGGGGTGAACAGGAAACAGTGAAAGAAAGGGCGGAGGAGATATCTCAGCGGCCGTCCGAATATGTTTACCTACTTAGCGCTACCTTGGAGATGATTGCTTTGTTAACCCAATGAGGATTGTAAGCGTGAAGATAGATGGAACTAATAAATGGGAAATGAAATAAAAATTGATGGCAAAGCGGGCGGTGGCGAGGTAGCGGGGGCCTCGTCGCCTGTCAGTGATTGGTTGGAAACAGGAAGCCCAAACCTCCACGTTGTTGTAATTGCTGGGAGGAAGGTATGAAAGGTAGAAGGCCTAAATGTGTGAGGGCTTATCATGTTTGAGGTGCGGCCAGAGACAAATTGGCCCGTTGGTAAAGGCGGCCCGCTCAGGGAACAATGGTGTGTCATGGCCGTCGCCGCCACCGCCGTCTTGATGAATGACCGCACCACGGCGCGGCGTCTGCATGTGTGTCTAGTTGGGTCTGAAACTGCACTAACACGACAGGGAGGATGATTAATTGCCTTAAAGCATCATCGTACCCTGAGAAACAGGACGTTATTGTAACTCAGCCACTAGCTACTGTTCTGGATGTCTGCGCTGCTCCTTTGCACCTTGCAGTGGAACCTCTCATGTCCCGGATGTTGTATACTTCACAGCAGAATATCTGAGGAACACGCTGTTATCAAAAAATAACTTCCGTTTGAACCACTTTCATGCATGATATCCGCTAAGATCTCAGCATATCCCTTTTTTTTGCTTTTTCTTTGAATTTTTGCGGTGGTGATGGCTGTTTCCGCATTTGCAGCGCCGTTTTTTTCCACAAAAAACAGATTTATTTCACCCTACATCAATAATCATTTATTGTATATATATTTGTTGTACATACCAATAGTACAGGTAAAATGCACCGCGTACATTTACCAGCTTAAAGTTTCACTGATAACGTTTTTGCCACATCACACTTTGTCTGGCGGTCCTTAAATGCTGCATAGTAGTAGTAGCAGCAAAGCAAAACAGAAACTTATATTAGACCCAGCGTGCGTGTGAAATCAAAGGAGTGAAAAAAACACATGTGAAAACCCCCAAATCCAAATACAAAAATACATGTGGAAAGATAAAGAATCTATAATACAAAAATATACAAATGTTTTCATATTCTTTTTCCATTTTGTCTTTGCTTTTTCTGTATTGACTTTGTTGTTTTCCATTTTGGCGTTGATTTTCCTCTTTTGTCTTTTCCATTTGCTTTTTCTCATTGCATTTACGGGGTGGCTCAAGCTGGCGAAGGAAAAGCAAAGACAATACAGTGACTCTTGGAATTTATTTGGAAGCTGCTGAGAGAAGCGACGAACAGGCTGGATGGGACTCGTCACCCTGGCGGAAGGACCCAAGATTGTATTGTCTTTGCTTTTACTTGCCAGCTTGAGCAAATGCAAAGACAAAATTGGAAAAAAAACCCAAAGACAATGCAGAAAGAGCAAAGACAAAATGGAAAAAGAATATGACTACATTTGTATATTTTTGTATTATTGATTCCCTTTATATTTACATGTAATTCCTTTTAATTTTGGCACTCCTTTGATTCCATATATGAATATATATATATATATATTGTGTACTCTATATATAATTTGAAACCCTTAGTAGGACGTGGTTATAATGAGGGATGTCCACTATTGGCTTTTTTTGCCTTTATGCTGATACTGCCCAATTCTCAATTGTGATATTAACCGATACCAATAAAGATATGTTTTTTTCCACTTTATTTATAATGAGTGCTATTGGCTGGGGGGCCGTATAAAGGGGAAAAATCCGGACAATTCCATTGTCCCTTGACGGCCAGGGGACCCCAAAACAGGTAATTACTAATACAATTATTGAATAGTGGGAAAGGGAGGTCTACATGATTTTTGCCATCGGACCCAGAATTCCTGGCTGCACTTGTTACTGGCTATATTATATATGAAAAAAGAAACCGTAAAATGACCTTAATATTTAGACAGAACATATTGCACAGAGGACATAATTTGACTGCAGGGTGAAACTTCCAGGGGATGACACGCCTTCTTTAGGAAGACTCTGAATGTGAGAGTACATTGGTAGAACTTCCAGGTACGTGAAAAAGCACTCGGCATCTTCCACTGCTGTGAAAGGCTGCTCATCTCGTCCAATGAATTCAATTATTATTTGGGATATAAGCTTAGCTTTCTGACTGTCACACACTTAGGCGTGAGTGTTGGCCACACGGCTGCCGTTTGACATCAAAAACTCACTACAGTCCGTCAATTGTCTTCTTTAATGTGATACCCGCGTATGATAGTTTCTGTGGCGTGTGTTGGCAGTTCATGGATTGGGGATCCCTGGGCTAAAGTATCTGCTTTAACTCTTGTCCGAGCTTTCACGAAAGCCGGCATCTTCGCTGAACGGCCGACGATGATGGCAGGGAACCTGGCATGTTTGACGGCGAAATTGCCCAGCGGCTCAAACCAGATGCAGAAGATGGATTTGTGGGAAAAGAGGGATGAAAAATACAGTGAGTGTATTGTTAAATAGCAGAATACATTTCAACTAAACTCACTCTTTTGCTTCCATTGCCTTTTTTTGTATGTTTTTGCATGTTTTAGGCTGCACCTTAAAATACGGTAAATCAGGTAACTTTCAAAAAAACAAAACAAAGCAAATTAATTTTTGTAAGCCGAAGCAAAAGAAAAAAATCATCAATGTATTTTCGTATCCCGGATTTTTTTGTATTCCGGGGCATTCATATCCCGTAGTTCCACTGCACAGTCCTACCTCGCTACATCGCATTTCAAACATTGCTCAGAAAACAGAAAAACTTGATTGCCATTGTAAGTGAACAATTCACGAACTAAGAACTTTCTTTGGCGACTCAGTGCGACGTACAATCCTAAGTAAACATAGAGCATTAAATAAACACTAACTAAACATAGAACCCTGAGTAAAAAGGTGAAATCACTGATAAGTAAAGGCATGAGGATGTTTTTAGTGCAGGTATTTGAAGGTGCCAAAAGTACTGGTTATAAAGTGAGCATAGTGCAAATGTTATAAAGTGTTCATGAGTTCAACAGCAGCAGGAAAGAAACTGTTCTTGTGGCGAGAGGTTCTGGTCCGGATGGACCGTAACCTTCTGCCAGAGGGGAGTGGCTCAAATAGTCCATGTCCAGGGTGGGAAGAGTCAGCAAGTATCCGGCCCGCTCGCCCCCGAGTTCTGGAGACGTACAGGTCCTGGAGAGATGGAAGGCTGCAGCCGATCACTTTCTCAGCAGAGCGCACGATGCGCTGCAGTCTGTGTTTGTCCCTGGCAGTGGCCCCGGCGAACCACACTGTGATGGAGGAGGTGAGGATGGACTCAATAATGGCCGTGTAGAATTGCACCATCGTCTGGACAGGCAGCTTGGCTTTCCTCAGCTGCCTCAGGAAATACATCCTCTGCTGAGCCTTCTTGATGATGGTGCTGATGGTCTGCTCCCACTTGAGGTCGTGGGTGATGTTAGTGCCCAGGAAGCGGAAGGAGTCCACAGTTGTGATGGGGGAGTCTATCAAGACGAGGGGGGGCAGGGGGGCTTTGACTTTCCTGAAGTCCACGATCATCTCCACTGTCTTCTGACCATTGAGCTCCAGGTTGTTGCAGCTGCACCACGACACCAGCCGGTCCACCTCCTTCCTGTAAGCAGACTCATCACCGTCTGAGATGAGCCCGATGAGGGTGGTGTCATCCGCAAACTTAATCAGTTTCACCGAGTCGTGGCTGGAGGTGCAGCTGTTGGTGTACAGGGAAAAGAGCAGGGGGGAAAATACACAGCCCTGTGGGGATCCCGTGCTGATAGTCCGAGTGTCCGAGACATTCTTCCCCAGCCGCACGCGCTGCCTCCGGTCCGTCAGGATGTCAGTGGTCCACCGGCAGGTGGAGTCAGGCACGTTGAGCTGGGTGAGCTTGTCCTGAAGCAGAGCAGGGAGGATGCTGTTGAATGCAGAGCGGATGTCCACAAACAGGATCCTGGCGTAGGTTCCTGGGGAGTCCAGATGCTGCAGGATGTAGTGGAGGGCCAGGTTGATGGCGTCATCTACAGACCGGTTGGCTCTGTAGGCAAACTGCAGAGGGTCCAGGAGGAGGGAGGGGAAGGACTTGAGATGAGGCAGAACCAGGCGCTCAAATGACTTCGTGACCACAGATGTCAGTGCCACAGGTCTGTAGTCGTTGAGTCCAGTGATCCTGGGCTTCTTGGGGACGGGAACAATGGTGGACAGCTTGAAGCAGGCTGGGACATGGCATGACTCCAAGGAGATGTTGAAGATGTCCGTGAAGACAGGTGCCAGTTCTATCGCACAGTATCTCAGGGTGGAAGGAGAGGCACCATCCGGACCTGGAGCTTTCCGAGGGTTCTGCTTTTTAAATGTCTTGGCCACATTCTGCTCAGAGAGTGTGAGGGCAGTGGGGGAGGGGGAGGGCTCCACGGCTGATGTGCCTGCAATGTCCATTGTAGTCAGTGTGGTGGGGGAAGGGTGTGAATCTTCGAACCTGGAGTAGTGAGTGTTGAGTCTTGTGATAAGCTCTATTGCACTTTTTCAAAAAATTAATTAAAAAATGATTGTTGTCTCGTGATTGACTCTGGACTATTATTAACTTAAAATATAATAATAATAATACAAATATAGAAAAACAAGTTATGGGTAGTAATTACTCTGGTCCCTAGTCATTGTTGAGACATGACATTAGATTACATTAGCTGTGGCATGTCTGACGTGACACATTGAACAATGTCCTCCTCCCATTCCTTGTGGAAGTGGTATGTTTTGGGCGTTATTTTGTTCCCCACTCCATTTGAAACCTTTTATTAAATTGAATTACATTTATTTAAGTAAAATACACAACGTGAGTGCTAACTAGTTTGCTCCCTAGTTCTAGGGCTAACTAGTTTGTTTTTGGGGTTTTATTTTGTTCCCCAATCTATTTAAAACATTTTATTAAATTGTATTAAGTGTATTTAAGTAAAATACACAAAGTGAGTGCTAACTAGTTTGCTCGCTAGCATGATATGTTTAAATCGGCCGTCTCGAGTCCCTACGGTGATTCCGTAGCTTGTGCTTTACTGTTGTGCAATGTGTTGTAAACAAAGAACTCTAAGAGCGTAAATGTGACTATAGGGGTGTTACTTCAAGTCTACTAGGCTCTAATAAAAAATCATGTATGCTCTAAATATGAAAGTATTCCATTTAATACTGAATCCTACTTGGCAGATATTGACTTATTGCGGCCGGCTCTGGAACCAATTAACCGAGATAAACAGGGGACAACTATTTTTGTGTCGACACTGGCTCAATGCCGCCGATACCAGACGGAATTTTACTCAGTATCGGATCAAAAAGGAAATCAGTGGTATGACATATCATTCGCATTCACCACGCAAAAAAACCAAGACTATTCGCGTCAGCATTATAAGACGGTTCTCGTAGAATAACACCGCTTGAGAAAAGGCATGTGTACGTTTTTTTAAAAGGGGCCTCTTTGGATTTGATAAAAAGATCCTTTATCCTGCAGACTGCTTTCAACACGCCTTGGTTCTGATACAAATGCAATTCCATCTGACAGACGATTTTAGCCCAAAATAGATCTGTCAGCAATCTCAACATACTTAGACACACACACACACACACAGACTGGTGCACAAAGGCGGCGAAATGACGGGCTTATACAGTACAGCATGCGCAGCTCAGGCTTTGAGACCTTGCTATGACAAAGACACAACTCAAGGGTAAAGCGCCTCTTTCGCCTCAGCAAGGCCAGTTGCTGTGAAAAGCAATGGAAACGACGACACCTGTAGCTGGCATCGAGGAGACAGGTGGGGCGAGCGGGGGAGGATTGATATTGCGGGCTGGGCTGACATGGTTTAATCCGCTCGTTAGATGGCCACACACCACGAGCCACTTCAGAGGCTGCGTGCATGAGCAATGAACGCGATAGGGAACGGTCACGGCGGAGACGGCTAATTCCACATCCGTCTATCGGTGCTCTTTAGTGACACCACCGTTGATTATGCGTTTGACTTATCTCAGCGCGGGGTCTAGATGAAAGAATGCATCCTCCCCCGCCCCGTGTCTTTCGCATCGCTTGTTTACTAAGCAACCTTCGTACAACTTCGCCAAAGTCGAACCGGCTGGGTTCAAACAAAATGCCTTCGTGCTAATTATCCGCGATTCCTCATCACAGCAACCCCCCCGACCCGCAACCCAACACACATAAACAGTCTTTTGCAATTGAATGCATTTGCATAATAAAACTGTTTGCGGCGTAAAAAGGCAGGGCTTTCTTGGAGGAAAAATATCCACATTAGGAAGAATTATTATCATTTTTTAAATTCTAATCCTACTTTTAAGGGTGTATCTGAATCTTCCAAGATCTTGTTTCCACTTGTGCCATAGTGTTGAGCTAGCTCAACCTCCCACAGCAAATTGAGACAGCGCCCCTGCTGGTTGTGTCCGAGTATTGCACTTATTAATCAATTCAAGACGTGGCAAATCCAAAACCGATTCATTCTTAACAAGCAATTCAACGGCTTAGTATACCCGATTTGCTGTTATTACATACAATACAACATACAAGATAATATCCGATGCTTTCCTTGAGTAGAAATGAAAAAGTCATCCATGTGTGAGCCTCCTCCTTAATATTTTAACACAAGAGTTGGAAAGAGGTGACCATTTTCCCGGAACTAGTCGGCTTTCATAGAAGGCTGTGAAATATTTCCAGAGGAATTCATAAAAATTTCACAAGCTTCCATATCTTAAAAGAAGCGAAGTAGGCTGCAAGGAAGGCAGAAAGAAAAATAAAATATACCCTGTATATATAATGGCTTCTATCTCTGAACGCTCCACCTCTGCACCAACCGTTAATAATAATAATGAGTGTTGCTCCAATAAAGAGCAACACTGCCAAAGACAATGAAGATGGGGAGGTAAGGCCAGGACATGTTAGTTCTCTCAACGGTTTGATTCTGCAGAACATTGGCTGCCATTGCCGACTTTTGGCTGCCAGCCCCCGTTTTTGCTTACACGGGTTTCCCAGCATGTCTTGCGGCATTTGTTTGTTTAAAAGTTGCCAAAGTTATGCAGTAGTTGCCCTACGTGCGTTTACCTACCTGTTCAGTGTAGGCCATTGTTTACCCAAATAAAGAGCCTTTTCTTTTAAGCAAGGTCGTGCCTCTCCTCAAGGTCGCAGCCAAACATGTGATATTAATATTAAAAGGCCACTAAACTTCATGTCAAGTAGGGGGCCACAAAATACGGCCCCCGCAAGATTGAGACCCCTGCTTTACAGTGTCACGTCATCCTTAGCAAGAGTCCATAGTCGGGAACCACAAGGCATTGGAGGACCACAACATTCATCCTACAAGCTTTAACTTAACTTAAACTCTTGCACTTTCATGCCGTCACTCTATCGCCATTTTTCTAAATGAAGTACTTCATGAATATTGCTTTTTTGTGATTGAATACAGCCTATTATTAGTCAAAACCGATGCATATTTGATCACATTTTATGTATTCTTGTCCTAGATGGGAACTCTCCCAATGCCGAAGTCTGGGTTATGTTTTTTTCTAATGTCTAATTTTCTCTTCTTTTCTACTATATTGGGTAAAGCAAGTGACTATAGGGTTGTTATTTCATGTCTAGAGGGCTCTAATAATGTTGAAATCCATAGAAGGTCGTAAACAACTTTTCTATGCTATACCTATGAAAATATTTCACTTACAAATAAGGAATTCTACCTTGTGGAACTTTACTTATCACGGTCAAGTCTAGAACCAATTAATCGTGATAATCGAGGGATTACTTTACCCTTGTACGTTGGAATACAAGATGAGCATATGCAACAGTGTGTTTGTATTACACTCCCAGAAAATGTTAAATTTTATCCCTATATATTATCATCCATCATTTTCTATGCCGCTTATCCTCATTAGGGTGGCGGGTATGCTGGAGCCTATCCCAGCTGACTTCGGGCAGGAGGCGGGGTACACCCTGGACTGGTCGCCAGCCAATCGCAGGGCAGACAAACAACCATTCACACAGAGATACACAGAGATGCCCAACGGAGATTCGAACCCAGATCTCCTGACTGTGTGGCCAAAATGCTAACCACTTGACCACCGTGCAGCTGCCACGACCTAGTTCAGCAAAGAATTTCTAAGTTCTGAACGTGAAGATATGTCGTATTGTAGGACACAAAAACGCAGATGGCTACATGGACTCATCCGGCTTCACACATGCCATTTAGAAAGTGAATGAATTAGCCCCGCCTAGGAGAAGACGATGCTTTCATTGCTTTTTTTTGTCATTTTTATTCCTGTAAAACTTTATGGAGTTCATAGGAACGCTGCATAAAACAATCTTGGTGCAGAACCAGATCAAAGTTATGCATGCATGATTAGTTTTTTCACTTATTATAATAGGTTTCTTCATTTCTAAGTGAACAATGGATGTTAATGACCCACTTCCTGCACAGGCATCTGCTGTCTGGAGATGTACAAATTGGTGCTGATCCAAATTAGGATTGGTGTTCTCATTTTCACCAGGATCAAGGCTTTAAAGAGGAAAATATAATCTGATTTGCTTTGCCAATCGGAACATCTGAAGCGCTACAAAATCAGTGCAACGTTAATTGCATTAAGGACAAGTGTTGATTGGGAACGAAAAGGGAAGGAGGGAGGAGTCGTTTTTCTTTTTATGAGCTCCAACAGGAAAGTGTTGTTATGGTACATCTCAATCTGGCATGGAACACTCAGAAAGATGAGTCTAACTTTTCACTAAAGGCGACGCTGATCACAAACTGCTCTGTTCTGTAGCCAGCGGGGAAGCCGCGAGCCGGAAGGAAGTTGCCAAGATCACGCTCTTCCGTCGAGGGAACCTTGTATTAGCTCCAGCGCTTCACATTTCAAGTCCCGCATCCCCGTATTGTTCCTCCATCCCCCGTCGCCCCTGAATGAGAGCTCTCCGCCTCACCCATCTCCCTCTACTGCATCATCAACTCCCACCCAGTCCCTCTTCTGCTCTAATCTACAATTCAAGCTCCGCAGCGGGCTAATGCCATTGGACACACTCCCACCCGCTTTCAAATCTCGCCACTGGAAACAGATGAAGAGCATGCAGGATGGGCGGGGCACTCGCAGTAGGCTACCACTTCACAGCCGTGCAGGAGACAGAAGTCTGCTCTGTACGGAGGTGTGAAGCAGGATTATACTGGTGGGAAATCACCCACTCTCAGTTAAATGGCAGCACTGGGGATGAAGACGCTGCACGGCCCACGCAGGCTGCTTGGGGGGGGGGTAAAAAAAAAAAAGAGGAAGTGACCAAGTGATAGAACGCTGTTGAATTGATTTATTGGAAGTTAATGGACAAGCGCTTAGCATGTGAATCGCCGGTTAATCTCTGTGTGGAGTTGGCATGTTCTCCCCGTGCCGGCGTGGGTTTCCACGGGTACTCGGGCTTCCTCCCGCATTCCAAAAAAACATGCATGTGAAGTTAATTGGAGACACTAAATTGTGTGAATCATTGTGCCCAGTGATTGGCTGGCGACCAGTCCAAAGAGTGCCCCGCGTCTCCCCCCAAGTCAGCTGGGATAGGCTCCAGCGTACCCTAATGAGGATAAGCCGGATAGAAAATGGATGGATGTCTACGGTGGAGTGAAAAAAACCACTCCAGATTTGTAGTGCAAGTTTAAAACTTCTGCAAGCAGCGCAGCGAGACATGTTTCTTAAAATAGTTTAAAAAAATAACACCTATCAGAAACGCACATAGATCATGACGACGAAGCGCAAATTGCACGAGAACCACTCCTCTTTTTTTAGTTCACTCGCTGGTGTTGAGTGGGAGTCCTGCCCGCCAGGGATGTTTTGCTGGGCGTTTGGGGTATTATACATTTCACATAAATCTCTTTAAAACTAGGACACCTCTGTTTGGAATATATAGGACAATATGCTGCATCTATCATATCTAAAGGATAACTTCTTAGCGTGCTTTCACTCTGCCAGGTTTCGCCTGATAAAACGTGATTGACAGATACTCCTCTGAAAAAAAATGAGGGCACGCCATGGCAAAAAATTTGTGTAGTCAAAATGCATTGGAAGACGGCTAGAATGCATGTAATACATGATATCCCCAAAGTTCTATAATCATTAGACAAATGATTAATGACTTCCGTTGTGATTAGGCTAACGACCCCAAAGCAGGGGTGTATGCTGAAAAATCAAAGGATGCCCGGGCCACTTAAATACTGTTACATACAGCATATATGTAACATACAGTTACATACTGCATATAAGTAACATACAGTTACATACTGCATATAAGTAACATACAGTTACATACAGCATATAAGTAACATACAGTTACATACAGCATATAAGTAACATATAGTTACATACTGCATATAAGTAACATACAGTTACATACTGCATATAAGTAACATACAGTTACATACAGCATATAAGTAACATATAGTTACATAC
>QODF01000101.1:647349-729761 GCA_024372805.1 Oostethus manadensis
TTTTTTAATGTATGCTTTTTCTATGATTTTGATTCACCATGGGTGCTGATATGTTGTACCGTATGAACGACTACAACCTAGAAGGATATTATGAGTATCTTGTAAGTAAGAAAAAATGACGTTTGTTTTTTATAAACATTCCCGCTAATATTCAAACACATCCGATGAACATCTGGCTTCATAAAGCCCAGGAATGTGAAATGAGACATAAAACGAGAGCGATGTAGGACAACGGATGGCGTGAGAATCAGTCATTCTTCTCTTCTAATTGCACATGACATTTCATTTGGGGAAAGTGGCGTGTTATTTAATCAGATGTATCCTCTGGTATCTAATTAAGGCGACAAGGTGAAAAAATAAACAGCAAAAATAGAACGATGACATTTGTTTCGCGGGGTTTAAACACGTGCGTCGTGGAAGGTGGCGGCTTAGCTCGCCAAAAGTGATTTGGCCTGGTGAATTTGGCTACCGTGCAAGGCAAAGCGGGCGTGGGGGGGGGGGGGGGGGGGGTGATGTGTGCCTACCTGCTGCTGTAAATGCCATCACAAGAGCTATTTATTGACACTCCGACCTTGCAAATAGAAAACTTCTGGCCGACTCTCATCTCCGTTAACAACCCATCCCCATTAACTGTGAACTCAGCCTGATAAATGACACTCTTGACATTAAAAAAAAAAGAGGAAAAGATTTCCCCTCCTTCAGAAATGCAATTAATGTCAAGTGTAAAATTGTCAGGGGTTGTTGAAGGCTGGGAAGTATGGCTAATATCCCTCATTAGTATAATAAAGGTTCACAATCTTCTTGGGACACTCCCCAGCACTTCCTGTGTGACTAAAGTGCAAAGGCGTCCATTCGAGTCAATCACATGCAGGTTGCAATTTCAAATTCGAGCACAACACTTCAAGCACTCGACTACTAGTGATGATAAGCCAGACATGCACCGCCGCCATATTTCCCAGCACCCCCTCAACACGTCACATTAACATGCAGCTCGCTATGGAAGGTGGCCCGCACCTAATGAGTCATGTTTCCTGTCCACCCCCTACCGAGCTGATGTTCCCAATGAGCTGTGGCCCCATCGCCCCGCTTCCACACCTGCTGACAGCGTTCACGGCCGCACCCGCCGCCGCACCCATCGTTATCTCGCAGCTGCTAACGTCGGCAGCAGCATAATGGGAGTGTGAGTGTGAAAATACTTAACTGAGAGGCAGGTTCATTTCAAGCGCATCATTTTCGGGAACCGTCCAAGACGGAAGACATGCGGCTTTCATCACCGCTAATGTCCAAACACGCGTACGGCGGGTATGCGATTGCTGAGCGAGTGGGTTTTTGCTTTACCTTCTCATAAACAAGAACCGCAGGAGGAGGCCTGGAATACGACTGCAGGAATTCACTGAAGGTTGTATAGGTTAGAGCCCTCCTGCTGCGGCGTTTATTGTCTTCATTGATTGTTATTTCATGCTGAGTTTTTTGGAATACCTCAGCAGCAACCTGTAGGCTTCTGCTTTGTTCCCAAAGTAGTGTACTATATATATTTAGTGAAGTATTGCTCTTCATCCATGGGGAAATGTCTGATGGTATACTGCTGACCACGATTGCACTGAGCTTGAAAACAGAGGGCTCCTGTGTGTCGAATACAAAGCCCCTACAGGATTTGGCAATGTTGCACCAATTCTTGCAAATTCAGCCTAAAAAAAAATGATACATTGCAACGTTGTCCGATTAGTGTAGCCTCCTGACAAACTGCAAGTGGCATACTTTTCTGTGATTTTTGTTGTCCCGGGTTAGCTCTTAAACCCTCTAACGCATGAAAGCTGTGGGGCCAAATT
The DNA here is from genome assembly GCA_024372805.1 of Oostethus manadensis. NCBI lineage: Eukaryota > Metazoa > Chordata > Actinopteri > Syngnathiformes > Syngnathidae > Oostethus > Oostethus manadensis. Next base: position 649,179 of record QODF01000101.1, read on the forward strand.
TATTTGATTTGCTTCACCTTTTTTTACTTAATTACTAGTGGGACTGATTTTTGTATTTTTTTTTGTTGTTGAAGGATTTTACAGCACCTGCTGTAAACTGCTTTTGTTTCTGCAGCAGGTCTGAAAGAAAGCAAAGTAAAAGCAACTGCTTTACTCTCATCTTTAAGCCCCGCGGGTTTTACAGCGATGCAACTAATTTATGGCTAAAAACTACATTTCCCACGATACTCCAAGTGCAGCTTCAGGAAGTAAACGCGTAGAGGCCTTTTTCAACAATCTGACATCTCGATTAATCAAACATCCGTTTATTACAGCTTCTGTTTGGACTACTCGGAACGCCAACCAATCCAATATCACCAAAGGGTTTCCAAAAGCTGGACTACTGCGTGATGTCGAGATTTTGGTCAAGGAAATGGCTGATGGACCAGTCCTGGGTGTACCCCTGCCTCCCCCCCGAAGTCAGCTAGGATAGGCTCCAGCATACCCAGGACCCTAGTGAGGATAAGCGGCATAGAAAATGGATGGATGGATGGAAATGGCTAATGGGTCGAGACAAAAGTGATACAAACAACAATGAAGGAGAACGAGACTGGCAAAGTATGTGACGAAGGAATTATGGGAATTATGTTTTTCCGTGTAAAATCTTTCTGTGTACTGAATATCCAATGTTACTATAAGGACAGGTGAGGCCTATACAGTAAATAAAAACCAACAAACTCTGGACTTGTTAAAAAGTAGGGCCCTATAAAATCAGTTTATAACTGATTTTTTTCCATTTAACATTTTTATATTTGTTGTTTACCTTATTTTACCAGCATAGTGTGTGGGATTTTTGCATCAGTGACTAAAATGTCCATTACAACTACATGCAAAAACCCTTACATGTATAGATGTAATTCATCTTTGGCCAATTGTGTCTAGTGATTGAGAACTACACGTAGCCTGGCTAACTTTTGTAATGGGATGTCAGCCTCTGGAAACACATGTTGTGGCCGCACTAGTATGCTCTGCTAAACTAAGCTAATCCCGCTAGCTTCCATTCACGCTCCGTAAGAGACGTTTTTTTGTTGCGTTGTGACATTTTAGTTTGGAAGGGGGTGAGTTAGTGTTTGTGATGAGATCCCGCCTTAAGTGAGTGGTCCGCCTAGAAAATACTTCCGCGCAGGACCGTTCTTTGTCGCCATGATGACATAATTTCATTCACTTTATTTCACTTTCTGCGTTTAACAGTAAATTCCACGATTCAGCCCGTGATTACGTTAAAGCTGAAATGATAGGAGACAACAAACTGGTAAAGCTGGAAAAGGTACAGAGTGCCAAAATTAAAACGAAATACTTCATGTGGAAATATAAAGGGAATCAATAATGCAAAAACATACAAAAATGAGCGTATTTTAAATCCATTTTGACTTTACTTTTTCTGTTCAGTCATTGCATTTTGTATGTTGCTTATTTTTTTTCCATTTTGTCGTTGATTTTCGTCTTTTTTCTTTGTCTTTTTCATTTGCTTTTCCTCTTTGCATTTTCTACACACCTGACGCTAACTGGTGAAAGCAATGTCAGTCCATGGGGTCCTTTTGCCAGGGTGACCAGTCAATAAACGAGTCATGCTTACAGTGACTGTGTAGTTCCTATGTTTAAATGTAGCTCTTACCGCGGGTGACGGACAGGAAGTAACGTCACTATCACGCCACCATGCACATACTTTGGCCAAACGTCTTTTACTGACAGAAGCCGCTAACAGGCTGAATGGGACCCGCTCGCAGGTCCATGAATTGATATTGCTTTTACCGATGAATGCAAAAAGGGAAAAGCAAATGGATAAGATAAAGAGGAAAATCAACGACAAAATGGAAAAAAAAGACAATACACAAAAAGCAATGACAAAATGGAATTATAATATGTGTATATTTTTGTATTATTGATTCTCACTACAGTATATTTCCACATGTATTTCCTTTCCATTTTTGCACTCCCGTGATTCCATAATAAGGTGGGTAAATTGCTTGGGACAACCAACCCAACACTGTCATGAAGAATGTGGGGGTTTGCCGTCTTGTAGAATGTATGGCTCCACTCTATGTTCTGCTTCAAAACCAGTGAACTGTAAATGTAATGAAACAATCTTCATTTTTTTAAGTCTTATTGTGGTTACGTTTGTTACTTGATAAAAACATTTTCAGTTCCATAACATTGACAAAAGTATCAGATCAGGACAAAATTACTAATCATGACGTCCCCATTAAAACGTCAAAATATGATACCCATTTAAACAAAACATAACACATTGCTTTGTTTGTTTTAAAAAAATCCAGTCCCTAGTCTCCACTTCCTTTTTTCTATCAGCCACCTCTTTAACTCATGATGTCAGATGGACCTGCAGAGTTCTTCAATCCCAACACGACACAACTCCATAAAGACCCTGTTCTACGTCACTCAGGACCTGACTGTTGGAGATTAAACACTGCGTGTGTAGTGACAGGTAATGGGCGAGACCAACCAGCACCTTCACTTCCATAAATCACAGTCGCCAGTCCACAGCGACCACATCACAGTCAGGATAGCGGAGGAGCATCAGTAGAGCAGTGGAGCTCTTTGAAAGGCAAAGCTGCAATATCTTTCCAGGTCAGCATGGCAGTCAAACAGGGAGTGTGTGGCGGAAACATCAAAAAGCAAAATGTGAAAACGGAGCACCACCGGCTAGGAAGAGGTTCCAATCAGATGGAAGTCAGACAAGGAGCAGAGGCTGCCAGTTTTAAATCAGGTAGCGGAGCATCGCCCTGGGACTTGTCTTTTCATTGTTGCCCTGACCATGGCACCCTAAATCTCTTGTCAGCCTGTCGGCCATGGTGGAGGCCAGCCTGGTGGTTTATACCCGCTTTAATATTTCACAGAGAGATTGGCTCTCCCTTCTGGGCTTCCTAACCATGGGTAAAGGATTAGACTTGGTGGGATTGTGGACCCCCCCAAAGCAAGCCTCTTTCATGCCTGCCTTGCTGCAAGCTGTTTCTGGACAACTGCAAAGGCCAATGTTTTACTCCCGCCATTTTAATTTACCCAAAACATATAGTGACCTGACAGCTCGAGTGCCCCCAAGCCGCCTTACTGGGCAAGGAAGGTGATTCTTATCCAACGCCACTTGGCTGGTCCATCTGTTTAGCCCCCGGAACCTGGGCATCTGCTCCCGTCTATTGTCAGGCTCCGTCAGATGACAAGCCAGGACCCTCATGGGGGAACCTGGGTCATCTCCCGTGCTCAGTAATGTGTATTAGTGCACGTGCACGTGTGTTTGTTATCGCCTACGACGGCCAATGTTGAGGCCAAGCATTGGCTTGGGCTTCTGTCTTTGTTATGGTGACAGACAACAGTGGTCACCCCCCAGCAGAACTGCCTGGGTGACCTCCAGCCGCAGTAACAACTCTTTCAAAATGGCACCGAGTAACACTGCCAAGCCGTGGCGGAAGCAACTCTCAACGTCCAATAAGATGCACGAGCACAAAATGCATTGACATGTACTGCAGACTGAAAATGTATTCACTGTCAAGGTGACTAATGTGAAAGAAAAATAGATTGTTCTTTAAAAAAAAAAAAGGACTTATATCCGTGCAGTCAAAACAACGCTTAACAAGCTTCTGCCCATCAACCTCTGCACACAAAACTGCAAAAAAGTGGAATTTTTTTCAGACAAATACACCATTTTGTATTTGTTATTGAAACCCTGTAAGTCTGATTGGCTTTAAATTCCTCACACAGCTCAATGTAATCTACAGAACTCTCATTGCAACATTAAAGTGTTGGGCTGAATCACCACAAACTGTTTACAGTGGCCCTTTGCAATACCGCGGTTCGATTGTCGCTCCCCCGCTAAATCGTGAGTTCTCGGAAATTAATTAGGTAATAAAAGGTCGCTGTTTGGTGGTAGACTACAATCTATTATTAGTCAAAACATACTGAAATACAAGGGTAAATGTGTAACTCTGGTCACCGGGCGGCAGAAATGACACATCTCATGAAGACATTACCTTACATTACATTACCTTAATACTGCATGATGTCATGAAGTCAGCCACGGCATGCCCGACTCGACAGTGAAAAAAGTACTCCTCCAATTCTGTGTGAAAGTGGTAAGAATTGGCGTCTGCAGTTTAGAAGAAATACATTTGCATTTGCCACCTGGCGGCTGTATTGAGATTCGCGAAATGTGGTGTAAACAATGACTACAGTGGAACCTCAAGATATAAAATGAATTTGTTACGGAGTGGTGTTAGTGTCTTGGAATTTTCGAATTATGAGACAAGATTTACATATAAAGACGTAATTCGTTCAAGACCCAAGAAAACAGTCGTATAAAGTGTTAAATATTTATCATTTCATCATATCAATCATGTGTGCATGAATGCTAAAAACAATGAGAAAATAATAAAAGCATTGAAAAAAACGGAAAAAGGATGATGGGAGGTAACCAAGATAACCAATGGGAGAGCAGCTTCTTCTTCTTTGGTTTTACTGCAGTTGGCAGTGGCCCTGCGGGTTATTCAAAAATCTGGGCGGCACTTTTGATTTTCATTTTCGGATTTTGAATATTTTTTCGTTAAATGGAATGAAAAGATCTTTGAAGCCCAATTCGTATTATGATTTTTTTCTTGTAAGTCGAGGTTCCGCTGCATTAGGAATGCAAAGGTGGGGTGTTATTGAAGGACTACAGAGCTAAAAAACATATTTCGAAAGTCATCAACGGGTTTTTAATGCTCTATGAAAACATTACATTTTCTTAACATTAAATCTTATTCATTCATTTTCTATACCGCTTATCCTCATTAGGGTCGCAAGGATGCTGGAGCCTATCCCAGCAGACTTTGGGCGAGAGGCCGGGTACACCCTGGACTGGTCGCCAGTCAATCGCAGGGCACATATAGACAAACAAACATTCACACTCACATTCATACCTATGGACAATTTTAGAATCGCCGATTAACCTAACATGCATGTTTTTGGAATGTGGGAGGAAACCGGAGTACCCGGAGAAAACCCACACACGCACGGGGAGAACATGCAAACTCAACACAGAGATGCCTAACGAAGATTTGAACCCAGGTCTTCCAGATCTCCTGACTGTGTGGCCAATGTGCTAACCACTCAGCCACCGTGCGGCCCATTGAATCTTATTTTGTGGAAATTCATGAGACAAAATAAGCACTATGAACAAAGCACGACTGTACACCATTAGTGGACCGACAAGATTGGTTGAAAAACATGGCCGCCATCTAGCAAGAAGTCATTGCGAGACTTTGCAAATAAATGTCCCTGAAGCGTTGGCCATTTGTCTACAGATTATGCAACTTTGAGGATATCTGAGTTACATGTATGCTAGCATGTCATCCAAAGCAACCAATAGGAAGCATCCCAAATGCCATTTAAATGTTCCACAGGACATGCTCCTTTTTCACATCTGCATGCTTTATTTATTCTGGAGAACTGTTCATTGCTGGGAGACAAATCCCACTTTGTCAACTTACTTTAACCAAGTTTCACTCCCATCCAGCCGCGCGCACACCAAATTAGACAGCATGTCCTCGCGGCTTCAAGTTCCCCCACGGGACGGCTGTTTCGGGTCAGAGATCTCTTCTGCATCATTTAGGCCATTCTGTTCGTCTGCCCCGCATTAACTTTTTTTACCAGGTGATTAATCCCAGACTTCTTCCCTAATGTAACGTTTCTGACTGCTAATGACGGGGAGAACAGACGTTTCGGAGGGAAACAGCCATGCACAGCAAGCAGGTTTCAAACCTGTTCTCTCTGTTCATTCCTTCTTCCACGTTTAACTTTTCATGCATTTTGCACTTGTGAATAATTAAGAATGTTGATTCCCAAATCATAAAAGATTAATGTGTGAAGGATGCATAATTAAGTACTTTAATTCCAGGATGTATGACGTGTTCCTTATTTAATTATCATTTCGGGGGAAGGGTTGAATATAATGGGAGGAGACAAACATTTCATCTGCACAAGAGGACAAAATGACCAAAAAAATACAGCAAAAACTTCACGTTCCATTGTATGACTAATAACATCACGCACTAACTCACACTGCGTCATTGTACACAAAAAACTCATTTAAAAAAAACAGTGTAATTGCATTCTGCACATTACAAAAAGTGCAGCTTTGTTGTCACTGAAAAAAGAGCGACGCGGACTGACAGATCCTTTCAGTGAATCAATGGAGGTTCAAACAGTTAATTTGTCCCATGCTCTCCGTGATAAATGGGTGCTATTATGCAATGAATAATAGACGTCAAGAGGATTTATTGCACGGCGCATGGCAAAAACTTCAATAAAGTAGCCAACGCTTGCTACCGGCAAACATGAGCAAACAACTTCCTTTGTAAGCGGCTGCATACTGTACAATCTATACACTGCAAAGTGCTGCACTCTCAGCAATTCATTCAGACTCGGGTCGTTAATATTTATTTCATGCCTCGTATTTATAGCAGAAGGCCGTGCAACCGCAGATGAGTTCATTTAAACATTGAACATTAATGAGCACGCCAATGCGGAATGCCCCTAAGGTTCCTATAACTTGGAACAAATAAGACTAGTTTGAGCAATATTTCCACAAAAGGGTTGAAACATGCTCCCCTACTCTATTACCTGTGATATTATTTTTATGACAAATACACCACCAAATTCAATCAGTCTCTACAAAACACCCACTATAACTTTAATGTGTCTACCCTAATTGCCACGGAATTTGGTGCACACCTTTAGGGGACCGACAAGCACGTGTGTGTCAAATTTGAGGCAGATTGGTTGAAAAACATGGCCGCGATCAAGGAAAACGTCTTTGCTGGAGCAGCGGCGGGACAGTGATTGATTTGTCTGACTATTTTATGCAACGAATGCCAGCCTATATGGTTGTGCAAGCATGTACAGTGGAACCTTACCTTCTAAGACTAATTCAAGATACCAGTTGGGCTTCCGAGATATTTCAGACCCATTTAAAGAAAAATGATTCAGCATACGAAAATAAAAAATGAAGATTTTTAAATGCACTGTACTGCACCGCCATAAAAGCTGCCCTCCCCTCAGGCAGTAATGCACCAAAGTAATGGATGCCAACCGCCGTAAAACCAAACAAGAAGAAGAAACTGCCCTCCCATTGGTTATCTCCAATCATCCTTTTCCTCCCAGAATGGTGCCCATTTGTTCAGCGTACCATCCATTGTTAATAATTAAAATGAAAAAAGTCATAGTCTTAAGTGTAGGAGTTCTTTGCCAATACACTTACACCACACATCTCGTTTTTATTAAAAACGGCTGCAAAATAAACCACAATGGGGCCAAAGAAAGTTGCAAGTGCCAGCACTTTGATAAGGACGGTGAGAAACACTGTTGAATTCAAGAAGTAACTCATTGGAAAATATCCATTTCTGCATGTGAAGCTGTAATATTTGTATTTAAAAATAATTAGGGGGAATTAGATTTGCATTTTTTCTTGATACGAGTATGTTTCAGTTTGAGTCAGACCTTGTGGAACAGATTATTATTATTATAATGCATGTATGCTTGTATGCCTTCCGAAACATTTGGAGCACAATCCATAGGGGGCGCCAGAAAACCCAATTTACAGTCACGTAAGTGTCTCAGCATGTTCTCAGCAACAGTTAACGCTCGTCAATGGAGGTGGGCTTTTTAATGAGTTCTAATACATTTTACATGATCTTGTGCAACAAAAATGCCTTTAGTGAGGCTGCCAGATGTGAGCAGCCGTTGCAGCCCGGGTGCCTCGCTCACATAATAACAAGAGCAATTGTGCCCACTGAGCAATTTCTTCACGTTAAAAAATGCATGTTTGTGCTGTAGCTATAACCAGGTTAGCGACGCTTCGGGTCATGTCCGCGCGTTTTCTCCTCCAGTCTTAACACAATTTGCATGCCAACAAAGTATAAAGCTTGCCATTAAGGGAGGGGATTCTGGAGGCAATTGGAGTAAACATCACACAAGTGGTGTATGATGTGTGTCAGCGTCTATATGTGGGCGGAAGATCAAAAAAAAGAAAAAGTGAAAATGAAAAACACTTGAGACTTTAAGTTTGGAATCCAACATCTTCTCAGTGCTCAGGTGCATTCAATTGCAGCATCGTCTGTACTGGGAGGAGCCAGGGAGATGCTACTGTAACAAAAACGCTGGTTAACTCGCCTACCTCCGCACGTTAATTAGTACCCACAGGAAATAAGATGGGAGGGGGAAGTGGGACACACCAACAGGGAGGATGATGGCTGGGAGGTTACAAGGGGATCCCTGATGATGCTGCACCCTCCAGAGAGGACCCGGCAGAAAAAAAACATAGGGTTCTGGCACTAAAATGTTGTGGATGTGAACTTTTTCTACAATACTATTTGGTGGTAATACAAAGAAACATGCACAATTGCTCATGAACATAAAAAAACGACAATTCAATCTTCAGTACAAAATAAAGCGGCCAATGGAGTCGTTTTTCTTATGTATTACAACCACTTTATGCTATTAACAGTTAACACAAATACACAAAAAGCACTGGTGAGCACGGATCATGACGCAAAGAAATAACATAACACTGAACAGAAAAACATATTTTAAAGAAAACGGTTACAAATATAACTATATTATACACAGGGGTGTGAAAAACTGTTTGCCCTTAACGCAAGATGTAATAAGAAAACACACCTTCCAAAAAGCTCAACTTTTGTCAGACCAGAGAGTCTTTTCCCGAAGGTCTTGGGGATCATCAAGACGTTTTTTGGAAAATCTGAGATGAGCCTTAAAGTTCTTTATGTTTAGAAGTGTTTTTTGTCTTGGAAATGGGAAGCCATTGAAATATTCCATTCTATTCCATTTCCATGGAAATAATAAAAAATATAATTTTTTTTAAAGTCATAATTTTCAGAGGAAAAAAGTTAGTAATATGAGAAACATTTTATGACGTAAATGTCGTTATATTACAAGAAAAAAGTCATAACATCACAAACTCATAATGTTTGGAGGAAAAAAGTCAGATATGAAAAACATATTGAAATAGTATGACGTTCATACTGTATCATAATGCCTAAAGAAAACAGTAATACTGCATATTGTGGCAATAAATGCATATTATTTAGAGGAAAAAGTCAGTCTCAGTATGAGGAAAAGGTATATTTTTTGCCAGTCAAAAGATTCAGATTAATCGCACTTTTCAAATTAATTAATCACAACTAATCACCATTCGCAATTAGGTCTCAAATACGCCCACTTTTATGTATTTTATGAGACAGATGCATACCTTGACATAAATGTTTAAAGAGCCCATACACAAGGTCCACTTTTAGTTGGCCATAAGTCATCATTGTCAGCCACCTGTTCTGTTGCACTTGACAAAGTGGTCTGGTACGGTTCCCTCAACATCGTAGTCATATTACCATACTATCAAGCATGTTTGAAATACCCCAAACAAATCGCTACCCCGACCATGTTTATGCATTTGTGTATAACCTCCAAAAAGTAAGTTTTTTTTAAAATTGGTTCTTCTGTTCGAGTACTCCACGTAAAAAGTGGGAGAGATTGCACATGTGTTAGGACTCATTTGCTTTGACTGAGGAGCCGAATAAATGATGCACATACCTGAATGTAATTAAAAACTTTTCACCAGCGATGTAATAGATCTGACTGGGTATGCTGATGAATGACTAAATCAATTACATATTTGCTCTAGTTGTCACTGTGCCTAGAATTAATGTGAGTACCCAGCACTGTACTTTTATTTGTAACTGCTAAGTGAGCAGTGGCGCCCGACCGTTTATATCAGCGAGGCAGCTCGCAGAGCTGCACTGAGAATGTGTAGGTGCGTGTGTGCGAGGGTGGATGTGGCAGAAAAAGACCATCTGTGCTCCTTAGAAGCATCTTGGGCAAATAAATCATAAAAGACAATTTCATGTGAGACTGATTTTAAGAAGTGGAACAACATGTATTTCAACAATACACTAGACTTTTCTCCATGTCCCACGTTGACATCAGTGATCATTGTTAATACAGTGGCATGTCTGTTGCAGAAGGTCCGACTCAAACTGAAACGTATTCAAACCGAGTAAATGTTACCTATAAAATAATGAAGACAAAAAGTAGGTCTGTACCAAATCGGAAGCCATTACACCCCCATAAAAAGCTAACAACCGATGAAATACATTTGATTACTTTCCAATGACTCTAGTAATGAATGTAGTAATCTGCAGATGAAATACTCAAGTGGAGCTCATCAGTTGCCTGACGGCAACGTTTCGTTTTCAAAGAATAATTAAGCCTCACATCAACAGGACTAAGGGTGTACCCCCAGTAATTACCCCCACCCCCCGCATTGCAGTATATGAAAGCAATTCTCCCAAATGAGTTTTAGTATTCCGCTGCTTCTTCTAAAACGGCATCCAAACGTCGCCATGCCCTTTAATCCTGTCGTGCAGAAATTGACACCCTAGTTGGCCATCTGTTTGAATACTGTAAATCAGCTTTAGCCAAACCGAGTCATAAAGAGTAGATAGTAATCCTGTAAATTGGGGCAATGAGAATGTTGCAATAAGAACCCCAGGATAACGCTGTTTCCGTCTGTTTGAGGTGTCACACATTTCTGGGACAGTTTGCATTAACGCGGGTCACGCCGCATGTCCATGTAAAGTGGAAGTATGAAAATAATTAAGCACACTGGCTCGCGGATGGCGGATTATTCGCAACCCGCCAACAGTGAAGTAGCTGCAACCACCAGCCGAGATGGTTGGGAAAGGAGAGGGCGTAGGGGATTCGTGGGGGAATTCCACAATTTATTAGCCTGCAGCAATTAGCTCGGAAGTGCTGTGGGCGCTTTTGATCGGAAGGATGCTTAAAAAAATGGCAACGATAAGAGAGGCGCAGATGTTGCAGCCCACCGCAAGGTAGTGAGATAGCAGGGAGCTCCTAAAGGCGCAGATATGCAGCGCAGAAACGATCTAGCGGGTGATAACATCTGTCAATCAGGCCTCGGGCTCGATTAATACATGCAGCTCGTTGGAAAATGAGGCCAAATGGGAGGGTCGACGCAGAAAGGTTACCCAGTTCTGGAAGGTGAGAGGAGGAGATGTGGCGGAGGCTCCACAGAGGCAAGAAGATGCCAGAAGGAAGCGAGAGGCTTGTCATGTTTGACTGGTTCATCCCGGTCATGTCTGCCGGGGTCAAGGTCACAGTGGATCTGTCAGCGTCTTATGCTTTCAATCACAATTCTGATGAGGGGACTCGTACTGTCCAAAAGCCTGCGCTTCACTGTCATCGAGCCACAGAGAAAAGCACCACACACTGTGGAGGCGCTCGGTGGAGAAATGTCAAAAATGAAGGTTAAAGATGGTATTTTTGAACATGTGAAAAGATCTGGTCCTATGAAATGGAAAGTAATAACAAGCGTGTCACAAGCTCTAGTGAGAGCAAAATGTGATATTTGTCATTAAGGGAACAGCAGTCTCACAAGAACAAGTCAGCCAGAAGCCAAACAAACTGAACTATGGCATCGCTACAGTGACTGGTAATACATGTAATATACAAGAAGCAGTGATTTTACATATACTATAAACCTTGCAATCCTTCTGGTGTTCCCAGCGTCACTCTGCAGGTGCTTTTTTTTTCCATCAAAGTTCGCCAGCTACAAAGGCGTTAATGTCCAAGCAGTAGTTGTAGTAATTGTACATTTGATCAAACTTACTTAAGATTTGTCAGCTCAAAACACGATCACTGCATATGACTTCAAAACGTGTGATACTAGCATCTGTAATCTGTTATACATGTGTCTTAACATAACTAATCATTAACTTAAATGACTAGTAGTAGCAGCTACAACTGCCATTATGTTTAACTTTTAGCATTTTAGCATTTTTGTTTCCATTTGTAGAAAGCCGTTAAACACGTCATGCTTAGCAGGTCTTGCATGCAAAGTTACAATAAATTTACAAAATGTACGTGCATTCCTCCTCCCTGAGTCACCACCTTATCATGGTGGAGGAGTTTCCATGTCCCAATGATCCTAGGAGCTAAGTTGTCGGGGGCTCTCATGCCCCTGGTAGGATCACCCATGACAAACAGGTCCTAGGGGAGGGACCAGAAAAAGAGTGGCTCAATAGACCCCAATGATGCACTGTAAAAATGGACTTTGTTTTCCCTCGCCCGGACGCGGGTCACAGGGGCCCCATCTGGAGCCAGGCCCGGAGGCGGGGCACGATGGCGAGCGTCTGGTGGCCGGGCCTGCACCCATGGGGCCCGGTCGGCCACAGCCCGAAAAGGTAACGTGGGTCCCCCCTCCCATGAGCTCACCACTCGTGGGAGGGGCCAAAAGGGTCGGGTGCAAAGAGAGCTGGGTGGCGGCAGGAGGCAGAGGCCTTGGCGGTCCGATCCTCGTCTACAGAAGCTAGTTATCGGTACGTGGAAAGTCACCTCTCTGACGGGGAAGGAACATGAGCTGGTGCGTGAGGGTGAGAAACTCCGGCTAGATAGGGTCAGACTCACCTCAACGCACAGCAAGGGCTCTGGAACCAGTCTTCTCGAGAGGGGCTGGACTGTTTCCGGCAATGAGAGGCGACGAGCAGGAGTGGATATTCTTGTTGCCCCCCGGCTCCAAGCCTGCACGTTGGAGTTTAACTAAGTAAACGAGAGGGTAGTTTCCCTACGCCTTCGGGTGGGGGGACGGGTGCTGACTGTTGTTTGCGCTTATGCGCCAAACGGCAGTTCATAATACCCACCCTTTTTGGAGTCCTTAGAGGAAGTAGTAGAGAGTGCTCCCTCGGGGGATTCCCTTGTTCTGCTGGGTGACTTCAACGCTCATGTTGGCAACGACAACGGGATGAACGGCCCCCCTGATCTTAACCCAAGCGGTGTCTTGTTATTGGACTACTGTGCTCGTCACGGATTGTCTATAACAAACACCATGTTCAAGCATAAGGGTGTCAACATGCGCACTTGGCACCAGGACACCCTGGGCCGCAGTTCGATGATTGACTTTGTGGTTGTGTCGTCGGACTTGCGACCACATCTTTTGGACACTCGGGTGAGGAGAGGGGCGGAGCTGTCAACTGATCACCACCTGGTGGTGAGTTCGTTCCGATGGTGGGGGAGGATGCCGGTCAGACCTGGCAGACCCAAACGCTGAGCTTTTTGATCTATAGGGCCCTATGGCTATAAGTTCCGACCTACAGTAAAATTCAACTTACATACAGTCATAGGAAAAGAACTAATTCATAACCGTATGAGATTTTTTTTTTTCTTTTAACACCGGCTAAGAAAAAAAACGACACAAAACCACATTTTTCTGCCGAAAGCACGCCTTCCCTTATCTTTGCATTACCAGTAACCACATTTAAACTGGAACACAGGTCTGAAGTAATTAAAGCCACCCCTTGCAGCTGCTTAGTATCGAAAGCACACACTTTATTGAATTCTTTGGTCTTGTTTTATTGCTACACCTGTCCTCCAAGACTTTAAGATGCAACAAATCTCTAACGTCACATCTTTTCTTTCAGGTGCTCACCCTGACGACAGAAAGAAAGTAATTCTCGGTAACTTTTTAATGTCTGATTAAGATAAAGCCAGCTTGTCTGCCTTTCCTTGCCCGCTCCCCTCTGGAGCCAATTTTGTTTGGCTGGAAATTGTGATAGATAAAGGCAAGAGTCGGCGGCTTCTCTAATCAGAGAAGCGGCGTTGTAGCGGTCGGGGGTGACGTGGGAGCGTAGTGCGCTCACTGCGAGCACGGCCAGATAGAATTTAAAAAGTGGGCTGTGATTGGGATCAGGAGCTTGATGTTGGCTGTAAGATAGAGACAGCACCTCACCCCCGATGTTGAGGATAAACCCACCCAGTCAACCTCTTGTCTGGTGTTCAAGGTGTACCTTAATGCCATTCAACTGGCAGTCCGTGGGCATAATGTAGCCCTGAATGACCGGCCCGCAAGTCCATTTCAAAACTCGGCAGTGATCAACCTACTACTGACTACGATAGGTCAATCAAAACAAAAAGTCCCGGTCACATAGATGATGTTTAACAAGCGTCCTTAACCTCTAGGCGTTCTGATGGCCCGCCTGGGTTACAATAAATATTTACTAGGGCTGTCAAAGTTAACAAAAGTTCCCTTTAATGCAGTTTTATTTTTGTCATGCCCCCCACCCCCATGGGACAAACATGAATGTACCAATTTGAAATACTATTGAGAAAACTGATAATATACATTTACGGTATTTGTCTGTACTGTACCACGAAAATGCAACACAATGGAGAGCTGTGAAGCATATAAGCATATTCAAGAGTCAAATTATATGTTGAATATGATGAATTAGTATATGTTGGCAGGTCTGCATTAACATTGAAAGTACTCCCAGCCTCTCAACCCCCCACGAAACTGTTTAACACGTCCTGTTGGACCCTTGCCCCACACTGTAGTTTGAGGAAGTAGCGGTGACTGTGGAGCCACAAACAGGAACAAATATTTACCAAGCATGAAGAAAGAATGGGGTGTTTTGAATGCTAAGTTTAGTTTCAAAGCCCAGGCAGATGGCTTTTACAACAAGACAGGACAGCACATGATGAAGTACTCAAGCTATGGCCTCATAGTGGTTTCCAGTTTATACCAGCAAACTAGTTATTTTGAATAACTAATATTTTGAGCACTCAAAATAATCTTTCTCAATGTCGGTAGCGTCTTGGACAATTTCTATCTTTGGGGGATAAAGATCAGCTTGTTAGCTTTCACAAGATCCCAGAGCCACGCCATACTGCATATGGTTCAATATTTACTTTTCGGCCAAAAAAATGTCAAGCTCCTTAGGAGTTCCAAAGATCAGACTTGCTGGTTTTGCAGAATAGTCTAGTAAACATATTGCTTGTGTTTTAATTTATGACTTTTGGTCAATTTGGTGACGTAAAGCCATGAATGTATGTTAGAGCCATGCAGGGACATTTATGAATAAAAAAAAAGAATAATAGTGAAGGGAGAAGTCTGGCCCCTTGGGTTTTATCTGTTTTGTTATGATAAAGACTAATCATCCTAAAAGAGTAGACTGGCAAAATGGCTATGACAGCAGACCATCACCTCCGACCCTGCATCAATCCCATAGAGTGGGCAGAGGTGCTACAGTAACTGCTAAAAGGTTTAAATGTTATGCAACTAAATCAAAGGAGGACTGCACAGCTTGCTGGAAGTGCCCGAGAAGGGGAAAAAAAAAAACAATTTGGTGGCAAAGATAGCAAAAATAAATTTGTTCTGCTAAAACTTAATTATAACTGTGCATGTTTAATAATGAGAAATTATCACACGGGAACCTAGTGTCTAAATATGGATGCAAGAGCGGGGAAAACCGGAAATGATTCGTTTAAAAAGTCCACAGCTCTCCCGCTGTTGAGCACATGTGATAAAATATTTATATGTAATCACGACAGCCTGCTTGAAGTCACTACACATAGCCCCCACCCTCAAAATCAAACTCTACGAGAAACCAGGCCCCTTAATTTCCACAACACACCACCATCTGATTCAAAGTCAAACAGGAATTGCCCCTAAATTGCCATTGCTACTAATTCTCTATTATTTTATTATTTTCTCACCTTACTAGAAAACAGTAGCATTTCAACACAGGAAGTGATATTTATTGACATTCAATAGGATTAAATACGAACGCTTTTCCTCTTTTTAAGGACATGTGCTACACGTCCGAAGTGTCAATCATGTCCAAAACAAATGAAATTATTGCTGAAAGTGCATCTAATAGAGCACTTCAAGCTGATGAGAGAAAAATATGATTTATTCCAAACTCTGCCATGGTAGAAAATTAAATGGCGTCTTGATGTACTGTAAGTCTGCCTGAGTTTGCCCATCACGTCTCCATAATTTACCTGTGGACACAAAGTGTCACCTCGCATCTGCTCACCCATCTGTTTAAGTCACAGTCGATCCTCTCAGCTGTTACTGCCGCCATGCCGCCAAATAAGCACAAATTCGGGGCATGTGTGGGCATGGATCAAATCGTCTTCATTAATTGGAACGGCGCTCCAGTATGCTGATTACTACATCACGGGCGCGCAGCGACTGCGCCGAGACGTACGAGGGTATCAGCGGCCAGCGTCGTTGCTGGCAGCTTTTGTGTTTTATCAGCAACAAAAGGCAAAATGAAACTGCTGGTGTTTTGCCGAGGAGAACAATGTGTGTATCAACAATTAGGTCAGCGCCGGCTTGAGTGACAAACGCGTTGACTGAAAACCAAGACTATGCACTTTTCGCTTCCACGCTGCTTTGTTTCGAGGCGCTTTGACCAGTCTTTCACGGTTCTTTGAAAGCGTTTCTTCATATTTGCTTTGCAAGGGCGACGAAAATAAACAGCCTATATTGATTGTGCACAGCACAACATCAAGTGCAGAGGTGTTACCGCAATTAAGAGAAGACTTAGAAGAGACAGCGATCATACTCAGGCATCAATCATGTCCACAGTGCCTGCTCCAAAGGGACGCCTGCTTGATGTGTCCATGCCTCACACGTTATCTCAGTCATTAGGTGCGCCACTGTTTCAAAGTTTCTATTCCAGTAGTGGAAGATACAAAATTAATTCGCTCTGGACGGCGTTCGTATCTTAGAATTTTCGCATTACGAGACAAAATTGTCCCTGTAAATGGTGCAATTCGTTCCAAGAACCCCCCCGCAAATTTGCCAAAGAGCACATCAACTGGCCTAAAGAGAAATGGAGGGACATTTTATGGACTGACGAGAGCAAAATTGTTATTTTAGGGTCCAAGGGCCACAGACAGTTTGTGAGACGACCCCCTAACTCTGAATTCAAGCTGAAGCATGGTGGGGCAAGCATCATGACATGGGCATGTTTCTTCTTCTATGGTTCTTTGGTGTTGGGCCTATTTATCACATAGCAGGGATTATGGATCAGTTTGCATATGTCAAAATACTTCAAGAGGTCACGTTGTCTTACGCTGAAGAGGACATGCTCTTAAAATGGCTGTTTCAACAAGACAATGACCCCAAACACACTAGTAAACAAGCAACATCTTGTTGTTTCCCGGACCTTAATCCAAAGGAGGTTTGTAAAGTCAACGGCAGACACTGCTATTGTTTTGAACACACCTCTTTTCAACTAATTGCCAAATTGCACAGCCTTAGGAGCGTGCATATCACGAATGCCAGGTCTTGTTTGTTTTGTGAGAATCTACTGCACCTACTGGTAACTTGTTTGCCATGTAGCAATACAAATATACTGATGACAGTGATTCATCTGTCTAGTCGCATTGGACTGCTATTTTGAACACTGCTGTGTCAGATTCACACACTACAGGTCAGAAGTTGTACAACACCCCATTTTCACTTTAGGAAAACCCTTCATTCAAGTGTTAAATGGTGTGCCTCTCTTCCATTGGTACCTGCCTTCTTCTCGCCATTTATGTAGCAACACCAGTCCAATACTGTTAAATCGATGCTCGCAAGGTTATAGTACCGCAGTGTGTTCCAAATACTACTTTTATGCAGACAGTCTAAGTATAAGTAGTAAGTACTCCAGAAGGCTTCATCAACCTCCATTTCTTCAGGACAGCTTTAAATTGTTGACCCATTTTGTGGTCCCTGAAGAAGGACTTTTGTATAAATACATTATTTTTCCGTTTTAGGGAACCTTACCTGTTTTGTTTTACCTCTTGCAGTTCATCACTTTCCTTCATACACTTGCAAGCTACTGATTGGACTGCAAACACTGTCGGAGAACCTGAATGATACTGTCCAGAACATCAACGTAATGATCGTCATTTGACCAATCAACAGGCCTTACTTCAGCCTTAACTGAAGTCATTGCACAGATACCGGTGTCCTCTCAATTAAACGCCTTGCTTCAAACGAACGTCCGGCAGGCACACTCAGCAGTTGAGTAAATTAGCCCCCGGAAAGTATTGGAGGAAAATACGATAAGGAAAGACAGCATTTCAAAGGGTCCTCGGACAGCAAACAGACACTTATTCCATCTTGCAAGAGTTGGTCCAAATGGCGCCTTCACAGCACATTAAAGTCTCCTCGCTCTAGTCGACGTTGAAGCTAAAGGATAAGAGCCTCTCTGCGAAGCCAGACAGCTTTTCTTCTGCTAAATTTGCATATCCTACTGAGACGGAGGCTGGCTGCCGATTCAAAGGGACGAGAACAGAAACAAACAGCTACAGAAAGCAAATAGGGCTTTTGTGTTGGAATAATCCAAGGATTGCTCTGTTTTTCAAATAGTTTGCAGTAGGCGTCCCTGCTCCGCATAAAGAAAAATGTTATGGCTGGTATGCTTGATATCGAGCATAAACCGGCAGATTAAAGCATCGGTTTTGGTAACTGATTCAAGGTCTGCTGAATGTTGGCATTTTTCTCTTCTAACTAAAAAGAAGCCCCCCCCCCCGCCAGTCCCTCTTTCCCGTTTTGCTGACTGATTCATTCCTGGATTGTAATGTTCTTAAAAAATGCCTGTAGAGGCGCCGTGATGTGACTGCTGCTGATCCCCATCCAGATTTCAACCCCTGCTCCGTGGATTAAAGTAGTGAAAGGATTCCGCAGTGACATACACACCTGCCGACAAAAAAAAGTGCTATGACGGGTATGTTTTTCGCACAGGCCTTCAAAATCTCAAGATGTGTTGCAGCAAATCAGAGCACCGAGGGGAAAGACAGAGGTGCCATGACACTCAAAGCTCCCTGACTTGTCAAGTTTGGAGTCTGAGCATGCATTTCTCGTCTTTATCACTGCAACGTAGTGCGTTGAGGCTTTAGTGTTCATACAATAATAAATGGTGCATGATGGTTTTAGTAGTAGTACTAGTAGTAGTGAATGTAAAAAGGGAGTTGATGGGAAGGAAGCCGAGCCAAAGGTAAAACACACTCAGACAGAGATTAATTACACCCAACACCGTCCGCTGCATTGAGTGTAAATGTAAACGCCGAAGTGCATCATTAAGCCGAGCTGGTGGAGCGGCGGTAACGTTTCCTCATGGCAAGTTCTCGAGCCTGCTACACAGCTGTAGATGACTGGCCAAGCGGGCAAATGTTCAAGTCTTGGCTGCCTGACATGCCATCCACGTGGAAACAGATGAAGCCATCGCTGATTGCACCTTGACATGCAGCTGCACAGGTATTACTTGCAGTAAATGCACCCGCAAGCGGTGGAGAGGGTATATAGTAGGACATTATGATACACTTCAGTGCAAACGACTGTATATGTACAGCTAACACTACGGAAATGTGTGTCCTCCAAACATCATTAAGTGAGCATACCCTCATTTATCGCAGTTAATTATGTATAGCTTAATTAATTAATAATGTATAGTGAATGTGTTTTCTGAATGCCTACTATTTGGATTATATTTTAGCTCATTTAGCCAGTTTTATGCTTAAAAATGCTTAATTGTAAGACAGAAATACGTCAAATTTGCTTGAATGTGATTTTAAAAAAAATAATAATAGGCTTTAGTCAATCACAAGACAGTACAGATTAATTTATTCATGTATTTTTATAAACCTTGAAAGAATGAAGCTGACAAATTTGAAGCACAAAGCGGTGAGGACGACTGTACCCCCACCGGCAACATAAAAAAAAAAAAATCAACGGACACAGGAGACATCTTTAAATAATTTTATAATCTTTTTTAAAAAATGTGATGCATATTTAAAGATAGAGCTGTGTGTTATTACTTCTCATTAATATCAACTTTTTAATTTTATAATTTTTTTTATTTTATTTGATGTACTTAAGAAATTGCCTGTGTTTGTGCAGATCATGAATAATGGAGATTAAAACGTCTTCGACTAGGACAGTTTTAGACAAGTTGTATAACGTTTCGTTTTTTGTGTAAACAGCTCAAAGGGTTTTTAAAATAAACATAGCAACTCAGGAGATCTGGAAGACCTGGGTTCGAATCTCTGTTGGGCATCTCTGTGTGCAGTTTGCAGTTTGCGTGCGTGGGTTTTCTCCAGGTAAACTGGTTTCCTCCCACATTCCACAAACATGCATGTTAGGTTAATTGGTGACTCTAAATTGTCCATCGGTATGAATGTGAGTGTGAATGTTTGTTTGTCTATATGTGCCCTGCGATTGACTGGCGACCACTCCAGGGTGTACCCCGCCTCCCGCCCAAAGTCAGCTGGGATAGGCTCCAGCATACCCGCGCGACCCTAATGAGGATTAGCGACATAGAAAATGGATGGATGAATAATATCAACATTTTAGACAGGCTTGCTTTTATAGCTCTTTGTCAGTTTTGACCATGTGACCTCTGATATCAAAGGAGACGATGTTTGCAGAGGAGGGCTGTCCAACCTCTGGAGAAGTCATACACATACAGGAAATAATGCACCGCAAGCTGGCTAATCAGCGCAAAACGTCAGAATTTTTGGGTGCTGCATGCTACATGCAGAGACTGAACTGAGAACTGAAACCGTGCAAATGCAACAAAATGCTTACCTGAGGTTTATTCAAGGGTCAAAACGTGTTGTTTGAACAAAAAATGCATACAAGCTGGCATTTGATGACTAGACAATTAAGATGTGTAGTGAAGCCTGGTGTGGTGGGCTACACACAGGGCAGACTCAATCAAGCTATGGACGAATGGAGGTGGGTAGCGTCCACGAGCAAGGCCGTTTGCGAGTGCGCGTTTGGTGCTCATACACTGGTTAGAACATCATTATAAAGTCACTTTTCCATACATACATGAAGGGACCTTCAAGAAAATGTTGCCCATAAACAGAAATATGCCTTCTCCATTCCTTTCTGAAGCCCGTGTCCCGGAGCCACCATTTTCCAATGTGTGAGGAAGTGCCAGCAAACAAGAAATCCATCAAACTGACAGACAGAACAAATTACAAGGGAAACAGAACCTTAATATGTCAGCAGAGCTAATGGTGGACCCAGACACGACAACATGGCCTTGCTTATGAGCACACAGAAAAACACCAAAGGGGCAAAAGGAGGGATGACTTGTGGATACACCCTATTAACATTGCATTAAAGCAAGATTCGTAAACGTCCATTACAGGGCAGCCAGGTGAGATTCCTTCAATGAATGATGCAGTCTCACTCTGGCCAATAAAAGTGTAATTACATGCCTGAGGCCTTGGTGGTGTTGCTGGTGACAGGTGGCTTGAAATGAGGAGGAAGGGATTACCTTCACTTTTCATTGAGCTGGGCCACCATCACCTTCGCCCAGGGGGGAGTCACCTTGGATGAGAAGCCATAATTTTACCAGTCATTAAACTCCTAATCCAGCCTCAGTTTACAGACGTGATGTCATCTTTCCCAAAGTGCCCCTGTGAACTTCTATCACCTTGCAGCGCCACGGCATCAAGAGAATATACCATGAACCCACATTCTCACTTTGCACATCATATTGCCTAAAGATGAAAATAACGCCAGACATGCAGAGTAATATGCTGTAAATCACTTTGTTTTATGCCCGAAGGCCCCTACAGTTCACGTGCTATTTTGACTCCATAGGAAATGACGCTCTCAGACCTTTGCGGGGCATCAGCTGCAAGACTGCAAAGATCATTTGTTTATATGTGTTGTGCTGCATTTGCAAGGCAAAGCTATTACTACATGTGAGATGGTAGGGAGATTTTTTTTTCCCCCCTGGCAGACAGGCGAACACAGCGTGATAAATCGGACAATAAACACTCAAACCGGGCAACGCTGGCTTAACGCTGATCTAAATATTGCCTTATGCTGATTACCTGAGAAGCCACACTCATCAAGTTTCCATTTAAATGAATCAAGCCTCTGAAAGTGCAAATGTATGCATGCTTCCATTCAGTCTGCACTGTTGAAGACCAGCGCTGAGCAAACTTTCTGACATTGGGTTAAAAGATTTTGCGGTGGGGCCGTCTATATATAGGTGGTCATCAAACAGAACAACATACTTGCTCACGGTGCAACGAAACAAACACATCCACAGAAAGTTAACACATCACATTAATCAACCACTACTACGTTCCTGATCAGCAACAACTTCACGATAAACGTAAAATAAAACAGTAATTTTCAAATACCCGCAAGGCATGCTGGGTTGCCAAACAGCAACAGCAATACTGTATGAACTATGAACAATTAAAATTGGATATCAAGAGTATGATAATATCCTCATTGTTTTCTCTTCTGACTACCTCCACAACATATTTTGCAATCAAGCAATAATGCAACAAAGGAATGTTACCCAGCATGCATTGCAGCCCGAATATATGGGCTGGGTTTTTTTGGGCGTGTGTATTGTGCTCAGGTATTTATTTGTAAGCCCACAATGTGAAATAGGTGGGTTACTTTGTGTCGTGTGTGTTGCTTGGATTGTTATACACATTAAACATGATTTCATTTTTAGTATGATTTTTCATACAAATTTTCATATTTAGTATTATTTAAAGGAAAGGGACTCGCTATGTTTAAGTTTCATTTTAAAAACCCTTTAAGAAGGTTTACACAAAAGACGAAACGTTATACAACATGTCTGTCATAGTAGATGTTTTAATCTCCATTATTCATGATCCTCACAAAAACAGGCAATTTCTTAAGTACATCAGATAGAAAATAAAATAAAAAAATTTGAGAACTACAAAAACGATGCTAGCAACAAAGCACTACAGTTCATTCATTTAGGACTTGGCTCGATCTGATCCAGTATTATATGAAAATTTCCGACACCACCTGCGGACGTTTTCGAACTGTGAGCCATGTCTGTGCATCAGCATTGTAAGCTTGTACATAGCTTGAAGAATATCAGCAAACGTAGCCAAAAGAACATCAGCAAATGTAGTCAAGAGTATCAGCGAGCGCAGCTGTCTTCACACATGCACTGTAGCCATCCTACTCATTCGCACACACACACCCACACACACAAAGCGCTCCGCCTGGCGAGTTCATGGCCACACAGAACAAACTCTTAACACTACCTAAAATATCATAAATTTGAAAATATTCCTTTGGCGTGGTGCATGTGAAAATATAGTTTGGTATTCCATTCCATTCCATTTTTTTCCGCTTATACAGGTCCGGGTACGGGTCGCGGGGGCAGCAGTCTCAGTAGGGAAGTCCTAACTTCCCGGTCTACGGCAACCTCTTCCAGCTCCACCGGGAGGACACCAAGGCATTCCCAGGCCAGCTGTGAGACACAGTCCCTCCAGTGTGTCCTAGGTCTTCCCCGGGGTCTTCTCCCGGCTGGGCATGCCCGAAACCCCTCACCATTGGACCCTTATGCTTGCCCCTGCAGGTGGTGGGTCTGCGTGGGGGAGCTCCTGTGCTGCTTCTTCAGGCTGGGCCCGGCCAGGCCCCACAGGTGAAGGCCTGGTCGCCAGCGAGCCCCTCCCTCAGTCCTGGCTCCAGGGTGGGGCCCCGGTGTCCCAAGTCCGGGCAAGGTGCGGTCACTCCTCTTAGTTTTAGTAGTAGTTTGGTATTGAGCTTTGAAAATGCTTTGTGTGATATTCCATTTGATTTGTACTATTAGTTATTATTATGCACTAGCTTGCATATGTATTTCTGCTAAGATACACATTCATTTTCTGCTCAAGTCCTCCACATGCTTATCAGCTGATTCAAACAGCCTTGTTTGTCTAGGCATGTGAGTCTGACCTTAATCATCTCGGTCCTGCTCACCTTGTACTGTATATTTGGTTCCCTAAATAAGAAAATAAACATTTGGCATGCATTTTGGTGCGGTTATGACAGCCAGTAACCGGTTTGTTCAATGAAGAAGATTTGTCATTCTTACAGCGTCTGCAGGTGCTACAATAATAATAATAATATTCAAACAAATCCAAGTATTGGAAAGTGAAAATCTGTCGATCAATGCGCCCATTCATCGTGTTTTGTGTTGTGAAACACCTTGACCTTTTCCCCATCTTTAGATTCAGAAATGAAAATGTATTCTTTATCCTGCATTGTGCCAGGGGGGTTATGAAGACATGTAAATACTGTTATATACACTAATACTTATGTGTTACATAAGTGTAGGTGCGACCATTAGCCATTATTCTGAGCAAAACAAGTCTCAACCCCCGCGCATACTACGCAACAAAACATGCATTCAGGGATCTTTTTCTTGTTCATTTTCATATTTCAGGAACACACTCATCAGCTACCATTCTTCAACCTTGACTGAGACGCTCGCTATATGCTGTGGTATGAATGGAGTTGAGGGAAAATGCACCTCACATCACAATGTGTTTTTCGATCGTGCGAGTGTGTACACGTGACACTTGAGGCTTTTGAGGGAAAAAAAAATGCCAACACAGACGGGGCCATTCAGGGCACTCAATAGCAGGGGAAGATGTGCCCATGGCACATTTTACGGACCCCAATCTTATTTTTTTTTGTCCACAAACACAAAGGCTATGTTAAAAATCACATGTACTTTACTGTAATAATAGACATTTTTATTTTAGATGGCTCAGGTAAAGGTCCGAAAGCTTGTGTTTGTTTAGTGTTTGTACTTTACCAAACCAACAGCACCAACAGTCTAATGCAGGGATGTCCAAAGTGTGGACTATTTGCAAAAACATTAAAAAAAATACAATCACAACAAAAAGAATGGCAAATCATAAAAACAAAAAAATGGACATTGAAGTCAAAATATGAAGGGGAAAAGGTGCAATCTGACAAAAAGCCATAATAAAAAAACAATACAAATCTAATATGCATATAATTAATGTAATTAATTCAAAATGAAAATTAAAATATATATTTTTTAATGCATTACTATTTTTTTCAAATTTTTATGAGAAAGAAAAACAAAGTGGTTATAATATTATCACAATAAAATTAATTTTAATCAATTTTGGGAATAATGTCATAATATTACATACAAAGAAAATGTACAATAAGAAACTTGAAAATATTTCGGGGAGGGAAAACGAAGAGTCTTGCTCTTTCAGAACGTAGCTACATGGTTTGGTTTACAAAACATAAAAATTGGCTCTTCCTTTGATTTTATTGGTATGCGGCCTTCGCTGGAAAAAGACCAACCTGTTGGAACCTACTTTAACATGGTACTTTTGGGTCGTGCTGCCATGATGAGCAACAGTCTA
Organism: Oostethus manadensis; assembly: GCA_024372805.1. NCBI lineage: Eukaryota > Metazoa > Chordata > Actinopteri > Syngnathiformes > Syngnathidae > Oostethus > Oostethus manadensis. Next base: position 674,265 of record QODF01000101.1, read on the forward strand.
ACCAAAAGTAGATTCCACTCCAGCATGTGGAAACTCCATCATGGTAACTGGCATACTGGAACATAACCAATAAGGCAACTGTGATTTTAATCAATCAATCTCAGTAATGAGAGCGGGAAGTTAATCCATTGTTATGCATTATCGGACTGTAAATGAAGGTCTTGGGGGTTAATTAACTAGTGCGCTAAAGACGATGTTAATAATGCAGCCCTAATGCGGGAGCAGGTAATAGCACTCTTGAGAACGTCGTGTTCAACTCTACTTGGTGTCCGTGTAGGAAAAGAGAAGACTTAGCGTGATTTTTTTTTTGGTCAGGAGGGCATTATGCTTCTCAATATTCCGAATTCTTGAAATGAAACAAATGGTTCTCCCTCAGGATTAAATTAAAACCCAACTGCCCCGAAAAAAATGATTTCTCAACCCTATGAACCAATTAATTTCCTCACCGTTGGCTGGATAAAGGAACACGTATGACTCTGTAAAAGAGCAAAGCCTGACAAAATGATTGGCGACCAGGAAGTGGTACGACTTTACTCATCCGGTCACAGGAGAGTGATTATTACTTGGAAGTTCTTCAAAGTTTCCCTTAGAAAAAAATGGTTATATAGGTATTAAAACAGATTTTCTGAGTAAATCAGGAGAGATAATGAAATGTCTTCTTGGGGTGTTTTTTTGGTCCACTCTGCCATTTCATCAGCTTTTACATCTTTCTGATGGGGGGGGGGGGTTACCCACTAATGCAAAATGTATAGACGGCCTTTGTAGACCTTAATTTTGTCTTTCTAAATCCCTCGCTTCCTATAAATACTGCACAGGAAAGACTGAACGCTTGGAGAGAGGACACGGCGTGTAGGAGTGCAGGTACTTTTATAGAATGATTTTAGTAAGAGTTTCTGTTTTATGGAATGATTTTATTTGCCGTCTTGTCTGTAAAGCACTTAGAATTGCTTTGTGTACGAATTATGCTCTATAACTTGCCTTGCCTGCCAAGGACAAAAAATACCTGCGGTCCTTTTAGATGGCTTTTAATGTGAACTCAAATGGTCTTCACCTTCTTTTGAAAATAAAAAACGCGTGCGCTGAAATCATACAAGTCGAAATTTAACCAAAAAATACAGTAGTCTCAAGTTGATGATGTGAGATGTCAGTATTTTCACTAATCAACCGGGTAGTCAAATTACCGCTGGACTACTTATCAGTGCCATAAGCGATCATTTTCCTCTACTTAGTATCTTCCATCAGCTCTCCCAGAATGTTAAATCCATAACATCTGCAGCCAATGATTATACAAAGAGTAGAATTAGAACGTCTAAAGCAATTGCTGCTCTAAAAGAAGATTTGAGCAGGCGGTTTATGCCACTGATGACCCTAATAAGGCTTTTGATGCATTTTTGTTTACTACAATAAGCATTGTCCTCTCAGACGTACAATTGTACATACAAATACATTTGATAGGCCATGGATTACGAACGGAATTGTTAATGCGTGTAAAAAGAAAAATCAGCTATATGTGTTGTAAACAACTATAGAAACAGAACATAGATATAAGATATATCAAAAACGAGTTGACAATTATAATTAGAACTAATGAGAGGCCTTATTACCATACATTATTAGAAAAGCAAAGAAATAGTCTAGATGGGCGCTGAAGTCTCCCAGTAGAACTATGGAGTCGCCAGCTGGGGTGCCCTCCAGAACCCCTCTGATAGACTCCAAGAAGGCTGGGTACTCTGAACTGCTGTTTGGCGCGTACGCACAAACCACAGTCAGGACCCTTTCCCCAGCCCTAAGGCGTAAGGAAATAACCTTCTCGTTCACTGGGGATGATTCCAAAACAGAGGCACCAAGCCGGGTGGCTAATAATAAGCCCACAGCAGCTTGCCGCCTCTCCCCTGCAGCAACTCCAGAGAAGAACAAGGTACAGCCCTTCTCCAGGAATTTGTTTCCAGAGCCTAAACTGTGGGTTAAGGTGAGTCCGACTATATCTAGTCGGAATGTCTCTGCCTCTTCCACAAGCTCGGGCTCCTTCCCCACCAGAGAAGTGACATTCCATGTCCCAAGAAACAGATTTGGCCGCCGAGGACCGGGTCGCCCGGACACCCGCCCTTGACCACTGCCCAAATCGCAATGCACCGGACCCTTATGCTTGCCCCTGCATGTGGTGGATCTGCGGGGGGGAGTTCCCGTGTGGCTTCTCCGGGCTAGGCCCGGCCAGGGCCCACAGGTGAAGGCCTGGCCACCAGGCGCTCGCCTGTGAGCCCCTCCCCCAGGCCTGGCTCCAGGGTGAGGCCCCGGTATCCCACATTATTTGTGTTTATTTATTTATGTTTTTATTTTTCGCTGCTGTTTTGTTTTTCTTCATACTGTATATTAGTTTGTACATTGTAAAATTGCAAATGTCTGTTGAAACGCTGCATTATCTTGGGATTTTCTTGTGTCTTATAGTTTGAAGAGTGTTAGGCTTAAAAAGTATTTGTTACTTCAGCCTAAACCCTTTCGGTCATGAAAGGATTATTATGTCTGTATACACATATTTAATGGTGTACATTTTTTTTTTAAATGGCCGAACAAATTAAAAAAATAAAAAGTGGAAGCGTGTACCATAACACCACCAGAGATTCCATAATATCTTTTAAATAAAATCTCAAACAAAAAAACAAATAATTTTTTTTAATTAGTAATTTTTCAAAAATACATCCTGTGGCCATTTGCCACACCTAGCAGTTTTTTTATTGGTCCATTCTAACAATATGATTTAAGAAGAAAATTTAAAAAAATATTAAAACTGGAAAAAATCGGTGGTAATCTTACATTATAAAGTCCAAATATCTATAGGAGAATAAGACATTAATAGGAGAAAGGGCCGTAGTTTAATTAATGTCATAATATTATGAGGAACAAAAATGATTGAACAAATAAATGTAGTAATTTTTGGAAACACATCTAACATTACGAAAATAAAGCCAAAATATTAGGAAGAAAAATAAGTCAAATTCTAAGAAAAAAGTTGTAATTTTCCAAGAATGAACTCTAAAAATACTATTGCACAAATAACTATTATGAGGAAAAATTATGTCACTTTCATAGCACAGAGTTGAAATATTCAAGAAAAAATGTAAATTTTTTCTAAAGTCAAAATACTATTAGAAACAACAAAAAAAAGTTGAAATATTTGGAAAATTAAAACGAAAGACAGAAAAAATGGGAGAAAAGAGCAAAGTTCACACTAACGACACGCTTTTCACCTACACCACAAAGCTGAAATGTATTTTCCAGAAATATATACGTATATCTATGTGTTGCTTTACAAGATATCAAAGTGGCATTTTCCACTATGTGGCCCTGTCTGGAAAAGGGTGGACACCCTTTTCTTTTTAGGAAGGTGTAACAATGCAGACAAGTACAAAAGTAACATAATTCATCCATCCATTTTCCTCCTCTTATCCGAGGTCAGATCGCCGAGACTTCCCTCTACCCGGCACCTTAATCCAGCTCCTCCCGGCGATGTTCCCAGGCCAATTGTGAGACATAGTCTCTCCAACGTGTCCTGGGTCTTCCTCCTACCGTTTGAACTTGCCCTGAACACCACCTCAGGAAGGCGTCCGGGAGGCATCCTAACCAGATGCCAGAGCCACCTCATCTGGCTCCTCTCAATGCGGAGGAGCAGCAGTTCTACTCTCTCCCAGATTACAGTGCTTCTCACCCTATCTCTAAGGGAGAGCCCAGCCACCCTGCGGAGAAAACTCATTCCGGTCGCTTGTGCCCGTGATCTTGTCCTTTCGGTCACTACCCAAAGCTCATGACCTTAGGTGAGGGTAGTAACGCAGACCGGCCGGTAAATTGAGAGCTTTGCCTTTCGGCTCAGCTTCCTCTTCACCACAACGGACCGATGCAGAATCCGCATCACTGCAGACGTCTGTCCATCTCGCGTTCCATCCTACCCTCACTCATGAACAAGACCCAGAGGTACTTAAAACGTAACAGTAACATAATAAGAAATGTATTGTGACTTGTAAGCAGACCGGTGACAATATTGCAAGGCAGTGCACACGCTTCCTGTCCCTAATTTAATAAGTACTGTGTAGGAACTCAATACACCGGTGCATTACACTGAATGTTCCATATCAAAAAATCTGCTTGCGCATACATGGACTGTTCCACACTTAATCACAGTGACTGGATGCCAGGTTCAGGTCCCATGACAGGAAATCGGAATTGCGCCTGCATGTTCCTGAACGCTACTGCATGCTCGTTGGAGCATTTTGAAAGGCACAGTCCTGTTCCGGTGCGGGCGTCCCGGGTCGGTGATGGCACAGGAAGAGGCTGTTGCCTGACACGCCATATTGGACAAGACAGTAACATGGAACATTTAGAGGAGGATGGAGAAGAGTATGGTCGCGCCCGGCTTGCCAGCTGTGATAATGATGTATAATTTAATTGAAGGCTGTGCTTTCTATCCTCCGTAGGACTCAAACTGCTCTTCTCTTGTCGATGCATTATTCAGGCTAATGGTGACCCTGAAATAGAAAAAAAGCTTCTTATCTCTTTAAAGTTTCATTGGAAAGAGCAAAGAGAGGTAAGGTGGTACACCGAGACAGAGTGAGTCAGAGAAGGTTGGGTCACAGATAAGCACACCTTTTTTGAGTTTCAGATTCTGACCACAAATACGTCATCATCCCGGCAACAGTCGAAAACTGGGCACTCACTCCGAGCCCTCACGCGCTTGTTGACATTCGTGAGGAGATAATAAGGATTCAGTCAAATTTGCACAAATGGCTCCCAGCTTAAGACCCTCCTGTGTGCACACATTTAAAAATACTCGCATCTAAATTTTTTACAGCCAAACGTGTCTCCTGGTGAAACGTATGTGAGGGAAGCAAGAGCAGTCATGCATATACAGTTCCATAAAGACAGTCTTTACGTGTGATGGAGAACAGCTGGGTTTAGCCGAGTCCACCAGTTAAAGACGTGGGACGGGTGGTCAAAACCACTCCATCGCCGGGAGGTGTCATATTTGCAGAGCGACATCTCTCCCTAAAATCATGGTAAAGTGTAATTTCCCCCGCAATTAGAAATCAGCTGAGTTGGACAAGCGGCTGGAATGTGGCAAATAAGCTGGTCGCGGTGGGTAGTAGATGGAAGGCTCGGTGTGGAGCCGTTATTTTACAGCTTCAGTCTGTTACTGCACGCAATAAATGAAGTTTCTTGAAATTGAACCAGTGCACACAGTACATACATCAATTGGGAGGAGTTGTAATTAAATATTGACAGACTTAACTGGAACATAAGGCTAATTAAGCCCCACAAAGGCACCACGAATTCAAGGTCCACAACACAGGAGTGGACCAGACTCAACATTTCTAACAAATATTGAGAGACTGGATGCTGAATTATTAATTATGCTTTGGAATGAAAATATAGATTATGCAAATGCCTCACGGTCCATTTTTAGCTGTGTCACCAAGGGAGGGTTTTGAAAGGTGCCCGGTGTAGAAGTTGAGAATCAAGCAACACTGAATCTGACAATACATGATCAATTCTTCTTTTCAGCAGCAGAAGCATGTATGCTTGCCAACACTGTTTGAATGCACATCAGTTTCGTACAGGAAGTATAATTTCAGTGTTAATGTTAAATAAATAAAATACAAATAGCTATCTTCTCCTTTGATTTGGTCAAAGTAGCTTTAACAGCGATAAAAGATGGAGAACAATTTTTAAAAATGCATACTAAATATAAGATGTATATACACAATTAAAGGAGATTTTTTTGGTGATGTTTTCTTGCAAAATGTGAGCAGTGGAAACCAACATTTTGTTATTGTTTTTGCAAAACAGGCTTATTATGTGCGTTTAGGTCGGTGCTTCGCAAATAGTGGGGCGGGCCCCCCTGGGGGTAAGAGTGGTAAACTGTCAGGGGCGGCCTGAGAAGCAGGGAGTACTTGTAATGTTACTGAAACCTGCCAAAATGTCCAAATTGATCATACTCAGCATGCATTTGGCTCTTGAATACACTTGTATGCTTCACAGCTCTCCATTTTGTTGCATTTTCATAGTTGCAGTTTCAAGTTCAGTTTGTTCATTACAGATAAATAAATAAATATTGTCAGTTGTCAATAGTATTTCAAATTGAACCGAATCCCCTCTGTGCGGTCTTGGCGTAACTTGAGACCTCCCAGCTGGCAAAGTGAAGGTTCTCTCCTCCTCCCTGTTGGTTGCAAGAAGGGCCATTTTGTTTAAATGGAAGGACTCCACGTCTCTGACCCATGCACAGTGGATACATGTTTTGGTGTATTTTATGGATTTAGAAAAAACTGGGTATACTGTGCGTGGGTCGGAGGCCAATTTTTTTTTAATGGGGGGAACCTTTTTTTTTTTTAAATCTTTTTAAGCACTAAATCAGAGGGAGTTTGCATGTTCTCCCCCGTGCTTCTTCATACCCGTTTGCACATATACTGAATTATGCAAGTGCATGTCTGAAACAAACAAACCCATGATCATGACTTAGGCAAACATGGCAACTCACACAATCAAATTATTCATAATTATTTCCTTTGCCCTTGAAGTTGTGGCAATAGCAGCCTTGCTGGGCTGCAACAACATTCGCTGAATGAGAAACCAATCCTGTTACCGCCGTATAGGTAATGGCGCCCACTCATTTCAGCTATAGTACACATTAAATGTATTTTTCAAAAAGGTGCAGGCGTTTAACATTGACGTGTGTGAGAAGCTTTGCAGTGACACACACAAAAGCAAATTAGCCAATTGGATTCAGGTAGAAAGCTTTTATTGGCTTTTTTCCCCTGAATTACAAGACAGAAACATTATTATTCATTAACCTGTAATTATTTAAACACACACACACACACACAAATCTTCATGTGTCTGTTGTCATTAGTAAAAATAAACAGCAGTCACAGTGTGTCAACAAAGCGAGTGAGTGATTTAACCCTGAATCCACAACAGCCCTGAATGTGCCCCATACCCCCGAGACACCAGTCAAAACACATTAATTAAAATTAAAGGCAGTCATTTCATTTTTCTGAAAGGCTGCTGCCTAATTTCCCCCCATTAGTTTGGGTACAACATTAGAACCCCTCTGGCCAGCTCTGCTGTCCTGCAAGGCCCTGGACATGACTGGAATTATGGGCACCAGAGGGGACACTGTGTATAATCAGTGTACTTCATACAAGTTCATAGAACTCGCAATTACATTTTCCTTCAAACCAAAGTCAAGGACGTCTTCAACTGGTTTAAGTCTTACAACTTCCTGACAGTTTTTGCGTGTGAAAGTTAAGTCACGGCGTCCCTCAGGGATCCTTACTCGGTCGAGTACTGATGAGTCTGGACATGAGTTCCTTTAAGGCAGTATTACGCCAATATCCGCTGTTCTGCAGACCACACAACTTTAATCAGTTATCCAAAATCCAGATGTGCCTTCATGACTGATAACAACAGTTGGATAACTTTGATTCACTTCAGTTCAATGTAGCAGTCATCTCATGGCACTTTGCACATGAAGGTCACAGAGGACCACTGAAACCCCACATGAGGAAGCACTTGGCAATGGAGGCAGGGAAAAACTCCCACTGGGGAAGAAACTTTGGACAGAACCCAGGCCGTGTAGGGTGGCTGTCTGTCTCGACCGGTTGGGTTGAGATATAAAAGTTTTGAACCAAGAAACAGAGGTTCTCGTGTAGACGGCACGGCCAAGTCTCGAACACGCAACTACTGCGAGTGTCTCGCTGTGATGAACTCTAATGGGAGAAGCTGAACGACGATCCTGAGCTAATTCCACTTCATGGTAACCTGCTATCTTTAAATTTGAATCACTCCGTCAGATTTGGAAGACATTGGTTTGAATCTGCGTTGGGCATCTCTGTGTGGAGTTTGCATGTTCTCCCAAGCGTGTGTGGGTTTTCTCCGGGTACTCCGGTTTCCTTCCACATTCCAAAAACATGCATGTTAGTTCATTTGGTAAATTGTCCATCGGCATGAATGTGAGTATGGATGTTTGTTTGTCTGCCCCGCGATTGACTGGCGACCAGTCCAGGGTGTACCCCGCCTCTCGCCCGAAAGTCGGCTGGGATAGGCTCCGGCATACCCCGGCGACCCTAATGAGAATAAGTGGCATAGAAAATGGATGGATGGATAGAACCTAAAAGCATATGTCTGGTTCTGCTCATCGTTAGTAAAATCCACTTGGACTTCTGGGTCAGTGGTTGTAGAGGTTGCATACTCATTCCATGCACATGGTGCCCCTATAAAACCTGTAGTTGTAGTCCAAACCTTGTTCCACCCACTCATCCAACCAGGACTGCATGGAATGACCTGTAGGCTTGCTATCTACAGCTACCTCATTCCAGATGGACAAAATAACGCACTTCGGATTTGCATGTTATTCATTTTCAAAAATTCAAACAACTTGATGTGGTGATACATTACAGACAACACTAACTCCCAGCAGTGAATCCTCCACTCCCTCTTCAGTTATATACATCTGATACCTCATCTCTCATCCCAGATGCCACATACAGCATGTTCAGCTGTGGAAATGACTGAGATGAAGGGGGCTTAGGAGTAGTTATTGTTGCACAAGTTCCTGCCTGCCTCAGCAAAGCCATGCTGTTCAGTAAAAGACTCTCACAAGCCCAGCACTGAGTGGGCTCGCAATATGACCAAGTCGATTTCCCCAGACTGGCTAACAGGGTGTCAAGGTGATACTATATGAAGTGACCTGATGTACTACTAAGTCTGCATAGTAAGTGATCCTTCTGTCTATTTTCTATCCTGCTTGCCCACATTAGGGTCACAGGTAAACTGGAGCCTATCCCAGTGACACCGTGGAAGGGTTGCCAGCCAATTGCAGGGCTTACAGACAAGCAATTAGGCATGGGCCGGTATGTGATTCTGACGATATAATAACCTTGCACAAAAATATCACAATTTCACATTATTATAATTACAGCTCTAAAATGTTATGTTGAAATGTCTTTATTGAAAACACACAATGTTTCATTTTAATACATTACAACAGAAAAGCGGACAATAAATAGTTGTTTTTTTCTCAATGAGCAATAAATAAAATTAAGTTATTGATGTTTCTATAGTGGCTAATCCTGGAACTCAAGTCTTAAATATTAAATCTTAAATATTTTCGAAACCAAATGCACAATGCAATGTAATGTAAATGCAATCACATTGGCTCAAGAAGGTCACGACAAAAACAAGTTCTAAAAAATTTTAAATGTAACTTTTTTTTCTTGTTTTGTAGTGTGTTTTAGTTAATTTGCATGTGTGCTGACCCACAATATTGTATAGTTAAGACACTCGACAGCGCTTCTGTACCGGTTAAGGAATCTTGCACGTGAGTACCATTTTTTCACCTAATAAGCCTGTATTAGTGTATTTTGTCATGAACTATACATTTTGCACTGAAACGTGTAGCGCCAATGCATGTTTACGCTACAACCAATTGACACATGGCATTCACGACAATCTATGCTGCGACAGCTAATAGCACACGCCTGTGGTTTCAACAAATTAAAGGCCAGTTCAGACTGGGGTAAACAACACAGGACATGACAAAGTGTTTCCACATAGTAGATGTGTGGACCTTTGTTTTCTCGCATAACGCAAAAGCAGAATGACAAACAATTTTAGCGGTTTTCAAACTGTCACCTTACTTCGGCCCATGCCGACAAACAACTATGAACAATTTAGAGATTCAATTTATGTAACCAAACTTTCATGTATTTAGAATGAGGGACAAAGTCAAAGTAACCTCAAAAATGCCCATGGGAAATTCAAACCCGGAATCTCCTGACTGTGCGGTGAGATTTGGTTGCAAAGTGAACTCTAACACAGATAGTAACACACAGTAATACACCTCCTTGTGCTAGTATTGCTGAAACAAATTATTGTTCGTGCATCATTGCCTAACAACCTTCCAGTCTCTACCTAGATGATTGCATCAACCAAATCATTACAGGCTTTCCATATTTGTTGACTTTCATCTCTTTTACAGAACAGCGGCTGTGATTTTCCACAGTTTTCAGAAGGGACAGGAAGTGATTCTTAAACTCAAAATGAAACTGATATGAATTCAAGCTGAAGAATCAGAGCCACTCTCTGCATAGTCAAAAAAAAAATAAAACGAGTCCAGTAATGTTTAATGTGGTGCATTTGCTCTGTGAACCCTGGTGTCCCTGGTGTGGTTGGAGTCCACCAAACAAATGGTTCACTTGAGTTGCAACACAGACCAAAGATATGTACCAGTGTTAAAATGACAGCAAAAAGCATGCCGAAATTACAAATATGGAAGCGAGAAAGTGTCCCCTCTTTCCGAGTGACAACAGTGCAATTACAGTATAAGTATATTTTAGAGCCTTTTCATGAAATCTAAAAGTAAAAATAACCTATGGCCATTTGGTTTTTGCCCAATCAAGTCCTTAGTTTCTTTACAATTTAGCCTTTGGTCCAATGACAAAATCACCAGTGTGAATGCTAAGCAAAGCACATCAAAGTGCACATCAAGTTTTTATTTGTGTTGGACCGGGCCAGAGTACCAAACACCTTAGTGAAAAAAACAAGCATCAACGGCATCCAGGATTGAAAAACCCTACCATAAATGCATGAAACCATTGTAGATATCAATTCTCAGTAAGGTGTGCTCACATATAGAGAACATATAGCATGGTTATGATGGTGGAGGTGACTGCCCTCCATTACGCCAGAGGCCAAAGATAAGCTGCAACTTCATGAGAGACTGAGACTGCCTTTGCCCTTGGTTTGGATTCATTTGTTGTCCCAAACAATTCCATTCATCATTGCTCATAATTCCCTGATAATTCATAGTTAACCCAACAGAAATAAACTTTGCTTTAGTTATTTTGGTGTAAAACTAACTATTGGGCACCATCTCATTGAGTCGTTTTGTTTGTTTGACCCACTTCTTATGCAAATTATGACAATTAATGCAGCATATGAACGCAAAGTAGGAGGAAAAAGTGGACATGAAAAGAGAATCTCTTTCATTAAAGCAAAACTGCGGAGCATACAATATCCATCTAAGTACCATCTCATTAAGAGCTGTACTTCAGTGCATCACCCTGAAACATCTAAAAGACGGCGGTGCAAGGTGGAGAACGTTTGGGCAGAAGAACAGCAAAAGAAAAGCGGCGAGGAATCATTAAATAGACAGTGGTGGTGACGATGCCTCTTTGAAGGCACCCGGCATCCCACTGAGCGGTAGCTTGGAGGGGCTAACAATGCCGATAGGCTACATCGCAGCTTTCTTACCGAGCAGCAGCACCAAGATTAAAGGTTTCTTTAATCCGACAAAGGGGATTAAATTCTACAAGAGCACAGGAGAGAAAAAGGGGGACTGCTCCCACAGAGGAGCGTGGATCAATTATTAAGACTTCCGCACGTCACCGGCTGTGATGGTCTTTGATCCAAAAGGAAAAAGTTGAAAAAGGTGAAAGACATTGGACATCCATAGGAATCATGTACAACTATAAACTACTTCACCATGCACAGAGATGGTTTACAAAGTAGAGTCTACCTGCCAAAGTATAGTTGACGTAAGTTACAGTATAGAACATGAGATGGAAACTGTCCTAAAGTCTCTAGAGGCAAGGTCAGTCAGGGGGTCACCACCATTCCATTAAAGACACATCAATCACATGTCAAACGCTGCAATGCTCACCATCTGGTAACCCCAAACATTACAAACTATTTAGGTGTTGAGGTTTCTTACCTCCCTTGTTCCATCTCCCCTTAGTCCGTGCCGGGTAGGTGGGTTGCGGGCAGCCAGAAAGCACCGAGAGAAACAAAATAAGTTCAAACGCAGAAAGAAATCCAGACTTTGCCCTGGAAAACATGTCCAAGAGTTTCTGGCACTCAAGTCGCTCCTCTCACATGGCTGTGCTTCCTCCTGGAGGGTGGCGGCGGCTGTGGCTTACGGAACGCCACTGGTGGGCTGTCATCCGTCACGCTGGTATCAGCAGTGGGTCTCCGGCGCGACCATGCTGCTGATGTTGCGGCTGTGCGATGCCACCGGCCGGTTTCACCGATGCTGAGGCTTGGGGCAACGCTTCATCCCTGCCTGGTGTGAAGCTCATCCCCGGCAGAGCTGAGGGGAAGCGGGAAGCGTTAACGCGCAGCTTGCCACGCGACGGCTCAGATACGCTCAGCACAGCGCACTGAAACTCATGTTCACACACACACACACGCACACACTCCCAAGCACTCGCTCTCTCTTTCCTCCACTATGTCGCTTACTGCCGTTGATGCCGACGCTGCTGCTGAAGCTGCTGCAGCTGGAATATTTCCACTCCTCGCTCACTCAGAGGGTTTCAGAGGGAATTCATTCCTCAGCACTCGGGCTTTTTTGCTGTGAGATTAACAGAGGGGAGGTGGAAGCAGCAGCCACCTTTTTGCACTCTAGGAACTAGAAGTGATGATGTGAGGTAAACACTGCAAAAGGAAAGAAAGGTTGGCTTGTTTTGATGACCTTGACCGGAAAGAGTATGACATATCAATTGCATCACCCCCTGGCGATGTAAAAGATTAAGCCTAACTGGAGGCAAGACAGCACAGGGTAAGCCGAAGACACGAACTGGCTCATTTGTAAGGACAGCAGGAGGAATTTAATGTCTAGACCATCAAACTTTGAACAAGATATACAAGCATCTACAGCAGGGGTAAAATGAAAATGCCCAAGGGCTACTCATTTTTGTAACATTTATTTTCATTGTTTATTTCAACCCATACAAACCGATAATGCTTGTTTTACCAGAACATTAACAAAATGCTGGTACCCAACACTCACATTTTTGTATTTTTGAATGCATTTCTTTCTAGTGTTCCCACATTATTAGGTGAAAACCCAAATGAGAAGCAGGCTTGCGGGCACCTCATGTGGCTGTGGAGGGCCACCTGGTGCCTGCGGGCACCGCGTTGGTGACCCCTGATCTACAGGAATCTCTATGAACCAACACAAGACGCTAGTTGACCTCCACTGCAGATTTTGTGATATTTTCAGTATTGAAAAACAACAACAATACTTGTGCAAGTGTAAAAAAAGTGTACATGCAAATGTAAAAACAATAAACCACTCTAATGTAAGATTGATAATAAGTAACCATCCATCCCTAAAAAAAATCCTCATTTCTCTTTAAAACTTCCTGAAGTGTTTGAAGTTTGAAGAGAGCATGCAAGCACCTGCAGTGGAACCTCTATGGACGAGCACAAGATGCTGGCAGACCTCCTGTTTTGTTGATTTTACTGGAAATCGTGTGGAAAGAAGTGTATACCAAATGTAAAATCAATAAACACCAATAGACCAGCAACAGCAGCCTCTCAAGTGTGAGTAATTTATAATTTCCTTAGTCATCCATGAAAGCTGAACGAATATCATAGCGTTTTAGGCAAAACAAGACATTCACACACATCAGTTTGGACTTTGGAAAACAGTGATCGACATTTTTGCCTCTTTTCTGCTATGTTTCCATCAAGGGCATAACAGACTACTCGATTCATCAAAACAACAAGCTTAAGAATAACGGACTAAGAAAATAATTGTTATTTGCAGCCCTGAACACCAACACGTGTAACAAGTACAGTCATACCTCCCAGTTGGATTATTGCTCCCAAACGTTATTGCGGTTTTATTCAGAAATGATTTCATAAATGATCGCTGTTTTGTGTTAAGACTATGGACTGGTATCAGTCAAAACACATTGAAAAACCAATGAAATGTAGTCTTCTGGTCACCATAGATGGTAGTAATGACACAAAACAATGTTGAGACATTACCTTACATTACACTACATTAACACTGCATGAAGTCAGCCATGGCTTGTCTGACAGAATGAAAAAAAGTTACGCTCCTATTCCATGTGGAAGTGGTACATTTTTGGCTTGTTGTGTAGAGAATAAATATATTGGATGCTAACTAGTTAGCTTGCAGCTGTCTTGAGTCACTGCAGCAGAAGAGTGCGCAATGTGGAGTAACAATGAATAATAGGAGTGTAACGGTGGCTATAGGGGTGTTATTTCATGTCTACATGGCTCTAAGAATGTTTAAAACCCTTTTTAGAAAGTCGTTAACAACTTTTCTTTGCTCTAACTATAAAAATATTCAATTTATAAACATTGTATCCTATATTCATTTTGGGTCTGGATCCAAATAACCGCTATAAACGAGGGACAACTGTATCTGTTTGTACAAGCTAAGTCTGCACACTAAAAGATGAAAATCTGGCAAAATACGCCCCTTCCACTGTGTTGCCTGCACTATTATTTTCTGACAATTCGAATCATTACAAAATTTGGTACACACCTTTGGGGGACTGACAAGTATGTGGGTGTAAAATTTGAGCAAGATTGTTCGAAAAACATGGCTGCTATCAAACAAAACATCGTGGTATAGACATGGCAGGACTTAGCAACTAATTGTCTACGATCATTGACCATCGGTCTAATCATGATAAAACTCTGAGGATATTTATACTACAATACATGCGTGCTGCCGTTTTTTCCAAACTTCCACATTTGATAATATGTATATTCTATTGGTCAAAAAACCTCAAGGACATTCAACTTTCATTTTCACGGTATAACGTTTGGAAAAATGCTCCATCGATATTTTCACAGGGATTATATAAGAGCTTTCTTCAAGCAGCAGAAATATAGTATAACCTCTAAAAGGTATCTAGTTTTTTCTGCATCAAATAAAATACCGAAAAACCTTGATGCAGGGTGAAGTAGAGGTTATGTAGAGTTTGAAATCCGACAAACAAAACACTCTCCACTTGAAAGCCGCTGCCATTATGAACAGGTTGAGTACACCTTTCACAAAATATGCACCAACTTAGTGATTTTGACAAACACTTCGACTGTTGGGTCGGAATAGAGTGGTTGTAGTGCAATTCCACAAGTCTTTGAAGGAAATACCAGAAGAAGTTAGTTATTATTGTTAAGTCGGTGGCTCCAGCATGCCAGTTTTCTACATATTATGGTCACATCCATTACACAATGAGTTGCAGGGTAAGTGGGTTTTTAACGGAGGTAATGTCCACACTTTGTCAGCAAAGCCTCATAACCTGGGAGCTTTGCTGGATCAGCTCCACATCGCCGACGCTCCCAAGTTCATAAACAAGGCACTTCCCGTGTGGGTGGCTTGAGCCGGCATCAACACCCTGGATTTTATGTCCTAATTACAGCTTTCGGAGTACATATTTTGTATACGCATGGCGCAAATGAATATTCACACAAAATCCTTGCTCATTTTCTACCTGCCCACATGATTTCCCCGTTCCGTCACGCTCTCCGCCTTTCTGCTAATAACAATCAGCAACAACACAATTAATCTCTCCACGCGCAGAGATGTCTATTTTCTCCAAAAATCTAACATGAACATCTGTTGGTAGCACAAACATAATTATTAGAGATGCTAATAGCTTGTTGCACTGGCAGGGATGGAAGTAGATGTAGATACAGTCTTCAATAATCAAGTCCATAACAGCATAAACAGTGACTCGGCTTGGACTGAAGTTTGTGGCAGAATAAAAGGGGGTTATATTTTTTAAGCTTCAAACGTCAAGAGTCAGTAGTTCTGAGTTGCAACTGAAACACTTGTTTTTGCTCCCATCTTTCATGTCTGAACTCAAAGGTCTAAAACATTTTCTCTGTATACAAAAGGCCTATTCTTCTCAAATATTGCAGAATCTGTGACTGAGCACTTCTTCTTTGCCAGGATAATCCAATGATATCATGGGTGTGGCATATCAAGATTCTGGCCAGACAGCATGATTTTTGCACAGGGGTGCTGGCCACAATAAAAGGCCACTCCGTTCAGGGCACCCTGATACAAGGGGTGTGACGGTGGTTTTCAGTCAGGTGAAAATGAAACAAACAATGGGATCACTAAGTGTTTGTGCAAAGAAGAAGAAAAAACAGAATACAGTCAGCCCTCATTGACTGCGGTTAATGGGTTCCAGACCTGACCATGACCCCTAAAAAGACTTGTGTTCAGGTGTGTCGCTATAAATGTGTTCCGTAGCGGAGCTGAGTGGTGGCCGGACAGGAAGTGATGTCGGGGTTCAAAGTTGAGTTTTAGCTTGGCAGGTGTTACTGTAACAAGATTAGCTCGGGTTTGTATTGGGGTTTATTTTTCTTTTTGTAAGAAAATTCAAACTTGAATTAAAAGCCTGTTGTTCTGGCAATTATCTCTGCCGTTTGCATCAGCAAACAAGACAGTAACTTTACTGACACCTAGTGAGTGTAGATTTTTTCACATTCACAGCGTTTTTTTAATGCATCTTCTGTATGCCTTATACATGTATTTTATAAATTTACCCATGTTTGTGTTTGTAAATGCTTAATCACACACAAACAAATGTTCAAATTGCTTCAGTATGCATATTTTTGGACGACGAATAGGCCGTATTCAACCACAAATTAGCATTATTTATTAATACATTAAAAAAAAAACATGATAGAGCGAAGCCGCAAAAGTCAAACCATAAAGTAAAGAGCAACAACTGTACAAGAGAATACAATATACTTAGAATTTGTGTTTTAGTTCAGTGCTTTTTCAGTCTAATCGCTTCAATAGGTATGAATGTATATGTGTGCCCTGCAATTGACTGGCGACCAGTCAGGGTGTACTCCCACCCAAACTCAGCTGGGATAGGCTCCAGCATACCCGCGACCCTAATAGGGATAAGACGCATAGAAAATGGCTTCTCATAGAAGGCCTTCACAGACCCTCACATAGCACAATAAGAGTTGCACAACACTTAAATATGGCACATGGAAAAATACTGGGACAAGATGCAAACACACAACACGTTTTCTCTCACAAGCTTAACTTCCACGTTCTCTTCCATGAGAGGAAAGGCAACTGCTTTATATGGTCTGTAAACTTTCATTCTCGGCTATTTTCCGCAAACGTTGCCATTGATGATAAAGTCCAGAGCTGTAACCAAACAGGTTGCTGTTATTTTTTAATGTAATGTGAAAGTCTGCCTGTTTGTGTGGTCATTGATTACTTATCTGAAACCAATCCAGCCCAGGAAGAACCAGCAGGAAAGGCTAAGGAGAAGAGAAGAAAAACACAATAACCTTTGAACACTATTTGACACACCAAAATAAATGTCATGAATTAATTTCTGTGGCACTAGAGTTGGCGCAAAAGGAGCTACATTAAGTCTGCTAACTACAAGAAAAATGACAAAAAAGTCCAACAATTCAAAGTCAAGCTCATTTGAATATGCGTTCAGGCTATTTGTCGGCCTATTTGTTTCTGTGAATGCCACAAATGTCAAACTGTCAGGAGGTTAGCTGCTGGAATACAATGTATTTGCCAACTCTGACTAACGAGCTAAATGAAAACAACTTGTGCGCAATGGATGAATACTATAAAAATGCCGCAATTAGATGTATGTTATACTTATGCAAGTAAATGCTTATAGATGCATTCACAAGCAAATCATCTTTATGGTTTAAAATGCATAAAAGCCATATAGTGGGCTTGAATGTAGCCTTGCAAGCTGGTATTTTAAAATGAGTTACAAAGTAGAATCAATAATAATAAGATACAGGGGCATTAAATAGTCCTACACTGATGATGAGTGTGACCATAATGCTGATGTGGATTAACATTAGTTTGACAATGCTGCCCTTTAGGTTAAAATGCCTTTTTGTGTGATCAAGCTATAAAAATATGCAAATTTCCGTCAAGGGGAATTTAAACACATTACATATAATGTGCTACATCTGCATGTCCGTATATAGAGAGGTTTTTGCTGCTGCTTGAAATTTTACAGGCATGTGTGTGCAAGAAGTAACTAGTGGAGGATGACAAGGCACGGTGCATGCGGTACGACTAGTACTAAGTGGTCAACAGTGACAGCTTGTTACAGTCCGTGTCACACGGTTGTGCTCCCTGAAAACAAAACCGCGAGGCGAGAACCTTGAAACGGACCATCATCCATCAGCGTGGCTGCAATTCACGCTTTCTTTCCACTGGCACTGAACTCATCCCGGCCAGGCAGTAAAGAGCAGTCATTTTACGGCAAGTGAGAAGCCAGATTCTCTTCTCACGGTCAGGACAGAGAGAGACAAAGAAGAAGCACAGCAGCTGTGATGTTTTGATATCAAGCTTGCATCATCAGCGGAGGGAAAAAGAGACAGACTTTGATGTGAGAGGCCCCCTTGTGCAAAATTAGCTTGCAGAGACAAAGAAGGTTTGCATCCAGCATCTTTTGTTCAAAGGTCTCTCTGAGCACCCAAGACTTGAAAGTTGTTTTCACATTAAAACATCCATCCATTTTCTATGCCACTTCTCAGAGATGAAGAAACAGACCGGCAAGCACCGATGGACAAACAGTGAAACAACCCCAAAAGTACATAAGCTTCAGTGTACACGTGTGATGTTCTTTAGTGTAACTTGATCAGCATATTCACAACAAACCATTACAATGTGCTACTCTTAGGAATAGAACCATTTACACTCTCTTCTGGATGGGTACTACATGGATGAGCATATTTACAACAGAGAGATAACCCACACGCAAAACCTTTCTCTGGGAACAAGACACCCCGTTATTTTTAATCACACACACACGCGTAGTTTCATTGTGAGTCACCCTTCTGCACAACTTCAACCTCTTAGCCAGAATTGGTCAAAACCCAGTCAAACCAATACACCAACAAACAGTTAATCAGAATTGTCCTTATCATTGGGGCTTCCTCAACAGCAGGCATACAAGGAAGAGGAACTCAGTTTCAACTAACAGACCGCTTGGACCTCGCTAGACCTTGGCTGGGTGGCTGACCATTCTCTCCAGCGCTGGTATTGCAAATGTTTGACTACTCCTTGTAATATTAAATTGTAATCCTTACTTGAGACTATTAGTATAATTTCACAGCTAGTAGAACAACATAATGTAGGACTAACACTAACATATGGAGTTCAACCTACATTTTCTGGAAAAGTACAGCACAAAAGTCCAAAAACTACCATCGTGCCAGAGCTTAACTCCTTGAGAAGTGTATTTTAGACTAACTATTTATTTGGCATTATTACATTATGAGCAATATCATTAATTATTCCATATCAATGACATCCACTAATTAACTGTACCAAGCAGATCATAATCAGAACCAGAATCAGCTTTATTCGCCATGCATGTTACCACTCTGGGAATTTCACTCCAGTCAACAGCACTCTCTCGTGCACAATAATAATAAAACGTGTTCATAAGTTGGAGAGAAGAAAATGTTATATTGCCAATTTACTGTAATGGCTATTGCTTCTCTTTAGCAAATCTATCATTAATTAGAAGAAGTCGAAGAAAAGCCCAAAATGAAAGTACACAGTCTATGTGGCAGATGCAAATGTCGATTACCACCTCCATGCTGTGACTGTGAAGCGAATAACTAATGGTGTTTGGATACCTTATTCTTATTAACTATTGTTTAAAATACATGGAATTTAGAATGAAGAATACAGGCATTTCCAGAACCACATTCTTTCCAGAATGTGTAAATGTGCATGAATGCAAACTGCGGTGGATAATATTGCGTGTGCTTATAAATACTATTTACAGATGCTAACATTAAAAGCATGTAGCATAATAATACTTTTCACATTCATTTATTAAACGACATACAGACAACCTATAAAATGCTACAAGTGACAGCATCTCTCTAACAAAATATCACGACCACCTTGCTGTTAATAAAACATATTAAAACGACTGTGTGTGGAGTATTATGTGGAACTGACGTGTGAGGTGTTTAATACAGTGGAGTGGTCCCACACCATCAACACCGTTTTGTTTACAACACGTCACACACAGGAGAAAATGAGTGCTTGATTTGTTGACCCTCTCACCCTGCAGCGCAGTATGTTTAATCTTGTCTCACTTGGTGTTTTTTTTTTTTTTTGGTTATTTGAGCATTTATCAGTACGATGACATAATTCCACAATATCGTTCCGATGTTTATCGTGCACCCTACTTTAAAGGTTGAATAGTATTGCTGTATTTTAGTTGTATTTTTTAGTAGTTAACAGTTAAAAATGTGAATGCCTGTACTTTGCCTTTACAATTAATAAAGAATAAATGACTTATCTTTGTTTTATTTTCCAATGGGAACATTGAAGCTGTGTCAAAGAACACAACGCTCAACTTCAAACAGTAAAAGTTCCCCTACTGAAATATGTTTGCGTAAATCCGACTGTTGACAGCAAGTAAAGTAGTCGGTGTAGTAGTGGCGGCCATGTGGGAAGCGCGCCACATCCGTACTGGTACGTTTGACAGCTTATCACCCCCAGACAAGAGCCCTCTGGATAAATGTGGTCAAGCAGGAGGGGAGAACGGCTGCAGCGGCGATGGGGTGCAGGACGGCGATAAGGATGAAGCTCTACTGGGCAAAATGGCGGGGGGAGCAAGGCGAGCAGGGGGGGTGGGCCCGGGGCTGAGACACTCAGCCAACAGCCACACTCGTTCCAGCACCGGCTTGGCTAAACCTCTTTAAAAATTTACACAGAGGCATTTACCATACTCAGCAAATATGGTGTGTGTATGTCTCATGTTGTGTGGAACATGTCATAGCAAGAAAGTGAGGATGGATTGGAAAGCTTAAGAGTAGGAGGGGATCAAGAAAGATGCGAGACAAAGACTGAAAAACTGTTGATGTTTTTTTTTTTTTCTGAAGCCAGCCTCTTGCAAACACAGCGTGAAATTTGCTTTTCCAAAAGAAGTGACAGAGCGAGCACAATGAATTGATCCCCTGATGGAGATCTGGCTCTTTGTGTCGTCGTTTTCTCTTCCGCGCATCTGCCTGCCGAGATATTGGATAATCTACGTGCTTCCAGCATTCCTAATCCATCCTGCCACCACTCACTGTAGAGGGATGACACCCTACGTGTCCTCGCACAGGACAGGAGTGTACTTTGTAAGTGTGCAATCTAAGAATCTTATGTAATCTCTAAGATCACGTACCACTCTGTCCTCTAATGAAAGCATTCATTCATTCATTCATTCATTCATTTTCTATGCCGCTTATTCTCGTTGGGGTCGCGGGCAATATATCCATAAATCAAAATACGTCAAACACTCTACCTAATGCATCCATTTCATCTACAAGTAGATGAAACAAAAGCAAATAACTACCTAATTAGCAAAAAACATAACTATGGCTGTAGGCAACCACCCGGTGGAGTTTTTACTAACTCCACAAGATGGCACTAGCTGCATTTGGACTGCATCATGAGTAGGGATGCCGATACTAGCATAAAAATGAGACATCGGTTAATATAGTTTATTCTGCCTATAGTCATATCTGCATGCAAGTGGTCAGTCATTAGTGGTCAGCTGGGGTTTCACACTTGCCGTACCGTTGTTAACAATGAACTCATCAGAGGTATTAATGTTTGCTCCTTACTAGGGCTGTCTTTAACGATAGATGTTCATAGTTGTAACCGATAGGTTACCGTCCACACTCAACTAATAGTAATTTTGTTTGTATTTTTTTATAAGCACCGCTAATTGTGACCCCTGCAGACAAACACGTCATTGAGACTTCTTTCACCTAAAACATTCAGCTGAAACATTCCGACAAACAAAGAAACATGGCAGGTGTGCAACAATAGTACCATTATTTTTATTTATTTAGTGACACAGAAGGAAGTTCACATAATTGCACGGGGTGTGGTAGTCGGCGTGTAACCCAATAGCATCGTACTGTCCTGATTAGTCATATTTGTTTGTCATATAATTAAAATTCTGACATTGCAGTAAAACAGTCTCTGACTGTGGGGCATGTGGAGTCGTAACCTGTCCATTTTCTTCACTAAAAACTGTGTTAGCTCTTAGCGGGTATCCTCGCCTTTGTTTACATTCTCTATGCCGCTTGCAAACCCTTCTGCCCGGCTGTGCGGCGTGTGTGACTAGATTACTCAGGGACAAGCTGAAGATCCCAAGAACCAGATTTGGAAGACAAAGACCAGGTCGCCCAAACACCCGTTCTCGACCACTGCCCAAATCACTTGACACTGGACCCTTATGCTTGCCCTTGCAAGTGGTGGGTCTGCGGGGTGGAGCTCCAGTGTTGCTTCTTCAAGCTGGGCCCGGCCAGGCCCCACGGGTGAAGGCCTGGCCACTAGGCCCTTGCCTGTGAACCCCTTTCCCAGGCCTGGCTCCAGGGTGCTGGAGAGACAGGTACGACCGTTAGTTGAACCTCGGTTACAAGAATTGCAATGTGGTTTTTGTCCCGGTCGCGGAACACTAGACCATCTCTACACCCTTGCAAGGGTACTGGAGGGTATGTGGGAGTTTGCCCACCGGTCTACATGTGCTTTGTAGACTTGGAAAACACATTCGACCGTGTCCCTCGTGGTGTCCTGTTGGGGGTGCTCCGGGAGTAGGAATTGGTGGTTCGCTACTACATGCCATTCGGTCCTTGTACAATCGAAGCAGGAGCCTGGTTCGCATTGCCACCAGAAAGTCGAGCTTGTTTCCTGTGAACGTTTATCACCGATTCTGTTCATAATCTTCATGGACAGAATTTCTAGGTGCAGTCAAGCCGTTGAGGTAGTACAGCTTGGTGATCTTAGGATCTCGTCTCTGCTATTTGCAGACGATGTGGTCCTTATGGCCTCATTAGGCTGTGACCTTCAGCGTTTACTGGATCACTTTGCAGCTGAGTGTGAAGCTTCTAGGATGAGACACCTCCAAATCCGAGGCCATGGTTCTCAGTCGGCAACGGGTGGACTGTACCCTCCGGGTCGGGTGTGAGATCTTGCCTCAGGTGGAGGAGTTCAAGTATCTCAGGGTCTTGTTCACGAGTAAGGGACGGTTGGAGCATGAGGTCGACAGACGGATCGCTGGAGCGTCAGAAGTAATGCGGTCGCTGTACTGGACTGTCGTGGTGAAGAAAAAGCTGAGCCTGAAGGCAAAGTTCTCTATTTACAGATCGATCTACATTCCCACCCTCACCTATGGTCATGAGTTATGGGTCATGACCGAAATGAACGAGATTGCGGATACAAGCGGCGAAAATGAGTTTCCTCCGTAGGGTGGCTGGACTCACCTTAAGAGATATGTTGAGGAGCTCGGCCATCCGGGAGGAGCTCAGAGTAGAGCCGCTGCTCCTTCACATCAAGAGAAGCCAGTTGAGGTGGCTCGGGCATCTAGTCCGGATGCCTCCCGGGCGCCTCCCTGGTGAGGTGTTTTGGGCATGCCCAGCTGGGAGAAGGCCCCGGGGAAGACCTAGGACACGCTAGTGGGATACTGTCTCACAGCTGGCCTGGGAAAGCCTTGGTGTCCTCCCGGTGGAGCTGGTGGAAACCGGAAAATCTGGACTTCCCTACTGAGACTGCTGCCCCCGCGACCCGGACCCGAATAAGCGGAAGAAAATTCAATGGAATGGAGTTGAAGGGGCTGCACGGTGGCTGAGTGGTTAGCACATTGGCCACACAGTCAGGAGATCTGGAAGACCTGGGTTCAAATCTCCGTTCGGCATCTCTGTGTGGAGTTTGCATGTTCTCCTTGTGCGTGTGTGGGTTTTCTCCGGGTATTCCGGTTTCCTCCCACATTCCAAAAACATGCATGTTAGGTTCATTGGCGATTCTAAAATTGTCCATCGATATGAATGTGAGTGTGAATGTTTGTTTGTCTATATGTGCGCTGCGATTGACTGGCGACCAGTCCAGGGTGTACCCCGCCTCTCGCCCAAAGCCAGCTGGGATAGGCTCCAGCATCCCCGTGACCCTAATGAGGATAAGCGGGACAGAAAATGAATGAATGAATGAATGGAGTTGAAGATCGGTGATAAAAACTTTGGTGCTGCTCAATCCAATATCCGAAAGCTGTTGTCGAGTGTGAGATGTTAAACCATACCCAAAATAACCGTCACAAAATGCAAATCTGGAAGAGACGATGTGTGCACGCCATATACTGTAGGTTTACACAGTATGATATAGGTCGTCTGTTAAACACACACATCATTTTCTATTCTTTATTAACACAAATGAGGCTGAATTTGTATCAAAATCAGCTATGACAAAAACTGAGACATTCTACGTAAAAATGTATGCTCAAAGGCAGCCTTAGGCACTCCCATTAAATTAAATTGGTACAATCTTGACCAACTATGAGCTGAATATTCATATCATTCAACTGCAAGATTGCCAGACAAATCAGACTAGTCAAGTCGACAAGTCGAATCGTTGACTTTTCTAAGACAACCCCACTCTTTACCGTTATTACATTGTTTCTATTGCTGTCCTATGTACTTTATAATAAATGATTATGTCAAAGAGAGCTACGTTTTCCTTTCCATTTTCTCATGCACTCCAAATGATTCTAGTTTAAAAAAAAGAAGATGTTGTACAGTATATAAAACTTTGGCGGTTTATATGTCGTGCAAATAAAGGATTAACTCCATAAGTAGATTTTTCTGAAGGGTCTAGTGATGGCAAAAAGTGATGATGATCATAGAACCAGAAATGGAACTTAGTCTTTATCAGGGTGAGACAAGCTAGCTATCTTCATAATTGTTTCACCTTGTCTAGCTTTTTGCAGAACAGTCCACCCTGAAATGGATTTCCTCCGTCAGTAATTGTGGACGCTGTTGTGTGCAAATAGCTGCAGGCTCTTCTTTTTCTGTTGTTCATTGCAGAGCAACTTTTGGCGTGCATTACTGCTACCTCCTTCCCTGTATCAAAGAAATTAATACAATTTCATAAAACAAATACTACAAATTAGGTTATGAATGTAGATCAGTGCATCTGATAGTGTTTAGGCAAGCAGAGAAGGCCTTGCTGACCTACTAAGAATCTGTTTTCTATAATGCTTATCCTAAGGTTGCAGAGAAGATGATTGTGTTCCAAATAAACCTGTGACCTGTGTCCACACACACTGCTCGGTAGTTCAAAAATCCAAGTATACCTGTGGGATATAATAACTTTTTTTTTTATTAAATCGCAAAACAACCGGTGTAGATCAGGGGAGCCAAACATTTACCACCAAGGGCCACATACTGATAAATGAACGGATGCAAGGGACACTTGGAAATCTTGTAAAAATGTATATTTTGTAAAAAATATTTCAAGACAAAAACGCATATCAGCTTTGTGACATAGATGAAAAAGCGTATTAATAGCAAGAACTTTGGTGTTTGCTCATTTTTTCCCATTTTTGGGAATGTTGTTGTTTCTACTTTTTTGTTGTAAATATTTTTCCTACATATTTAATTGTTATAATACTCCCATAATATTTGACCTTATTCTGGTAAAGTTTAAAATGTTTTGGTTCTCATTATATTATACCATTACAAATAATGCATTTTTCCTTAGTATTGCAATACTGCAACTTAATATGAAAATTATGATTGTTAGCTTACACTTTTTGTCTCTTAAAGACCTTATTCTTGTTAAACTACTGCAGATTTTTCTTTGCTAAATTATATTTTCATAACACACTCGCGGGCCACAAATGGCCCACGGGCCGCACTTCGGACACCCCTGGTGTAGATGATCCCATTTCTGATGTAATCATAAATATACGGCGGTCTGCACCTCCATTAAACACCAGCGCGGGCGTCCACATGTAAATATTATGTATAGTCATTCCGAAACGTGCTGGTACGTGAACACAGCAAATGAAGTCCAAAGTGAGGCACAAGCCAAAGGTGCAATTACCCCAGGATTACATTTCCTTATATTGCATAAACGTATGCACACAATGCGCAGGGGAATGAACAGTCCAGCCAAAGAACAGAGCAGTAATAACAATCAGAATGAGTTAGTGATGGCTGTCATAAAATACAGCACAGGTTCTATTTACAACCGGCAATAAAAACGCCTCTCGGGCGATTTATGGAGATGCTCGCGCCTGTGGAGCTCAAACCTTTTTTGCCAAGGGCATGTCAATAACCTCCACAGTGCATGCTGAATGTATTGGTAGATGGACTTTTTGTCTAATAGAGCATCACACACTGGAAAGCAGGCGCTGAAAAAGCAACTTTGCCATAATTCCACCGTGTTTTTTGCGGCGATGTGTGTGCGCTGACAGCCTGAAACGTTGTCACCTCCATCAATCTTTTTTTTTCTCGATAAAAACCACAGCCGTACATAGTCACTGTTGAATACTAGGGATGTAACTAGGGATGTATCAGTAAGCCATGTTTTCAAGCTCTGGCCTCTTCTTGGCATGATCACTAGTAAACCTCTAAACCAGTGGTCCCCAACCACCGGTACCGGGCCGCGGACCACTTGATACAGGAAATAATTACCTATTTCTGTTTTAGATAACATCTGAGTCTGAACTACCATGAGTAAGAAACAGACATCTTTGGAAAGTTTCTTTCCAAAGGAGAAAAGGCTCTCGGGGAAAAGCCTACGACTTCCAAAAAGAGAAAGCTTTTAACAAACATCCATCCATCCATTTTCTATACCGCTTATCCTCATTAGGGTCACGGGGATGCTGGAGCCTATCCCAGCTGGCTTTGGGCGAGAGGCGGGGAACACCCTGGACTGGTCGCCAGTCAATCGCAGGGCACATATAGACAAACAACCAGTCACACTCACATTCATACCGATGGACAATTTAGAGTCGCCAATTAACCTAACATGCATGTTTTTGGAATGTGGGAGGAAACCGGAGTACCCGGAGAAAACCCACGCACGCACAGGGAGAACATGCAAACTCTACACAGAGATGCCCAACGGAGATTTGAACCCAGGTCTTCCAGATCTCCTGACTGTGTGGCCAATGTGCTAACCGTTTAGCCACCGTGCAGCCCCAATACCCGAAGTCCTACTTGGAATATGGATTTATTGTGGAGGTGATACCCACCATACCACGCCTGCTCTGCATAATATGCGGAGAACGGACATCTAACAAGGCAATGAAGTCTTCAAAACTGCTTTGGTACTAGGAGACCAAGCACCCCAGAATATTCCAATGGACGTTATGCATGCAGCCACAGTGTAGCTAGTTTTTTCATGGGTCCATGGGAACATTTGTGCAATTTAAGACTAATTACACAGGCGATTACAGATGATGAGGTTAAGCGTGAATGGTCATAGGTGTGTGATGTCAGCATTGTGTTTTATATTCTCAGCTACATTATGAAAGACCTACATGGAGCCACAGCCAGAGTTGTTATTCATCAGCAGAGGACCGGTGAGGAGCAATATGTTTTATCCATGAGTTATGCTAAAGTTAAAATTTAATCAGAGGGAATGCAGCACGAGTGAGATCAAAATGTGTGGAAGTGTGCAGAAAATAAATTACATGGCCATGTGAGTGTGTAGCTTAACCAATGAAAGTGTGTTTTATCATGCCTTGTTTTTGTAACGAGTGCCTCTATTGGCCGCTAGAAGTATTCCTCAAAGAGACATTGTAGGGGTGTCATGAGACACCCGACTCAAGGAGACAAGTCAATACACAAGATTGGGTCCAAATAAAAGAGACGAGACAAATTTTAACATTAATTGTAAGAAAAGTACAAGGAAAAGAAATGACAGAACAAGCTAACCTTTTTATTTAACTGGGTCATTTAACAATGCAGGTGTGTTTTGAAATGTTTACTTTCCCACAAATTGCCAACGTTTTGCAAGACCAAGTAAACCACTAATGTTATTAAAATATATAATAATCAGTATTAACAATAATATATTTTTGTATTGCCACACGGTGGCTGAATGGGTCGCATGTTGGGCTCACAGTCAGGAGGTTCAGGGTTCGAATCTCCTTTGGGCATCTCTGTGTGGAGTTTGCATGTTCTCATTGTGCGTGTGTGGGTTTTCTCCGGGTACTCCGGTTTCCTCCCACATTCCAAAAACATGCATGACTGGCGACCAGTCCAGGGTGTACCCCGCCTCCCGCCCAAAGTCAGCTGGGATAGGCTCCAGCATACCAGCGACCCTAATGAGGATAAGCAGTACAGAAAATGGATGGATATTTTTGTATTCCCATTATTATGTCATCTATGAATCTATAAAGCCGTGGAATTACTGTTTGTGACATGCATTTTCTCACAGACAAATCATATTCTCTAATGTTTGCAACATTTCCAGAAATGTTGGCTTTTGAATTGTATTAAAGAGCAGGATTTCTTTTGCACTGATTTTCCGGCAAAATTATCATGTAGATTTTCATTTATTGTGTGATCATTTATATTCTTTTTTGGCAAACGAGAAATTGAATCACTTTTTAATTTTATGAGAACTTGTGACCAAAGATCTTGTGACACCCGTAGTTACCGTACAATATTGCACTTGAGAAACTTTCGATTCCCCACAATTTGGCAAATAGTAGGTGAGAAATACTATTGCATTCAAGAAAAGAAGATATCGTCTTCGCCAACAAGAGTCTTCAGGGAAGATAAAATTGATGTTAAATATTCATTTTTACATTTATTCCTCACATATAATGATTTTGCATTGTTTTATGCAAGTAAGGCTATAATTATTCCAGATAAAATGTGTGTGTTTTTTTTTTTTATTTGTGGGTGTCTGGAATGATTATTGTCTGACATTTTGGAACAAACTAATAACAAAAACCGAGGTACCACTGTATTACTTTTTCTCTTTTTTCAGGGTGAAGATTTTTGGTTCTATTGGTTGCTTCTGTTTTGCTTTTTCCTTTTATGTTTCCTCTCAGATTCTGTGACTTCCTGAGAGGGCGGCACCACGAGTCACATGTGTGGCCACTTAGCCATTTGGGGTAGCTACCTGGCTACAGGGGGAGGGTGTTGTAACCTACTGCTTTGTTTGCTGTGACTCAGCGGAATTCCTTCTGCTTCCTCTCGCCTACAGAGTTGGTATTAGTCGCTCTTGTTTTGGCTCGGGCCTATTATTCTTTATTCCAGTCTCTTGTGACGAAGTAATTCCTCTTTTGTTCCTATATCTTGTTTTAGTAGTTTTTTTTCCCCCGCTGCTGGTTTTCCAACGGGGGACTTTTGTTTTGTACCGTGTTTTGTACCCTATTTAGCACCGTTTACCTCAGTTTTTTGGTCTACACCATATTCTCTGCATTGGATTGCCTTCTTTTGTTCATTAAAAGACTTCATTTTTTTTCACTTGATCTGTGTGGACATGGATCCCAGCTCTGCGTCTGGGATCTGTACCTGAAAAACCATAACAGAAAAATTCATCCATCCATCCATCCATCCATCCAATTTCTTCCGCTTATCCATGGTCGGGTTGCGGGGGCAGCAACCTAAACAGAGAAGCCCAGACTTCCCTCTCCCCGGCCACTTCGTCCAGTTCTTCCCGGCAAATGCCGAGGCGTTCCAAGGCCAGCTGAGAGACATAATCTCTCCAACGTGTTCTCGGTCTTCCTCGAGGCCTCCTACCAGTTGGACGTGCCCTAAACACCTAACCAGGGAGACGTCCGGGAGACATCCTATCCTGATACCCGAGCAACCTCAATAGAGAGGAGCAGCGGTTCTACTCCGAGTTTCTCCCGGATGACAGTGCTTCTCACCCTATCTCTAAAGGAGGGCCCAGCCACCCTGCGGAGAAAACTCATTTCGGCTGCTTGTACCCGCGATCTTGTTCTCCTTTCGGTCACTGACGATAGTAGGTGAGGGTAGGAACGTAGATTGACCGGTAAACTGAGAGCTTTGCCTTTCGGCTCAGATCTCTCTTCACCACAACGGACCGGTGCAGAGTCCGCATCACTGCAGACGCCGCACCAATCTGCCTGTCCATCTCGCGTTCCATCCTTCCCTCACTCGTGAACAAGACCCCGAGGTACTTAAACTCATCCACTTGAGACTGGACCTCATCCCTGGAGATGGCACTCCACCTTTTCCGGGCGAGAACCATGGACTTGGACTTGGAGGTGCTGATTTTCATGGCAACCGCTTCACACCCAGCTGCGAACCGATCCAGTGAGAGTTTAAGGTCACTGCTCGATGAAGCCAACAGGACCACATTATCCGCAAAAAGCAGAGACCGAATCCTGCTGCCACCAAACCGAAACTCCTCAACGCCCTGGCTGCGCCTAGAAATTCTGTCCATGAAAGTAATTAACATAATGAGTGACAAAGGGCAGCCCTGGCGGAGTCCAACCCTCACTAGAAACGGGTCCGACTTATTGCCGGCAATGCAAACCAAACTCTGACACCGGTCATACAGATTAGGTCAACGAACCGCCCAGATTAGGTGGTCCGATACCCCATATTTCCGGAGCACTCCCCACGGTATTCCCCGAATGCCTTCTCCAAGTCCACAAAACACATGTAGACTGGTTGGGCAAACTCCCATGCACCCTAAGGAGCCTGCCCATAGTATAGAGTTAGTCCACAGTTCCACGACCAGGACGAAAACCACACTGCTCCTCTTGAATCCGAGATTCGACTATGCAGTGGATCTAACTGGGAAGGCTGAGGAGTGTGATCCCACGATAGTTAGAGCACACCCTCGGGTCCCCTTTCTTGAAAAGCGGGACGACCACCCCGGTCTGCTAGTCCAGTGGCACCAACCCCGATGTCCACGCGATGCTGCAGAGTCGTGTCAACCAAGACACGCCCACAGAATCCAGGGCCTTATGGAACTCTGGGCGGATCTCATCCACCCCCGGGGCCTTTCCACCAAGGAGCTTTTTGACCACCTTGGTAACCTCAGCCCCAGAGATAGGAGAACCCGCCTCAGAGTCCCCAGGCACTGCTTCCATGTTGGAAGACGTGCCGGTGGGATTGAGAAGGTCTTCAAAGTATTCCCTCCACCGATCCACAACATATTGAGTTGAGTTCAGCAGCACACCGTCCCCACCATACACGGTGTTGACTGTGCACTGCTTTCCCCTCCTGAGACAGCGGATGGTGGTCCAGAATCTCTTTGAAGACATCCGGAAGTCGTTTTTCATGGCCTCACCGAAATGCTCCCTTGTCTGGGTTTTTGCCTCAATGTCATTTCTAAAAAATGTAATTTACTAGAAATGAAAAGTCTATGTGTAGGTATGTTTGCTTGAACACAGCAAAAGCTGTGTCAAATCGAATATAAACTATATATTAGCCCTTTTTGCAGTTTAGGTAAATAAACATTAACATATTTAATGCCTTAAATTGCTTGTTCTTTGGCTCTTTCCTGCAAAAGGTACGACTGAAAGCAAGTTAGTTTTGACCGTAGACCCAGAAATGGGACTTAGTGCAACACCATGCCGACAGTTTGACCCTGGCACAGATCATTCTCATTGCTTTTTTAGGGATTCACAAGACATTTTTAAACAATAACCACACAACATACAGTGATGGCTGTGAAAAAACTGTACTTGTGTGTAATGACAATGCAAAACTATTCAAGATTTTTTTCCCCGCACTTGACAGTTTGGATTCTCCTCTCCCAGCCACAATTTGGTCACGCTGATCAAGGTCGCCGGCTCTTCAGACAAATAGCCACATGCACTCGATATCAGACACTCAATTTAATAACAGTTTTCAACAGCTAGCGTTCTCGCCTCGGCGGTGACCCTCTCATTTCTCAAAACACTATAACATCTCAATTACACCCACCGCTGCCGTCTGCAGAATTAGAATGGTGTGTTCTTTCCTAACGGTGCACATTAGCCGAGCACAGTAAAGCTACGTAACATTATTCACTTGTAATAGATGCTGACCTTAATGATGTTATTAAGATGGCAGTCTCGGAGACACTGGAGGTAACTCACATTTGCTAAAACTAAACAAAAGCACATTAGCATTACGCTGAGAATCAATTGAGCGTGAGTGACTACAATGCAAAATCCAATTAAGTCCCAAGAAAGAAGTCCATAAGTTTTTTAAGACACAAAGTTGACTTCCAACTAACTGTTAGTTCTAACAATGACTGCCACTACTGCTGTGTGACTATAAAATCAAGAACTTTCATTCATCTACAAAAAAAAAAAAACAAAAGTCTGACTGCATTTTCATCCTCTCAGCTTTTGTCACAGTGGGCGCCCACACAAATCACTGTCACAGCGCAGAGCGGGAGAGGCTGAAAATGTAGATAAACGCGAAAAAGAGAAATGTTGCTTGTCAAGACGTCGTCGTGACAAACGTGCAATCACGCTTTCTAGCTGTCCTGATTGCAAAGCGATATCGTAAATCTCGAGTCAACAGACTACACGAGCCGGAAAAGAAGCATAAATGGAGGTTTTTAGAAATGCAGCAAAAGTTTCAGCCGTCAAACGTGTAGTTTTGATGTTAAATGTGCTATAAACAGGTGTGGGACGAACAGGGGCAAGAGGCTCTCCAACCACAGTGACCACACAAATGTTCTTCTTGATGGATGGATAGAAATTCTGTCTTTGACTGCAAATTTTCACTTGCCGGCAATACTTTGCCCTACATCATAACACAACAACAGAAAAACATGGTGTGTAATTTAATCAGCCTATGCCTTTTATGCTTTAAATGCAGAGCTGACCTCCATGCATGCAAACAAGTACACACCCACCAATGATGCTTATGTCATGCAGACGCATCATGCAGAAAATAACAATAGGTTATGTTACGGAAAAGGCGAGAAATGGCCAGTTATCTGAAGTCAATGTGCCTCTACAAATAAATCATTATATCACTTCAGCACCAGGGCACTCCCATTTATTTGAATAGTGTACATTTGCAAACCACTAGGCTGTTGGCCAATCAATCATCAGGCCATCCTGATGTTTGCTTGCTGGGAGAATATAAAGTGACTCCACTGGAAGGGTTCATTATAATCAAATGCAAAAGTAACTATGGCAAAGGGTGGACCTGGAACAGCAGGAACACACACAATACTGTGGGTCGGACAGAGCGAGGAACCTGAGCTCAGCCTGATGTTGGGACACCTGCTGAAGGTGCCGAGTTAGCGAGTGGTTGATGCTGTATGCCAGCTAGCTGCACTCATAGGTTGGCCGACAGAAATGCAGCTTTGCATTTTTGGTTGTCTTCAATCCCTATCAATTGTCAATTCAATGGCGATATAAGAGATTTGAAAAAATTGAGACCTTAATTATTTATGATCTGTAATTAATTGATCTAATGAATTGTATTTTTAATCGCTCCTAAAATTTGCTCAGACAAGCCCGCCCTTTGAGGTATTTTGATAAAAAATCATTACATTATTGTGGCAGATCAAAATATTCATGTATAACCAAAACAGTGGGTAAATATTGCCGTGTTTACTAATCAAAATCCTTAAAATTAAAAAATCAAAATGAAATAAAACACCAGGTCCATATTAATAGCTGGAAGTAATGCAAAAACAGAACATTTTTCTGAGCAACACAAGTGTATTGAACCAGCTGAGGTCCGGTCATCTGCCCCTAGAGCAACATAGTCGAGCGAATCTTCCACCACAATCTTAAGTTTGTCATCACAGTAGTCCTGTACTGGGGCTTGTATGATGAGTCATTGAACGAGGTTTGCAACAAATCTGTCAACCCCTCATCTTCCCCTATGTTTATCGCCCGGCAGTTCATTGCTATCCACTTGGCAAGAACATTCGTCAGCCTGTCCTGGAGCCTATCCCAGCTGACTTTTGGGCGGGAGGCAGGGTACACAGGGCAGGGCAGACATACAAACTCACATTCACACTCTAATGGACAATTTAGAGTCGCCAATTATGAGCGAAAGAACAAGATTGCGGATACAAGCGGCAGAAATGATTTTCCTCCGTAGGGTGGCTGGACTCACCCTAAGAGATAGGTTTAGGAGCTCGGCCATCCAGGAGGAGCTCAGAGTAGAGCCGCTGCTCCTTCACATCGAGAGGAGCCAGTTGAGGTGGCTCGGGCATCTAGTCCGGATGCTCCCTGGTGAGGTGTTTCGGGCATGCCCAGCCGGGAGAAGGCCTCGGGGAAGACCTAGGACACGCTGCAGGGACTATGTCTCACAGCTGGCCTGGGAACGGTGGAACTGGAAGAGGTCGCTGGAGACCGGGAAGTCTGGACTTCCCTACTGAAACTGCTGCCCCCGGGACCCGGACCCGGATAAGCGGAAGAAAATGGAATGGAGTCGCCAATTAACCTAACATGCATGTTTTTGGAATGTGGGAGGAAACCGGAGTACCCAAAGAAAAACCCACGCACGCACGGGGAGAACATGCAAACTTCACACAGAGATGCCCAACAGATTCGAGATTCGAACCCTGAACCTCCTGACTGTGAGGCAAACATGCTACCCACTCATCCACCATGCAGCCACACAAAAATGCCATTTTTCCTACAAATTATGGTCAATAAACTATTTATTTTGAGACCATGTTTCATGAATGTAATGATAATATATGGGATAATAATGTGAGTACTTCATATCAAAAGCAATAAACTTTAATTTCTGCACAGTATATAACATTGTAATTGGAATGGCAAGAGCTTTAAAATAAAATGAATTAAACAAAAAACATAAACAAAAAAGACAAACATTTTAGCAAAAAATGCACTTAAATACTGTAAAGAGTGTCACGTTCGTAATTATCTATATATAGACAAAAATGGAGAAATAACGCAGAAATATGGTGTTTACATTGAAAGAGGTGAAAGATTTTGGTCAAAGTACATATTTTGGATGCACCAAAATGAGTTTAGTGCTATTATTTTGAGAGCCACGACAGCTGAAACTTAACTTCCGCCGTTTTGTATTCTTTATTTCATTGTCTTGCTCGCAAACGCTTTCATATCACAAAATAACAATGCGCAAACTGGCTGAAATTGACATCAGATGGTGTCTGATGCACAAATAAAATATTCCACACTGTTTTTCTATGTTTATTCAATGCCTGCAGTATATTTTCCCATGGCTTTGGCTTCAAATCACTATGTGACCCTCAAATGTCACTGCACCGTCGCTAGCACGCCTGTGACTACTCTCGTTCGCTGGTAGCCCTTTCCCCATTTGCATTCGCTTGCTTGTTACTCCTCACGACACTCACTTGCTTCAGTCTGTGTGTGCAGTCACTTGCACCTCGCTAGCGCCAACAAACACGCATGCACATGTCAGATTGTCTTGGCCGGCAAAATTATGGAGTTAGTTTTTATTTATCATGCGGTTAATTGATTTATTTATTATTGTGACAGGCCTAAAAATCCCATCCATGTGTCCTTTTTCTATACCGCATGTCCTCACTAGGTTCAGCCAGCCAATCGCAGAGCAGCATACAGACACTGTAAAGATTAAAATTATGATTGAAAGGATACAGTAAATATGACCGTAATGAAATTATCGCTATGCTTTAATTTAAGACCCCTAATCTTAACATAGTACATTCACAAAATATTAATTCTTCTTCTCACAATTTGTTAAATATTTTATACCCACACACACACACACACAAAAAAATCACAGTCTGGGAGATTTTTAACTTGACTGCCAGGAGACAGGGGGAATTTCCGGAATTTTCCTGTAAAATCCAAAAGATTTTACAATTGGCAGCTATACCTTGTTGACGCTATGAAACACCACCTCACCTCCCCAGTATCGAGTTCAAAACAAGGCTGGAGGGGAGAAGTGCACTTGTACTAAAAAAGTCAGGCGTTTCTATAATCACATTTTTGATTCCTCTCTTGCTGAAACCAGGGATCAGTTTTCACGCGGGGGGGGGAGAGAGAAGAGTGTGCAGATTTGTAGTATTCATTTGTTCTTACATGCGCAGGGTATATGTTGGAAAACATGTCAGCCTTGAACGCTTCAGGTAAACAGCAAATCAAACCTCTGCTATCGCAACTGTGCACCGCCAGTGGTTCAATTACCAAGCTACCATGGTAATGCACTTCATGTTTACACAGCCAGTCTCTCTTCTGAACATCTGGTGCTGTTGACTGTAGTAAATCAAATCAGAATGAGTTGAAAACCCCACATCAAAAACATACAACATAAAATAGCAAGGACTACTTCAATACTGAATAAAATAAAATTTGTCCTGGATCACAAATCACTCAAAATCTCTATTGTTCTCTGGTGTTACCATATCTAACCTATTGTGTGGAGATCTGGGGAAACAACTACAAAAGTACACTTCATTCGCAAATCCACTGTTTCAAAAATCACAATTATTACAATTTGCTGATCTGGTAAACCTTCAAATCGCTAAAATGATGCATAAAGCAAACAACAACCAGTTACCAAAGAATGTCATACAATTTTTCTCAACAAGAGAGGAGAAATTTGATCTTGGGAACAAACCAAACTTAAAACACAAATATGCAAGAAGAACGCTAAAAATCTTTAGTACTTTGGTATGTGGAATCAAACTGTGGAACGGTTTAAGTAAAGAATTAAAACAATGATCTACAATGAGTGACTTCAAGAAACATTACAAACAGTTGATGTTTAAAAAATACAAGGAAGAAGAGTCGTGAAAAATATTGTGTACAGCCAAGGCCATATTACTTCTTCCTCGGAGAGTCAATTTTCTGTCTGTTGACTGTCAATGCATGTTTGTTACTATCCCTTTATACTTGTACTAGGAACTTTTCATCCTAGTGAGAACATTGTCTGTACAACAACAACGTTTTGTTACAGTTGTTATACACCACTCATCACTATTATTATTAATTATTATGAGTATCATTCATCAGGACGGCAATATAATGTATTTACCATGACAAGGACTACTATTTAACACACTGTCACATGACCTTTCTTTTGCATTCAAACTTAGTTACTGCATGAAGTCCACAAATGTATTGAAATAGGGGAGACCCTACGGGGGTAGGATTTAATAAGCTTTGCTTCTAACTACTCCTTTTGGACATGTGGAACTGTCAAAGGTATTAGGTGATGTATTCCAATGTCATTTACATGCATGTTCAAATAAAATTAAACCATTACCATGAATAAGTATCGAACAATATATACCTGAGCATTACCGGCACGTACTGTGCTGCAAAATACTGCAAGCTTCTACACTGTACAGCGAGTAGTGTGGCACTGCTGAGGTGGCAAGAAAGAAACTTTGAACACAATTTTCAGTATGAAAGTATGACAGTTAGGAATGGAACAGACTGCTTCAATTTCCACTCTTTCCTATGGGAAATCCAAACAAATAGGAGGTTCCACTGAAGCATTTAGCGCAAAGCAGAAGGACCAAATGTTTGACTCACCCAATCCAAGAGGGACTGCAATGGCTGGCTCCACAATACGATGGGTTAATGGGGAGCCATCAGTCCCTTAACAGACCGAGATTTAAAAGCACCAAGCATAGGATCTGCTCGGTGGCATGGGCGAGTGGCAGCAGCTTGGCTAGGGGGACCTCAAAAATGCATTTGAAATTGCACCGGGACACCAAGTGTCCCCCACTGCTCAAGACTGTACTCACAGCACTGACAGTTAGCCTGAGTCCAACTTGAAGGTTGCACAAAGTCGGATGAAAGCCACCTGCAAAGAGCAACAATGTGTTTTTGACTTTTGCCACTGCTTTTGTTAAAGCTATAAAAATATATTCTTGATTCTGGTCAGAAAAACACTGACTTGTAACACAGACAAAACATGACAAGACTGTATTCATCCTACTGGCCTTTGCATGGCTGTGTCGATAAATAGCCCTATTATGCGAAAGTGACAGGTGTAGAGCTTTTTGATGAGCACCAAACATGAGAAAAATGTATCATCTCCCTCACTTGTTTGCTTCACTTTTGAGAGAAGAGGTGATCAAAAGCTTTTTATGACGTCACGAAGGAAAAACCTTCCTCCTCGATGTGATATCATCTGGATCAACCCTCACTACAGTATATGAGCATGCTCTGTGAATACGCCCACCAAATTGTAAAAAATAGTTTTTAAAAAATTGTGGGACTTCTGAGATTTATTTAGAATTGTTGAAAAATACAACACTTTGGGACTTTTTCAGTTCTTCTTTCGCAAGTAACTGATGCAAAACAGCAGTGGCTTGAAGTACTTGCTGGCATGCATATTTTCCAGATGGTGCACTCACCTGAGTAAAGAGATTTGCTGATTCTTGATTGTTATCCTACTGAGGAACAGCTGGCACAAAGGTAAACTGTGTATTTAATCTCTATTAACCCCTCATACTGTAAATTAAGGTGGGATTTGGCATTATATTAGACCATGTACATACTGTAAAATACTGTAATATTCCATATCTACCCATATCTTAGGAATTTTAATTAGAGTGGTACCCAATGGAAAGCTGGACTACTAAGCGTGAGTAATTTGTGTTGAGTCGGTAACTTGCAATTAAATCATTTCAGAATGGAAGCCCACTGAATGGCTGGGTTTTAGCGTTTTAGTCCATTCCAGGGCTAATGAGGGGACTCAAAACATTAACAATTCTTAAATATAAAATCTTTAAGACTCTTTGCAAAAAGACCTCAAGTGCCAGTGTGACTTCATTAAGAATGAACAAACAGTGCCACCTAAGTGCCATTAACACTGACAACCTGCGCTCATTACCAAACCTTCCAGATGGTATGTTCAAGGGACTGATGTGACCAAATAGCTGAATTCCCTCTCACTAACAGGCATCACTAAAATCTAAAACCTTTGGTTTTCAATGTATGACTCTGTTTTGACACAAGATTTTTCTACATTTCATCAAAACAATCTTAATTGTAGAATGAATACTTTTCATTGTTCATTAATGACTTCATTGCTCCCCAAGTGTCTTTGATTCCAGGGTCGTGTTAGCAACCAAAAGGGTCATTCTTCCAGCCGGTGCCCCCAAATAATTAACTAAACACTGGCAGCATCAGCAGCCTCTCAATCACCTCCAAATTTTATTTTACAATTTGAAATTTGTTTGTTTGTTTTTGTTTGTTTGTTCCTGCATTTGATGGAGGAATAAAGTAATCCCTCGTTAATCGTGGTTAACTGGTTCCAGATAGGATAGGATAGGTGAATTTCCACAAATTACGCCAAATATTTCAGGATAGTAGTTTCAGGATAAAAAAAAAAACTATTAATGACATTCTGAATACCATTATTATTAGTAAATGGAACATTTTTGTAGTTACAGCATAACAAAACCTGTTTACGACTTCCTAAATAGGAAGTCGTAAACGTATTAACAGTATTATCTAGTCGTATAGTCTAGTCGAAGTCGTATTATCAGTCATTATCAGAGCGCTGTAAACATGAAATAACACCCCTATAGTCACGTTTACACTCCTATTATTTTTCATTTACACCACATTGCACGACTGTAACTGTACGGGATCACTACAGGGACATAAGAGACGCATGCTTTAAACATAGCATGCTACCGAGCTAACTAGTTAGCCGCCAATTGGTTTAGTTTACCATAAAAAGCAATAAGCCAAAGAGTTACCACTTCCACACAAAATGGGAGGAGAACTTTTTTCACTATGTCATAGTAGACATGCCATGGCTGACTCCATGCATTGCAAAGGTCATGGAATCTTATATCATGTCTCATCAATGTAATGTTACTTGACTGCTAGTGAACAATTACTACATATAACTTGTCTTTCAATATTTTTATGACAGGCCAAAGTCAACCACAAAACAGCAACTACTTATTAATTTTTGAAAGAACACAATAGAGTGAGACAGCGATGTTCTAACCACAGTGTAGCAAGGGTCGACTGTAGTAACATTTACACTCACAGTAGCCAAAATAGTCGACATAATAGGAGAAAATAAGACATAGTATAGATTCACATGTTTTAGCATTGAGAAAGTTCCTCTTTATTGTTTACTTCCTGTTCTTCCCAGTACTTCCAGCATGGCTATTCTGCAAATGGTAGATCAATGTAACATTACTGACACCTAGTGACCAGTTAGAATACTACAGATCGTCACATTGTCTTTGAAGGCATCTTCTTAATGACTTAAATAGTATTTTTGATAATTTTTTCATTTTTATGCTTGAAAATGCTTAATTTCGGCAATAAATACAGTGGTGTGAAAAACTATTTGCCCCCTTCAAAAATAACAAAATTGAACACAAAATGCAGTTTTTAAATTAAGGTTTACGTTATTAAGGGAGGGAAAATTCTCCAAATCTACACGCCCTTGTGTGAAAAAGTGATTGCCCCCCTTGTTAAAAAATAACTTAACTGTGGTTAACTGTGGTTCACACATGAGTTCAATTTCTGTAGCCACCCCCAGGCCTGATTACCACAGTGAGAGCCAATATCCACAAATGGCAAAAACATGGAACAGTGGTGAACCTTCCCAGGAGTGGCCGGCCGCCTAAAATTACCCCAAGAGCGCAGAGACAACTCATCCGAAAGGTCACAAAAGATCCCAGGGCAACATCTAAAGAACAGCAGGCCTCACTTACCTCAATTAAGGTCAGTGTTCACGACTCCAGCAAAGGAAAGAGACAAGGCAAAAACGCCTGCATGGCAGAGTTCCAAGACGCAAACCACTATTAACCAAAAAGAACATTAAGGCTCCTCTTAATTTTGCTAAAAAACATCTCGATGATTGCCAATACCTTTGGGAAAATATCTTGTGGACTAACGAGACAAAAGTTGAACTTTTTTGGAAGGTGCGAGCCCCGTTACATCTGGCGTAAAAGTAACACAGCATTTCATAAAAAGAACATCATACCAACAGTAAAAAATGGTGGTGGTAGTGTGATGGTCTGGGCTTGTTTTGCTGCTTCAGAAGAAGCATAAATTCTACTGTCTACCAAAAAATCCTGAAGGAGAATGTTCAGCCATCTGTTCGTCAACTCTAGCTAAAGCGATCTTGGGTGCTGCAGCAGGACAATGACCCAAAACACACCAGCAAATCCACCTCTGAATGGCTGATGAAAAACAAAATGAGGACTTTGGAGTGGCCTAGTCAAAGTCCTGAGCTGAATCCCATTGAGATGCTGTGGAATGACCTTAAGAAGGCGGTTCATGCTAGAAAACTCTCAAATAAAGCTGAATTACAACAATTCTGCAAAGATGAGTGGACCAAAATTCCTCCAGAGCGTGTAAAAGACTTGTTGCAAGTTATCGCAAACGTTTGATTGCAGTTATTGCTGCTAAGGGTGGCCCAACCAGTTATTAGGTGCAAGGGCAATTACTTTTTCACACAGGGCTATATGGGTTTGGATTTTTTTCTCCCTAAATAATAAAAACATTCATTTAAAAACTGCATTTTGTGTTTACTTGTGTTATGTTTGATGATCAGAAACATTTTGTGTGACAAACATGCAAAAGAATAAAAGTCAGGAAGGGGGCAAATAGTTTTTCACACCACTGTACATAAGATATGTATAAATATTATTATTTTTGACAAATAATAGGCCATATTCTACCATGACATATTCCACCATGAAACAGCCTGATTTATCCCATCCATCCACTATCTCCCGCTCAGTAGGGCCCGGCCACCTCTTATAGTTCCACCGGTAGGACACTAAGGCATTCCCAGGCCAGCTGTGAGACATAATCCATCCAGCATGTCCTGGGTCTGTTCGGAGCCTTCTTTCGTCTGAGCATGCTCGGAACACCTCACCAGGGAGACGTCCGGGAGGCATCCGGACTAGAGGCCCGAGCCACCTCAACTGGCTCCTCTCGATGTGAAGAAACAGAGGCTGGTCCATGTAACCTCCAGTACATTCTTGCAAGCTTGTGGAGCTGGTCCAGTGTTCCCCGACCGGGACAAAACCCACATTGCACCTCCTACAGCTGAGGTTCGACTAACAGCCATACCCTTCTCTCCAGCACTCTGTAATAGACGTTCCCAGGGAGGCTGAAGAGTGTAATCCGCATAATTCGGTCCCCCTTCTTGAAAAGGGGGACCACCAACCTGGTCAGCCAATCCAGAGGTACTGTTCCCGATTTCCACGCAATGTTGAAGGAACGTGTCAGCCAAGATTTTCCCTCGACATGCCCTTGATCGGTGTTTTGACTACCCGAACATCTCAACCGTGAGTTAACCGGTAAAATTAGAAGCACAAAGTGCCAACAAATTACATTATGTATTTGCAGTCTTCAAGTGGGGTTAGCAGAATAATTACTCGAAAATCATTTTTGTGGAAAACAAAGTGCTGTTAATGACAATAGCTACTGTGAATACGACGTGGAGGGTTGCACAGGAACTTGCACAACTTATGATGGCTGAATGTTGCACTCAACAAGCTTTCCAGCAGGCTCTTTGTCACAAATACCGCAAAGGCTTAGGCAGGTATAACACTGTTTACCATGAATTTGAATATGTTTACCTAAAGCACAAGAATGAAGGAAGAATGATAGGTAATTGGAGAAAAGTGCTAAAAAAAAAAAAAAAAAAAAAACAGATGCATTTTTTTGGGTTTTGGAGTGCATGATTAGGGGAAAGGAAAACTTCTCTTTGACTGATCCTTGACAATACATCTACACTCAAAATGTGGACTCAACCTAAGTTACGTGGTGTCTTTTCACACAACCCTTCACGGCTCAACATGGTTAAAGTGTGATTCAAATGCTCTGCTACTATTAAAAAGACTATAGTTAGGCATATACATTTTCCGGCATGTTTTTAGAGCTGTTAATACATACAAACATATTTAATAGTGTCCCGTCATTTATCGTTCTGTTGATAAAATACAGCAAAATGGCCATATTTCACACTTGGTGGCAAATGGTGATTTATCATGATAATTAATTTTAAAACTGTGATTAATTTAATTTTGCGATCATTTGACAGAAATAATAATAAGTGAAGAAATATAACAAACATGTAGAAACTGTGGTATTTTTTTGCAGTGTTCATGCAAAGAAATAAGCTATTTACAAACAAAATCAATATATTTAGACCAAAAATCCGCAAATTTGCTAGGCTGTGACTGTTGATTTGCGGATGCGCGGGATCCACCGCACAATATAGTGAGCGTGGGCATGGCAACCAGCTGAACACGGGCATGTGTGACGAGATTATCACTCCCGCGTCCTTGTGTCCTCTGCTGTTGTTACACGTTGCTCATTAAAGCCGCTTAGCGTGGGGTGGGGGAGAGCACCGTCCCACAGCTGCACATGTCTCTGAAGCCATATGCAGGGATCCTTCTGTCCTTTCACCCCCCCCACCACCACCACCACCACCTCCTGCCTGTTTGACGCATATGCTCTACCGGTACAGAGGAGCTGGATGCACACCGTTCAATGCCCCTCCCCAACCCTCTCCAGAGTTCACCTGTCAGCCCAAGTTACTCTTCACCTTCTAAAGCAATGCTGACACCTCCACTGTCCCTGCGCTCGCCTCCTTTCCTGTCACTCTTCTCTCCTCCCTGTCACCTTCTCCAACTCCCACCAGTAAGGAGTTAGCCGCATGGTGCTAAGTCTTACCCCCAGCTTGTAATCAAAACAAGTTTTCAGAGGTATTATTTTACTAATGTGTGTAATATAGTTTGGCCTGCATTGCATCACACTGCGGAACAATGTCTGATAAATATTTGCCATATTTGACAATGACTACATCATCTGTGACCACGGGAGCGTGTGTCTGCCAAAGTGTGTGTACATTTCATTTGATTTTCCTCTCCAAACATAATGTCATCAGCATTAACCAGCTCGGCTTTTCGGCTTAATTTGATGAACGGCCCTCCAGTGGAGTTTGTATGTGAGTAAACAACAACACACGGACGCGTCATTTATCAACAAAATCCAACGCGAGCGGTAAAGTTCATGTAACGGTGCGGCCAGAATAATTAATGGTGCCGGCGTGATGCAATAAGATGAAAATGTCAAAGAAACAAAATATATCGTGTACGTGTAGTCCGAATTACCAAATGCCATGACACGTGTCCTTTGGGGAAAGCTGGTTAATGTGGTGCAATGTGTCAATGCTGCATTAATAATGAAATATTTATGATACGCTGGGCAGTATTTAACCACACTAAAGGGGATTGTCACTCCTAACACATCCTACGGCAGAGGAAACCAGCTGGTGATATTATATACTAAATACATACTTAATTGTATTAAGTACTCAAACATGCCCTCATCAAACGCAGAGTGTTCCACCTCTCCTATTACAGTCTTGCTTCGATTTCCCGACGTGCAGCGCGGTGTTAATGCTAATGGAGTGCTGTATCAGGGAGGACCGTAAAGGTGATGGCTAGCCGGAGTGGACTTCTGTCCCGTATAAAGCCCCGTCTCCAGATGGGCCGGAGAGAAGATTTAGTGGCGAGTGGAGGGGTCTTTTAAAAGAGTGAGTGCTGGAAATGTGGAGGCGCGTCCCCACGCCCGGCCATTTGGACTGGGATGGCACGAGGGGGACCACCGGGGTCCTGCCCATTTGCAAGACGGACAGCACAATCAGAGACATCTTAATCACATCTGCTTGTCTCGTTGATCAAGGCAAGTGCTACTGTTTAATGTAATGCCGTAATGTCCATCAATGAGGAGCTCCATTTCCGCTAATAATTTGGCTAACCTTCAAAGAAAGTTCACTCATTTGACAGACGGAAGGGGACGTGGAGCTCATCCGTGGTTGGTATTCCCAGGTCAATTCTTAGCATTGTTTTTAGCTTCGTTGCTAAGCCCATATTGTCGCTCGCTACCAGATCCCATATTATAGCATATTATTTCCCACCCATTTTAAATAGTTCTCGGAGCGTGTTGTCCAAAAAAAGTGAGCTCTACAAGCCACGCTCGTCCCCGTGTCTAGCACCAA
Source organism: Oostethus manadensis (assembly GCA_024372805.1). Taxonomy (NCBI): domain Eukaryota; kingdom Metazoa; phylum Chordata; class Actinopteri; order Syngnathiformes; family Syngnathidae; genus Oostethus; species Oostethus manadensis. The sequence goes on from QODF01000101.1 coordinate 718,830, forward strand.
GCGTTACTCACTGTTGCAAACTTTTCAGCAACAAAAAGAGCAGTCCTAGAAGTCGCTCGATGACGTCGTCGTTTTTGCATGTCGTTTGCATATGACGTTGGGCGGGGGGGAAAAAAGCAAAACTTGTAGGAGAGAGAAACAAAGTTGACTAAAAACACCGTAAATACATTTGGAAATACAAATAAGCTTGATTCTTGGTTTGTTCACTTCAAACTGGTCATCACTTCATCAAAATAAAAGAACTCACGTTTTATATCGTCCTTCATTTTACAATTAAAGAGTAGCAATAGACTAACAATGAAATGTGAACACAATAAACACATCCTCATCTTTTATCCAGGCTTGCTGATGATTAAGAAACATTTGCGTTTTAGATCTCGCACTTGTGCGGGATCGCGGCTGGCGCAGGGACAATTCATTTGCATTTTCGACGCATAGAGCTCTACATCATGCTTTCAGTGTACCGCAGAAACCGTACGCTACCGGTTTGTGACTGCCTTTGGGCAGGGCACACCTGTCACCAACACTCGCTGCTGATTACAAAATGCAGAACAATATGCGCTTTCAAAATACACCAAAACTCCCCAAAGATGTTAGAAAAAGTAGCTAACTTTGTCACTGGTCACTTTTAAGAAAATATGTCGGCAAGAGGGATTGGAATGTTGCCAAATCTAACAACAAAATTGCCATGTTGGCAACACTGGCACTACCGTGCACTTTATCCCCTTTTTACATAATACAGTGTGAAATTATATATTACATTATTTTACACTTTCATGGTTTCCCTCTTCCATGTTTTTCCAAATATATTCATAAAAAATCATACCAAGATTCCTCACTGTTTTGTGGTTGACTATAGCCTACATTAGTCAGGACGATGCCATTTTTTAGCAAATCCCACATATTTCTGGACTAAAATACAAACATTAGGCATTCAAAAGACTTACTGTACTAACACATTCAAAGACAAACGTCTGGGTTAGAGTATTGATTAAGAATTTGATGACTTGATGATCATGTCACCAAGTTAAATGAAATAATCCATAGGCTGGTGTGTGAATCATTATTATGTCTCATATATCTTGTTTTTTGTCTTATTATGTCTACTACATGGAGTAATACAAGTGTAAAGGTGACTACAGGGATGTTAATTCATGTCTATAGAGCTCTAATAATGTTTCAAAAACATATTTAGAATGTGGTATATTGATGGTTTCTATGCTCTAACTACAAAAATGTTAGTTTCATAAATTAGGAATCCTACTTCGCAGAAATTCACTTATCGCCATCGGGTCGGAAGCCAATTAACCGTGATAAACGAGGAACAACATAATTGGTACCACATACAACAGCATAACATTAAGGCGTAGGATAGGAGGACACAAACGTACAGCTCACATGTCTGTACTTGACTGATTGACTGACTGAGAGCAGGCAGTGCCCCGGTCTTCATTTTAAGATGCATAGCAAAGCCTGTCTTCGTCCGTCAAGTGGTGGCACATACAGTTTATAAGTACACATCCAGCAAGGGGCAGGCCAGAGATGATATCGTGCCCAGGATGGAAAGTTTTCCTTCATGCCACATCAAAAGCGACCATCTCAAAAGTGGAGTAAACAAAGGAGGAGAATGACAGATTTTCCTCACGTTTAGGGCTCATTAAAAGGTTCATTGCTGTCACTGTTAAAAGAGCAGCAAAAAGAGCCATCCCGACAAAAGTGCAAACATATACTGTACCTACATTTTTTTTATTTTTAGTGTGGCTGTTTGGAGGGGCTCTTGGGACTTTAACAAAAGCACAGCCCCCACAAAGCAGTATAATCAATAACTTCCCAAGCCCATTGTTTAAAAAAAATACCATTTCCATTTGCAGGATGCTGAGCAGGCGGCTTCAACAGGAAATAGCCACATATCATTCTCACTTGACAACTAGCATGATGAAAAATAGTTAATGACTGCCACAGAGCAATATTGATTAAGAGCGAGAATGTGATCATTTTGGATTAACTCGCCTGCCCTGTCAGTTCTGCAGAGATATTAATGCATAGCAAAAAATACGGATTGTTGCCCATTTCAGTCTCCTGACAAGAGGGATATGCCAATCATGAAAATGTTATACCGTCCACATGGGAAAGCCATGATTTAGACCCTTTGCGGCGACTTACAGATATCTATTATTGCCCCTGACACTCATTTAATGGAGCTCCAGACGTGGCATTTCAATTTTCTATTTCCGATGATTAAAGTTGTCACAGTTAAAAGGAGTAAATGTGGACGAGGGAGACGGCGTTCAATTGAAATGTCTTGCTTGATAAGGTCCAGATCAGAATGATGGCACCAGTGTGAGACAATCGCGTGACACAATGAATTTTGGCCTAGCAATCACGAAAGAAGCATAGCAACAAGCGATTCGGAAATAGACACCCAGATGGGGCACTTGTCAGTCTGACCACGGAAACCGTGGACAAGGGCGTCAAAAGTGGGGTGGTTCTCAAATGGTGTGCCAGAGCCCCAATCATGGGGGGCCCTGGGCATTTGTAAAGTTTTGAAGACTGGTTTTCATAAAAAATGACTTGTCACAAATGTTATGACAAACATTTGTATTGCTAAAAAATGTCAATAACAACGTTCTTTGATCAAATTAGGACTGAGACTACTCTATCTAGATTTACCTTGCAAAAACACTAAATGATTTAGTCCACCTCGAAGGACTCATACTGTTTGTTAGTATGTGTTGAGTTATGTTAGTGTTTATAGTTTATAGATACAGAGTTGTCACATCAAAGTAAAACCTGGCTGACTGCTTAGTCTTATGTGGTTTTCATAAATTTTAGACAAAAAGGATTGCAAAATATATGTACACTGCCTCAGTAAATGTACTGCTCAGCAGTGTCCAAACTAAATATCCATGCCTTGATGCCTCCACACAGGAAACAATTTTAGGTCAAAACAGTAAAAAGTATTTTATTGTTTAGGCCTTTCGTCCTCACAGCATTGACCTCCTAGGTGCCCTGAAACAATATTTTTCAAAAAAGTCTCAAAGAATGGATAAATATGACAATGTCACCTTGTTGTTGCTGCGTGAACAAGCAACAAACCGCTTCCTGAGAACGATGACATCACTTCGCCGTTGCAGTCACATGACTAGCAGTGAACAATTGTGCACTGATGCCGAAAAGCCAAAATAATAACTGAACATGTCGACTGGCATGACACCCAGTCGGCATTCTCCTGATATTTTTTTTATCTTATGCTATACACAGAAGTAATTCTGCTAAATTGTCAGTCTAGACAAGCCGAAGAAACAGAAAACGACAGATCATAAGCGCATTCGTAAGTGTTCTTTCTTCTCGATAGTTTTGGTGTTTACTGTGATATACAGTATGTAGGGGTGCATTGGATGCTGGACGTGACTATTTGCTGTGGGAATACAATATTTTTCCAACCAGGCAAAAGAAAAATCTTCAGAGATTTCCCGAGTGTACAGCACTGTAGTCTCTGTAAACAACTGGGACATTATGGACCAGGGACTAATTTAATCAACTTTATAATGTGTGTGTGTGTGGGTGTCTTTTTGTTGTTTATAGAACGCACACAGAACTATAGGACTACTGTGTGTCCTACACTGATTTTATTAAAGCTGCAAAATATCCCATCATGATGCCAAAGAAAGTTGTAAGTTCCAGAACGTTTATAAAGAATGTGAGAAAAGGATCAAAGGATCCATAATTTGGTGCTTTTCCCGTGACCGTGGATGCTCAAATAAGGTCACATATATCACTGCAGGGGCTTAATAAAGGATAAATACTGTGTAAGGAATAAAGCAAAGCACGATTTGGCAAGAATGAAGGCATATATAATTACAAACAGCCTAAGGACAGAACTATGTCACTCCATGCTTATTGGGGGCACATCCTCGCTAAAGGAAGAAAGTCATAAATAATGCCCTACAGGTAAATATGGCCAATGGTTCTTTATTATTCCGAGTGTTTTCTATTTTCTCATGAAAATGCAATATAGCTGTACAATTCATCTCATGCCATCCTACCCTTTAAGGTATTTAGTCCCCAATCCAACACAGTGGCTGGTCAATGGCATCTTCAGCAGTGATATTAAAAAGCCTCAAGTCAAATAACCACAGACACATTAATGTTCAAAAAGTCATAAATTAAACATATGGGTGCAAAACAAGTAATATCTTTTGTTTGTTCCACTGCAGAATCCATATGAAAAATGTAATATATCTAGAGGAGAATTAATATTGTGTGTGCTCATGTTATATAGTACTTTTTTAAACACATACTGTACATGAAGGGTGACACTTTACTAGTTCTTAAAAACATTGGGAAAAGGTAATGGGCGGAATGTTAATACATGATGGGAAAAACTCAGCTATCATAAGTCAAATTGCACAATTGCCGGGGCTTTCCATTGTATTTGAAATCATCTTTAGCAAGATGAAAAATCAAAAAAGTCATTTGTCGTCCTCAACACTACTTCCAGCACCACTGAGGTTTCCGCTCACACACACCAGCTGAGGTAATATAAGCAGCTTAGCGAATGAGAACTCTCGAGACATGGCACATAGCCTCAGTGCCATCTTAGCCAAATACTGCATGTCTGGACCACTGAGGAGAAGAAGTTGGGAAAAGATAGTATCAGTGACTGACGTTGTTGTCAAAAAAAAAAAAGAATCTAAACTAAAAAATAGCGAAAAGCAACTTGTCATGTTGTGTGCAGACGGCCTTAATAAATACACAAAAGTCCATGCAGAAATTGTCTTTGTTTGTGGACTAAATGTTGGCTTGAAAGAGAGTGGAGACGACAATAAACAACACTATCAGCAACTAACCAGAACCTCCCGAGCCCATCACAATCTGTGACAATGAGTTCTGGCCAAGAATGCCAGGCTTTCTCCCCCTCTCAATCCTTGTTTTTTTTTTTTTTTCAATTTGGCTTGGCATTCCGTGAAATAAAGTCTAATTAAACAATGATGCATTCCTCTTTCTCTCTCTGTCCTATTGACTTTGTCACAGCACTCATCCTCTCGGCAGTACAAAGTGCCATGTCTAGTGCCAGCCGGGGAGAAGGACTGCTGTCACACGCCGTTTGTCCTCGTATCTCGCTTCTTCGTCAAAGCGGCAACCTGGACTCTGTGGGTAAACCAATGCGCTGCGTGACGACTTTTTACTTAAGAGCCCAGAGAAGAAATATGATTGAAGCCAAATTGCATCTCTTAAAAGTCTTGAAGCTACTGTCTCTTGACAAAGTAAGAGTGAAACTTTCTGCATTAGACACACAAATGTTTATTAAGTTTGACCTTTTGAGCTGAAAAAGTAAACTAATACTCTTGAATACACAGTAATATAAAAGTGTACATTGATGTAACAAAATGTCTCGGACATTCGGACTATCAGCACAGGATCCCCACAGGGCTGTGTACTTTCCCCCCTGCTCTTCTTCCTGTACACCAACAGCTGCACCTCCAGCCACGACTCGGTGAAACTGATTAAGTTTGCGGATGACACCACCCTCATGGGGCTCATCTCAGACGGTGATGAGTCTGCTTACAGGAAGGAGGTAGACCGGCTGGTGTCCTGGTGCAGCTGCAACAACCTGGAGCTCAATGCTCAGAAGACAGTGGAGATGATCGTGGACTTCAGGAAAGTCCAAGCCACTTAGAATTCTACATCGCATTGAGTCGCCAAAGAAATTTCCTTGTTTGTGAATTGTTCACTTACAATGGCAAAGTTTTTCTGATTCTGATTCTAATTCTGAAAGTGAGCACACTCCTAATACAGTATCTCAGCAATGAAAAAGACCACTGGTAAGCCAAACTCTTGGAAAAAACGTGGATTTAATGTCATTTTCCGTCAGGTATTACCAAAGTTGTGATCTCTTAATGGCAAAGGCAAAGAAGTTTTCTCTCTTTGAACCCAGTCGCATAGTTGGGCTGCATAAGCAAGACCCATGTCTGCTAGACCCAGTAAGACACTCATTGACAAGGGACTTCTTTCAGAGGAATAACCACATTCTTTTGGACCATCCTGTGCGTTCCCCTGATCCAGTTGGGGACATCTGGGCATGGATGGCAAGGGAAGTTTACAAAAATGGACTAGGTTGGACTAGGTAGACTAGGCTGGAGCCGGCGAGCTTTCAGCGCACCTTCGGCACAAAATTGTCACTACGCCAGGCTGAATCCGCTGGCACCTCCCCCTGCTGCGCCGCGTTGGATGCGCCTCGGTCTACCACATTAACAAGACTGCAGTTCACAATGCTCGCTTGACGAAGGACTTCTTCAGGGAGAATTACATCACTCTTTTGGGTAATCCTGCATGTTCCCCTGATTTAAATCCCATAGAGAACATTTGGGGATGGATGGCAAGAGAAGTTCATCAAAATGGCTATCAGTTTCAGACAGTTGATGCCCTTCATGAAGCCATCTTCACCACTTGGAGCAATGTTCTCACTAGCTTACTAGAAACACTCGCATCTAGCATGCCCAAACCAATTTGTGAAATGATTAACAAGAACGGTGGAACTACTCGTTACTGAGTCCTACTGGGAAAATTTTTTTGTTCTGGTTTGAAGAGGTTTTTGTCATTTTTTGAGTGACGGTCTTAAACTTTTGGCAGCTGATAAACAACCTAGTTCAGTGTAACTGTTGTTTTCAATAAATAACTTTTTCAAAGTGCTTTTTGTCGCACTCCCATTTCTTGCTTTTGCATATTATAACTCTACATTAAAACCTCTTTAAGATCCTCTAGTAATTTCTCAACTGGTATTAACATTTTGATCAGGCATGTATATGGTATGTTGCCAGATTTCTGATCTATGATCTATTTTCACATTCTCGTTCTCACTTTCGAATCAAGATCTGGTCCGGTAGAGATCTGGTAATAACAGTATATTGGTCACTACAAATGCTGCACAAAATATGTTCCAATGGAGATTGTCCACACTGTGAGGCTGATGTGCTAACCACCAGGTCACTGAGCTGCCTGGGGAAAATATAAATGCAACTGGTAAGGCAAACAATACAGCAAATCCCACCTCCAAATTCAAAGCAGCAGCAGTGTGACGCAAAAGCCTTTTACATAACAGCCGACCATCGTGGTGGTTGCAGGAACAGGCAGCAGCTTGAGACCACACCCAGTCTGTCTCAGCAGAGGCATCAAATATGCACGTGCCAGGGAGCAAGTCAGGCAGCCTTGAGCACCAGTACACAGGCTTCTGCTGCGGGGCTGCAGAGAGTAGTCGGTCGTACAACTCACGATGGATGTTTCCCATCACGCAGCTCAATCAGCCACCCGATGATTCATTTCACAGACACTTGGGTAATTATAGGAGACTGCTCTTCACCTCTGGGGAAAGAGAGAGAGAGAGTGGCCAGGCCGGGTGGGGTGGAGAGTGAGGACGTGGCGACGACAGAGTGAGGAATGAGTGAGTGAAAACAAAAGAGAGGCAGAAGATGGAGTGGGAGATGTGGAGGAATACATTTAACAGGTGTCAATGGCCTTGTTGGGGAGGGAAACACATTTTCTCCCAGACTGCCAAATGAAGCAAATCACTGATGTGTGAGCCCCCGAAAAACCATTTACAACTAAATGTGACAAAAATAACAAACAAAAACACAGAAAAATATACATCAGGTGACCTCTTAGGGCGCGGCGTAAAAAACAAAGGCTGTAACAAAAAAAAAAGTGTATGAGGAGGGGTGTGAATAAAGATGCATGAGCAGAGCTGGAGAAAAAGAGGTTCTGAAGGATGCCACTGAAGTCAAGTGCAAACGCGCCACCTAAGGGTGAAACACAGGATTGCTACACACGTCACATATTTCAGGTGCACACAGTTTGGAAGAGAGTGAATAAATAGGGGAGTACAGTAGGTGGGAGTGTCGCGTCCAAGCTGCACACACACATTCAATAGTCTTTAGCGAGTTCAATGAAGTGTACAGAAAAATCGACTTGGGTGACAGTGGAAGTACAGCAGACGTAGCAAGGAGCGTGGTGGACAAAATTGGGTTATGGCGACTGTTTCAATCGCTGAGCGGGGTCAAACAGGCGTAAGAAAAAAAATATTTCATTGATTTTTGTGCATGGTTTGAGCAGCATACTGCTAATGCTTAAGTGGTTGTTCATAGAAACAAATTTCAACAGCCGTACTTCATTACCTCCGTGGTACCTCCATTTCAGAATACATTTGTTTCAAAGAAAATTGAAGCAACATTTTCCTGAGGAATTAATGTAAATATAATTAATCTGTTCCATACGCCCAAAATCCATCCATTTTCAATGCATCATAATTCTTATTAGGGTCACAGGCAGAATCTCATTACAAACACTAAACTGCCCTCTCCCGAACTAAACATATTTAAACAACGATAAACACCGGCAAAATTTGGCGGAATCTCTTCTTACCTTCGCTTCCACTAGTTTCAATTCAAGCTCTGTGAATGGAAGCTAACGGGGTTACCCTAATTTAGCCTGCTAGAGCGTTTGTGTGTGCGAGTCGGGCTGGATAAGTATGTTTTTACTGTGTTGTGTTTTACCGCTTTAAAACCCATGGACAATTGAGAGTCACCAATTAACTTAACGTGCAAAGTTTTTCATTACGGTCTGGTCAAGAGAAACGTTACCTTTATGCATAAGAACTGCACATGATCAATATGAATGGAGAAGGATGGTGCAGGAACTCATGGTCCACTACCCTCCGTATAATGAGGATAGGGATAGAGAAGAAATCGGCCGATAGCAGTAAAAAAAAAAACCCGATACAAGCAGTTGATTCCAGACTTTGCCCCAACAGAGTCAGCTGGGTTGGGCTCCAGCTCAACCCTGGTAAGGAAAGGGGCGTTGAAGATGGATGGATCGAAGTTTCCCGTCGTGGCTCCAGAAGCGCGGAAGTTTCAACCAAATACAACCAACGTCATTACGTATTTAAGGCAGTGTTACACAGGAAACTGCCACAGGACAACAAGAAGTAATTGGCTATAACAAAATAATGACCAACCCCTGTCGGGTTCAAATGCCTAATTGAGCACCTCAAACCTTGCCATAATTATACTATGGCAGACACTACATTGCGGCTGTTACTAGGGATGTCCAGATTAGGTCTTCAGGATCAGCAATCAGCTTTTGAAGTTCAGAAAAGATCGGCTTCCGCCACACTCCGCATATATCGGGGCCACATTCCAACACGGTAAGTGTGGTAAATGTGCCTCAAAGCTGGTTGCCACTCGACTTCTACCACACGAATGAAGATGAACACAGAACATCACCGTGCAGACATGTCCGTGGTGTACCGTGGTGAAGTTCGTTTTACGTTGGACGCTGGATACTCAGCTCCATAGATCGAGCGGTTGACTCCCCTCACTGTGCCCAGACTCCTCTGTAACGGTGCAGGAGGCTCGCATGAAAAGTGCCGTTCTAACAGCTGATTGTTAAAAAATCACACCACAAATTGAGGTGTAACCATGTCAAACCGTTGAAATTACGATAAAAACACCGGCAAAAGTTGGCGCGACCTCCTCTTAGTTTAGTTTCCCTTCCACTAGCTAGCGCGGTTGTGTGTGCTGGATGAGTATGTTTTCACCGCATCTTGTTTTAGCGCTTTAATGTAAGGAGCGTTTTACAATGTCTGATGACGACAAGCAGGTTCTGAGGGGCAAAAAAAGACAAAAAGGAAGTTTATTTTTGCACCCAGATCTTCTTAACCGTAAAGAGACACTCTCACACATAGAACATCCTCCCGGCCTTCAAAGCAAGACCGGGACGTCCCTAGATAAAACTACACCCCAGATGTTTAAAGAAGTAAATGGGTCAGTTTTTCTCACACCTACTCTTGCTGATTAGTGTCTCTGTTTCAGTAACATCACTTGATCAAGACTTCTCTAACATTTCACACTACAAAATAAGTAAAATAAAGTATGCATGATTCTTGCAGATGTTGGACCGATATCAGCATTGGTATATTCAAGGCTGCAAAATCGGTATCGGATATTAGCTGCAAAGCTGCAAAAGCTGATCACCGTATCTGTATTAAATGGAGGCTAGCATGTCTTACAAAGCCATTTTGAACCCAAGCCATAGAAAGCACCATACATGTAATTTACAGTCGTGGACAAATTAGGACAACCCATGGGGTTTGTATTTTATGTTAAAGAAATAGCTGAATTAAGGCATTTTTTGTGCAGCCGTGTTCCTTCTTTGCATGTAAGACAACAGGTTCCATACCATCTGCCTCCCTATGCAAGGCTCATCCTCCTTCCCCCCCGTTTGCATGCTTCTCAAGCATTCCCCCAACCTCATTGTGACTATTTTTCCACAGCCCCGAGTGCCGTCTTCAGAATTGTGATGCTTTGTTAGAGAATTCCAAGGCTATGGAGAGCAGGTGCAGGGGCATTGTGACACACGCAATTTATAGGCTGCTCCCAAGCAGGGGGAACGCATTCAATAATGTGCTGGGAAAGATTAATCCTTCCACACAAACACCAAACACAGGGCTGGGCTCACAGGGTGCGGTGCCAGAGGTAATTTAAAGGAGCAGCACGCCCAACACGGTAGTTAGCTGTAAAATAGCAAAACATTTGCATTCCAAATCCATTTAATTACACTTAATCTCTCTAGCGTGATATCAGATCATAAATCAAAAAGTGGCAAACTACCACAAAAAGCCATACGTTACGGTTTTGGACAATTTGTCTCCCGCTATAATTTGTTCTGGAGGCGATGCAGTTGTGACTTTGTGCGCAGGAAAGGTCATGACAAGACAAATGAATTGCCAGCGAACATCAGACTTTCACCTCACCTGTAGATATAAATAACACCATACGGCACAAAGCACAGGAGTGTTCTCTACGGAAAGATGACAGTAGGAGTTCATCTCGGCACAGGGGATGGAAGTGCTTCACTGACAGACTGAGGGGGGGGGGG
>QODF01000101.1:729787-829631 GCA_024372805.1 Oostethus manadensis
GGGGGGGGGCAGAAAGATATGAACAACAGCCATGCATAATCAGCTCTCAGCACCATTAGTGTGAACCACCACAACTCGTGATGAGACTGCGCTTGGTGAAAGGTCGGCCGCATGGCCACACCTAAGATTCTCATTCAAAATACTCAAAACAGGTCCTTATCCCTCATATATGTTGTCATATTAGTTAGAAAATCACTGCTTGCAAATTGTATGTACAGAATAAACAGACCACTGTAACTTCACAGAAAAAAGCACGCTACTTAAGACTTAATGGATCTTGCCGTGGACCGTGCTGACGGGACCCCTTTGCAGCGAGCAGGACAGAAATGGATTTTACAGTGTTCTCTAATATTTCATGAGCCTCTACATTTGGTAAATCAGAGCAAAGTTGACCAAACAAAATGGCAGCAACATCTATGGTGATCTGAAGTAAACACTCCCAGAAACCCCCTGTGGTGAATTTGTGAGAATGCCAATGGAGTTACACCAGCTGTGTTCTAGTGAACCTTGCAGGGAAGTACTTTCATTTTTAAAATACATCATCATATGCCTGACTATCACAAGCAACAACCTCATAAGAAATTGGTATAATTTAATATGAAGCATTGAATGTAAAAACTGTATGCATCTTCAAAATAAATTAAACTATAACCGATGGAATCTAAATTAAACAAACAAAAGAACATAATAGATTTATTCAATAGATAAATATCACAGACCACATGACTCTGTACAATAATGTATATAGCATAATATAGCATAATAATAATAAAGCTTATGACAACTTGTCAACTGTCCCCACCTAGAAAACATCATTAGCACTGCAATGGCGCAACGCTGCCATCTAGTGGTCACGGAAAAGACAATCAAGCGCAGCCAGAAAACATGATGAATTATTTAACTGTAAAGCAGGGGTGTCCAAACTTTTTCCAACGAGGGTCACATACTGAAAAAAAAAAGTGAGTGGCTACCTTGATTTTTTTTTTTTTTTTACATTTTCTAAAAGGCTAATAAAATATTTGAAAAAACAAAGTTTTGTGTTGGGACATGGAATGTCACTCTGGAATGTTCATGGAATGTTCTCTGATGGGGAAGGAGCCCGAGCTTGTGGAAGAGGCGGAGAGATTCCGACTAGATATAGTCGGACTCACCTCAACCCACAGTTTGGGCTCTGGAACCAAATTCCTTGAGAGGGGCTGGACCTTGTTCTTCTCTAGAGTTGCCGCAGGGGAGAGGCGGCGAGCTGGTGTGGGCTTATTGTTAGCCCCCCGCTTGGTGCCTCTGTGTTGGCCTCTCCAGTAAACGAGAGGGTTATTTCCCTACGCCTTAAGGCTGGGGAAAGGGTCCTGACTGTGGTTTGTGCGTATGCGCCGCACAGCAGTTCAGAGTACCCAGCCTTCTTGGAGTCTATCAGAGGGGTTCTGGAGAGCACCCCAGCTGGTGACTCCATAGTTCTGCTGGGAGACTTCAATGGCCATGTGGGCAATGACAGTGCAACTTGGAGGGGCGTGGTTGGGAGGAACGGCCTCCCTGACCTGAACCCGTGCGGTGTGTTGTTGCTGGACTTCTGTGCGAATTACAGTTTGTCCATAACAAACACCATGTTCGAATATAAGAATGTTTTTAAGTTCACTTGGCACCAGGACACCCTAGGTCGCAGGCCTATGATCGACTTTGTGGTCGTATCATCAGACCTGCGTCCGCATGTTCTGGACACGCGGGTGAAGAGAGGGGCTGAACTGTCAACTGATCACCACCTGGTGATGAGTTGGATTAGATAGCGGGGAAGGATGCCGGAAAGACCTGGCCGACCCAAACGCGTAGTGAGGGTGTGCTGGGAACGTCTGGCAGAGTCTCCCGTTCGTCGAGTCTTCAACTCTGCCGTAGATCACACTCCTCAGCCTCCCTGGGAAAGTCTACTCCAGGGTGCTGGAGAGAAGGTCACGACCGTTAGTCGAACTTCGGTTACTGGAGCTGCAATGTGGTTTTCGTCCCGGTCGCAGAACACTGGACCAGCTCTACATACTTGCAAGGGTACTGGAGGGTATGTGGGAGTTTGCCCAATCGGTCTACATGTGCTTTGTAGACCTGAAAAAGGCATTCAACCGTGTCCCTCGTAGTGTCCTGTAGAAGGTGCTCCGGGAGTACAGGATTGGTGGCCCGCTACTACGTGCCATTTGGTCTTTGTACAATCGAAGCAGGAGCCTGGTTCGCATTGCCAGCAGTAAGTCGAGCTTGTTTCCGGTGAACATTGGCTTCCGCCAAGGCTGCCCTTTGTCACCGATTCTGTTCATAATCTTCATGGACAGAATTTCTAGGCGCAGTCAAGGTGTTGAGGGAGTCCAGCTTGGTGATCTTAGGATCTCGTCTCTGCTATTTGCAGACGATGCGGTCCTTATGGCCTCATCAGACTGTGACCTTCAGCGTTTACCGGAGCGGTTTGCAGCTGAGTGTGAAGCTTCTGGGATGAGACTCAGCACCTCCAAATCCGAGGCCATGGTTCTCAGTCGGAAACGGCTGGACTGTACCCTCCGGGTTGGGAGTGAGGTCTTGCCTCAGGTGGAGGAGTTCAAGTATCTCGGGTTCTTGTTCACGAGTGAGGGAAGGTTGGAGCGTTAGATCGACAGACGGATCGGTGCAGCATCTGCAGTAATGCGGTCGCTGTACCGGACCGTCGTGGTGAAGAGAGAGCTGAGCCGGAAGGCAAAGCTCTCTGTTTACCAATCGATCTACGTTCCCACCCTCACCTATGGTCATGAGGTATGGTTCATGACCGAAAGAATGAGATCGCGAATACAAGCGGCGAAAATGAGTTTCCTTCGTAGGGTGGCAGGACTCACCCTAAGAGATAGGGTGAGGAGCTCGGCCATCCGGGAGGAGCTCAGAGTAGAGCCGCTGCTCCTTCACATCGAGAGGAGCCAGTTGAGGTGGCTCGGGCATCTAGTCCGGATGCCTCCCGGGCGCCTCCCTGGTGAGGTGTTTCAGGCATGCCCAATCGGGAGAAGGCCCCCGGGAAGACCTAGGACACGCTGGAGGGACTATGTCTCACAGCTGGCCTGGGAACGCCTTGGTGTCCTCCCGATGGAGCTGGAAGAGGTCGCTGGGGACCGGGAAGTCTGGACTTCCCTACTGAAGCTGCTGCCCCCGCGACCCGGATAAGCGGAGGAAAATGGATGGAAGTTGTGTTCTAATTATTAGCTACTATTATCAATATTTCTGTTGTTCTTTATGTTGTGCCTTAATGCTATATTTTTTTCATTTTTTGTGTGTAATTTGAATTCTACATCGTGCAAAAAAAAACACAATGGGCACAAATAGCCCCTTGGCCGCTAGTTGGACAACTCCTCAGTAAATAAAGTCAGATATCCCATCCCACAGGTGTGTTACTGGATTGCAGCATCTTTTGCAGTTATTTTACCATACACTGGAATGTTTTTGCCATTTTGTACTCATTTTTTTTCCATTTGTATTGATTTTATTGTCAATTTATTAGTTTTTTTTAATGTTTCCCCCTTTTACTTTTGCCAACGAATATTAGTATTATTACACTTTTACCATTACACGTTCCTTCTGCTCTGCTTTGAAAGAATCACCCGAGCTTCTCAATTGCACACATGTTCTGCTGTTCTTACGTAACATGCATGAGGAGGTGGTCTCCAGCAGCTCTTGCAGTGCTCTAGTGTCAGCAAATTATGCATAATATGGATTCCACAGAGAGATAAATGTACAACACCAAAATAGAGCACAGTTAATCACACCGCAGTCTGTGTATGAGAGTGAAATATGGAAGCGCTGCCGGGAAAAAGGTCGTTAGTCTCAGTGTCCCACTTGGGAACTTAGTGCAAGAACTTTTACGTGACTATCAGATGTGGTCTGCAATGTTTTACAGTAGATGCGATGTCTATATACTGTATTTTGTATACTAGCATTGAGCTGCTAAAATGTATAGGGTAATAAAAGGCCGTTCAGTTCTCACCTTGACCCTTTGGCCTCCAGGGGAATTAGAAAGGGGTAGGAGAAAAACGATGCAGCATTTTGCTGTTAAAATGTGACTCTTATGTTAGCACGGTACTATAACAAAAAACGATCGAATTGTGGGACATGTGAGACGTATTTAAAAAAGTTTAACCCATGCACTCACCAAAGAGGTGCAATGTGCAGTACCCAGCCAGATCCAGTAGATGGCATGGTTTGCCTTCCTTAAAGTCTTTCCTGAGTGTAATGTATTGCAATATTTGCGACTTGTCGCAGACTCTTAACATAAATGCTATATATTTTGTTCATAATATAGTCAATCTATAAAAGTGTTTGCTACAAAATATCTACCAAGCAACAAGTGACGCCGAAAAGACCCCCTGTTGATAGGTGGTTGCGCCTGCAAGCTAGCTAAAGTCTTATTAGCAGTGATAATAGTTTACCTTTCTTAATCAGAAATTAAACAAAACTCTTTAGGGTATGAATTAGATGGGAGTGTGGCACCTATGACTTGAGAGAAAACGTCTTCTTTTCTTCGTAAATATCCAAGCTAAGTGGCTAATAGCTGTCGCTAGCCGTCATAAGATTCTCTCAAGCTAACATTCTTCCCATCGAAGAAAGACGATATACCGTGTCAAGTTGTTTGTACCTCAGGTTCTTATGCGTCGCCGTGTGTCATCCACCACACTCAAGGGTTATATTTTCATATGCAGTACTTCTATTCGCTAGAACTGTGGGTTTGAAGACGTTTTTACACTGCAGACTAAGCACGAGTGTTGTGCGGATCGATACCGAATAACGACACCTCGATACCAGACGTTTAGGCGCTCTTTGAACCACAGTACTGTTGTACACTATCGCTGTAATACTATATGATACTTCCATACTTCGGTCATTTGCATATCATTAGCATGAACAAAGTTCTGCATAAATGATATGCAATTGGTGGAATCTACTTGGCACGGGGTGGCACACTCAGTCTGTTAGTTTTCATTCTTATGGTAGTTCTAAATAAGTATTCATTCTAATGGTTTCTGTTATATAAGTTGTGACATTTATTGCATTTTTTTCACATATTGAATATGATTTTGTACTGTGTTTTCGTTGTTATACTTTCACATTGGGCCGCACGGTGGTTGAGTGGTTAGCACATTGGCCACACAGTCAGGAGATCTGGAAGACCTGGGTTCAAATCTCTGCTGGGCATCTCTGTGTGGAGTTTGCATGTTCTCCCCGTGCGTGTGTGGGTTTTCCCCGGGTACTCCGGTTTCTTCCCACATTCCAAAAACATGCATGTTAGGTTAATTGGCAACTCTAAATTGTCCATAAGAATAAAAATGAGAGTGTGAATGGTTGTTTGTCTATATGTGCCCTGCGATTGACTGGCGACCAGTCCAGGGTGTACCCCGCCTCTCGCCCAAAGTCTGCTGGGATAGGCTCCAGCATCCCCGTGACCCTAATGAGGATAAGCGGTATAGAAAATGGATGGATGGACTTTCACATTGGGCGTAGTTGCACAAAGAATCGGTATCGCCGATACCAACCTGACTTTTAACCCGAAGATTGTATATACAGTGAGGGAAAAAACTATTTGAACCCCAGCTGATTTTGTAAGTTTACCCACTAACAAAGAAATGATCAGTCTGAGGTTTTGCCACCAAGTACTGAAGCACGTTTTTCAAAGGGATCAAATACTTATTTCCTTCATGGAAATGCAAATAATTTATAACTTTTTGAAATGCATTTTTCTGGATTTTTTTTGTCATTGTTGTCTCTCAGTGTTCAAATAAACCTACCATTGAATTTATAAACCGATTATTTCTTTGTTAGTGGGCAAACTTACAAAATCAACTGGGGTTCAAATAGTTTTTTCCCCTTACTGTATATTGCACATCGTGTATCTATTAGCATGCCTGACGATATAAACGCCAGGTCAAGTTTGCCCTAAGTACATCTGACCCTTTGAACAGTATAAATAGTCATATTTCATGGCATTTATTCAAAAACCAGTGAAAATATATCACAAATGTGTAAAACCAATACATTATTTTCGCACCCAAACCACTGTACCAATCAATTAGTGCAAGACAAGGCAAGATGTAGATTTCATCGATTGTGGTAGAATCTGCTGGGAGTACTAGTTGAGAGACAAGACACACCTTCTCAGGAAGCCCAGGACCATTAGGACAGTGATGGGAACAGCGATGGTAGTGGCGTACTGTGACATGCAATTTTAAATTGTACATGACCAGTACACACTTAAAAAATATAAAAAAGTATGTGCATGCTGCACTAACCTTAATAGAAATGCTAAAATCCTTTTGAAAGACTTGCAGGGACACCTTAAGAAGAGCCAGGCTGCAGGGCAAGTAGGAGTCGGAATTGTCAGAGTCTCTACACCTTTTGCAAGGAAAGAAAAGACGGGGGTGAAAACAATAAACTATCCTTCGCCTTGTAGGGATATGCTTGCAAAACAAACCTCTGGTACAAAACACTTTGAAGTGTAGCGCTGTCTGCCAAATAGAACTCCAAAAGGCCCAGTTCAGACAGCAGCGGCAATGGCAGTCTGTAACCATCTTCAACAAGGAGCCCAAGGTTGTACCATCCCTGATGTGACACGTACACACAAATACTTACAATGATGATACACACATTTTTTTAAAGCAAAAAAAAAAAACATAACTGACCTGCGGCTCATTCTGTAATGCTGCCAGTTTGTACATCTCCGCTGCATAACTCAGTCTTTTCTGCCCATCGACCTGGCCTTCGTACCACATGTCACCCATGCGGATCAAGGCTGAAGAAATGCGTGAAATAGCAACAATGCGTGAACTGTCTGTCGCTGACTGATGCTTTAAAAAAAAAATCACTGCTTTTCTGACCTCTACACTGGATTATGGCAACTCTGTTGACATGCTGCTCTAACAAGTTTCTAAACCCTCCAAAATGCTGCCTTGATCAAAACCCTACTGCTTAAAAATTGACTTACTAAAAGCTGCTGCTCAAGTACCGACTTGAACAAGATGTATTTTTTTCTCTTCTTATACAGTATTATGTTAAACTGAGCTGCTGCATAATAGCCCGGCTCAGCAACCATCATGTATTGTACCAGTAACACAAACATGGTCTTTAAGGAGCCCCCCCGATTCAAAATTCTGCCGCTGCAGTCCCAACTAGGAATAGAAGATGCAATGGTTTTTTTATGTTGTTACTTTAAACTGTGGTGCTGCATTTTCAATTTCAGAAGAAATTGTTTGTCTCCGTTGGTGCTACATAAACCAGCTCGCAGCCATCATATAATAGACCAACAAGCCAAAACAGATCTCAAAAGATCTTCCAAAATGATGCTGCTTGAGTATTACTAGAACTAGGTTAAAAGAGCTTGTTTTTCCTGTTCTTAAGCTGTTTTTCTTGCTTTACAAAAACTATGAAAGTCACTACAGACCCTTGACCTGGTTCAAAAAGCTGCTGCGCAAGTACTGATTTTTGCAAGTATCTGAGTAATCTTGGGTGTACCGTAAGGTTCATGCTTCTGATTCTGGATGGTTAGGTTGTAATATCTTCGCATGCATTTCAATGCAAACACAGGATCCAGAAAATCACCCTATGAACATGCCAGTATTAGAATGTCAGTATATACACAACCTGTAAAAGCAATACATTATGGCTTTAACTCACCTTGTGATGATCACACAAATAAGCCACGTTAAACTGAGCTGCCGCGTATCCCAGCTCTGCAGCCATCACGTAATACACCAATGCACCAAACCTGCGAAGCAGACATCAGCAAAAGAGTTTAGGTACAGTAAAAGCACATTTTTGGACAACATTACACTTACATGTCACTCTTCAGGAAGCAGTCCAGGGCTTGCCTCAACAGGCGACCCAGGTATCCATTGTGCTCCGCTGCCCATTTTGCCCATCTGTGGTCAGATAAAAAGACACCTCAGAATGCCTTTCTAAAGCAAGAGAGTGCTCATTATGCCTCCAAGTGCGTAAAAGTTAAAGAGCCAACAAGACAGCATCTGACGGACGCCGAGTGACGCGACCAGGAATGCCAGTGGACCAGATGTTGGCGACTTCAGCGGCAGCCCTGATGTGTCCTCGCTCTGCTGCCTTAAGGTAGTACTTGTAGGCCATGTACTGCAGGGAGGACACACTAACTAGAAGTATTCATTGGCCACAGAATGCATGTTACTGAAAGGTGCCCTACCTGGTCAGCTGCGCGTTGTGGGTAAAGGCCAAGTGAGTACACGACACCGAGGTTCAGAGCTGCATCCGGGCTTCCGAGGTGATCCGCCTTCTCCCAGAGCTCCACAGCCTTGTCGTAGTCATGCTCAGACTGCTCGTAGTACCACGCCAGGGCACTGATCGCAGGCACGAAACCCTAAGGGACGAGACGGACAGGGATCATAGAAGTCATTGGGTCAGCATATGAAAGTCCAGTATGACCCTGGAACAGACTATTTCTGTCATTTCCATGGAGAAAACTGCTTTTGAAATCTGTTCCCGACAAATCCAAACCTTGTCCATTGCTTTTTTCAAAAACAGGACCGCTTTTGGAACGTCCTTTTTGACCCCGTGTCCCTAGAGAGAAACACATTGTAGCATCAGTTAAGACAAAAGCAATACTGTACACAGTTACACAGACTTGAGGGCTTAAACTGACCTGCAGGAGCGCGATTCCATAATCATACATAGATACCGGGTCCTCTAATACCTCTGCCCCCCTCTCATAGTGCCTTATGGCCGCCTGGATGTTAGGAGACACTCCCTGCTGACCCCAGAACAGCATGCGGGCAATAGCTTGCTAAGAAAAAAAATGGAGTACACATACATATACACATGTACGCTGTACCTATTTGCTTTGATTTGTCTTCATCAGATGAGTTACCTCTGCATCAGGTGCACCTCTGCGTGCCTGATGTTTCAGCCACTGGAAGATGTGATGGTCTTCACTGGTTTGAAGCCTTAAGACCTCCTCGTTGTGCAAGTGAATGTCCTCCACATACACCTGAAAAGGACAAACAAGAAAGAAGCAGGAGGGTAGTTTATTACTTTTTTGGAGTAGTGCACAGTGGATCATTGCAGCTGCCACTGAACGACTCAGAATTCAACCTGAGAAAAATATGGTTTAAAACATATACAAAAACAAAAAGCAGGCCTATTTTTCCATGTTGTGCGCTTTTGGGCATATCGATAGACACTGTACAGCAGCGGTATCCAAAGTGTGACCTGGAGGCCATTTGCAGCAATTTATCATATTAAGACCAAAAAAATTTAATCTTTTGATGAAAAAAAGTAAAGGTAAAAGTTTAATTTAGAAGCATACATTTTAAATGGAAAAGAAAAATATTTTCTTAAGTTACAATATTACGAGAAACAAAATAAAATAGGCAAGGTGTCATTTTTGAAAAATTTGAATGGGGAAGAGTTATAATATTACAAGAATAAAGTCTATTTATGAATTTCTTATGAGAATTAGGTCATAATTACAAGAAACAAAAAACAAAAAAAGTGTAACATAAAGAGAACAAGTTCATAATGCACTTTCACCATCAACTATGACACAAAGCTGAGATGTAGGCTGTTTTGTCTTTAAATGTATAACTTTTAAGCATATCTATGGTTGGTTTACATAATAAAATTGTAAATGGCCACTGCAGTCGTTGCTTTTTCAGTATGTGAACCTTGATGGAAAAAGTTTGCATACCCCTGCTTTTAAAAAGGTAATGATGACGACAATAAGAAATAACACTGTAACTACAAAAACTACAAAAAGAAAACAGTAGTTGCTGCTATACATTTTAAGCCCTGCTATTACCCAAAGTTGTTTGTATAGCTTTTTTCACTTACATGACAAAAACAAAATGTGTCACAAAGGAGAAAGTCTGATCCCTAAAACAGCTTAAACCCAATAAAACTACTTCTTATGTGGAAAACCACTCAAAATATAAACAAATAAAAGGTTTTTTGTGTAGCACCTGTTCCGGCGAGGGATTCTGCCGGTCTAAAGTGGTCTGTTGAGCGATGTTTGCATAGTAAGCGTAGGCCACATCTGGGTCAGCGAGGACCCCGTGGAGGCCCAGGTGATGCAGGTGGCCCAGGCGCAGCAGAGCAAATCGATCGTCTTTCTGGGCAGCCAGCAGGGCCAGCATCCACGCCTGCAGGACAAAACTTGTATCATCAACAGTGAAAACCATTTTTTTAACAAAAAAAAAAACCCACACACCTTACTGGGTTCTTTGTCGACCCCCAGGCCTGAGCTGTAGAGGACAGATGACATGTGCAGGGCTCGAGTGTCACCTAAGCAGCCGGCTTGCAGCAGCAAAGGTATTGTTTTGCCGAACACTTTCGGGTTGCTCGCGCGGTCTACTTTGTGAAGTGCGAGAGAGTACAACGCTCTGCCCACCCCTTGCAGGCTGAGCCCCCGTCCTCCTGCGAGGGGGATTGGTTCATTCAACACTTCAACAAGAAACTGAATGGACTAAGTTTGCAAAATATTTCTGTAACTTTGGGAATAATATTAATAATCGAGAAAACAGGAGACATTTCAATCGATGGCTGTTCAAAGTGTTCAGTGGAGGCGCAGCAGCTTGAGGAAAGTAAAGAACATTTTGATTTAAAGCTGCTTACATAATTTAAGATCCCTTGAAGGCAAAGTGGGTCCAGATTGGATTAAAAAGTTTCTCTTAGTACATCCTAAGGATTGTAGGAGGAAAACTAACAATTTTGATTATTAAAAATTATTATGGGAATAAATCATAATATTACCTCATTCAGTACCAAAGACATATTTATACGTTTTTATAAACTCCAACACTCGGTCTCCAAATAATAACAACAACACATTTTATTTGTTGCCGCCTTTCAAAACACCCAAGGTCACCTTACATGCATTAATATAATGTAAATAAATAAAAGAGCATCCAGAAAAAAGAATCATTGAGACCCACCTGTACAAAGAGTAATTTTGTAAAAATAGTTTACCATGCTTGAGTGCCAAATATTTGGCAACTTTAGCACCATATCGAGAACTCGGTGCCTCCCACAGCTCACACATCTCCAGTGAGTCTTCACGTGTTTTATTCTGGAAAAACTCCATGCCTGAGAAAACCAAAAAAGAAGCGTTTCCTTCAAAAACAGGCACTTTTACAAGGATTATGCACCACCTAGTGCCGTAAAAGAGATCTACTACCAGGCTGTTTGCCTTGTTGGGCCAGAAAAGAGTAGAAATGGATGTTTTGGTTGATATTAAGAGACAATTCATGGCAGGCTTGCAGCCATCCGGTTAGGTTCACTTCCTTAATGACGTCTGGAAGAGAAACATCCGACTGAGGAGGAGAATAAGGATGACGAAGAGAAAAGCCAATACTGGTTATTAATGAACAGTGGCTTGCAGTGTGTTACCAGGCTTTGAGGGGCCGCTCTGTTTCGGTAGTAAACCAAGGGTCCAAAATAACCTTCAACCCCTTTTATGTACCTCCCGCCTCCGATCACAAAGTAGCCATCAGTATCGATCAGCGTGATGTCATGGCGCAACCTACGCAACAGGAAACATCAACAGTAGCTCCAGTTTATTACCTGCATCCACGGCATGCGCACCTGTTTTCTGTTGACTCCACTTGTCCGGACTCCTTGCAAAAGCGTGCCATGGTGACGGTCACCTGACGAGACCATCGTTTGACTTTTACGCCTTATCTCTGCCCTTGTTCATGCAATGTTTGGAGCCTCACTTACTGTTCTGCCTTGCAACTTCAAAGTGAGTCGACACCACTCCCTCAAAGGCAACTTAAAGGGAGAAAGGATGGCGGTGGATGCATTCCGCCCGTCGTGGAGTTGGACATGCAGCTGGCCTAAGCACAAAGACGACAAACGATGAACGAACATTTAGACTTCACACCGTTATAATGGTACACCTCTTACATTTCAGCCTCAATTTTATTAAATCTTCTCAAGAGACAATATGTTATTTATTCATGCTGTTTCAACCCCATCTACCTCATATTTGTGCACATTTGGCAGTAGTTGCACGGCTGTGCATACTGGCGTATTGACAATAAAGACTCTTGAATCTTGAAAGGGAACAGTACGGCCTGTACAGCCATTGAAAGTGACTCAACACACACCCGTTACTGTCTAAATAGCTGGCAACGCATGCGAGTACCAACATACAGTAAGGGTGTCTTGCACACATGACGGTGGCAGCGTCATGGTCTGGGGCTGCAAGAATGCTGCCGACACTGGGTTAGCTGTGGTTCATTGTGATGTTATGTGATGTTATGAAGTGGAGCACGACCATTGTAGGGTGAAATGGGCCACATGGCCAAAAACATGTCATGGGATGACACGCCCAGGAGGATTAAGGCTATGATCCTCACACAAAATATTGACATTCCGGACACAGTTTTGAACATGTGACTTGGGAGGTGTACTCGCTTATGGCAATAACGGTGCTATGCAATTGTGACAACTGCTGATTACTGTTGCAATAATTGCTGAGTGGATATAGTGTAATAAACACGCTTGCTAAAATGCGAGTGGTGCGATTCTGTGACTCCACAGGAAGCAGCGATGCCAGCGTGCATTCTTCTGTGAAGATACTGATGAGAGTGTGTCTGTCAACCTGATTTAGTGAGCAACAGCGTTGGCGTGGCGTAGTTGTTGCGGGAGTCTATGTGGTGAAGCAGGCCGCATGTGCTGCCCTGGCAGCTCCTCGTCACAAACACCCACATGGAGAACATGCACCTGTTTTGAGGCACGTGTTGAGATGTTGGCAAGATGAGACACTCATTTTTACCATCCTTACTGTCCTTTCTCGCTTACCACGGGAAGGAGAAGGCACGAACACGCAGATACTCCAGAGGGTTGCTGCCGTATGGCCGCACAGTCTTTGTGATGCCAAATATTTCCCCGGTGGAGGCAAAGAGGCAGGACAGGAAACGGACTGTTTCTGAATATGACAAAGACAATTTATAGAAATAGCATATTTTTGTGATAGTGGTCTAGGTTTATCTACTAAACTGTAGAGAGTACTTGGCTTTTACTTGAGGTGAGGAGCTTCAGGAGGTCTTTATTCTTCATAATACATTTTTATCCACCCAGAATTACTTTTTCTATACAGCTTGTCAGATGGCAGATTCGAGAATAACTTCATGTGTAGAGGCATTATTTGAGGAAATATGGCCCTATATATATANATATGTATGGTATTTAAATAACTGTAATATTATATAGTAATATATATATACACAGTATATAATAATAGAACTTATACTTACAATTATATTGTATTCTTACTAGGGGTGTCACGAGACCAGATCAACATAACTTTTAAAAAAGTACATAAAAAATATGACTGGATATAAACGTTTATTTAACTGAATCACGAAACAATACAAGTGGAATTTGAAATGTTTATTGTCTCGCAAATTGACGCTAAGCGATATTATTGTCAACATTTTTGAAGACCGAAGAAAGCATGAATGTTAGGATAATATAACATAAATAACAATAATATATCACAACTATGTAATATTTTAATATGTACTTTTTCACGGTTGTACATGTACTACACATGTGTATTTTCTCACACATGTGTTAGACTGTGCTGTCTAACATTTGCAGCATTTCTTGAAATGTTGGTTTTCCAATTGTATTAAAGAGCATTTTTTTGTGATGACTTTCTGTAAATCAAACAAGTTTGCACTGTTCTGTTTGTTTTAACATTCTCAACAAAACGTCTCAGTGAGTGTTGGGACAAAGGTTCTCCATCTTGATATGTGTTTTTTTTTCTCCAGATGGGAAAACTGGGCCGCATGGATGTGTTTGAGGTGGGCAAGTTTAATGATTAACATATGATTAATTAATTTATTAATTTATTTTTCAGAACAAGAAATCTTGTCTTGTTTAAATCCCGTGACATCTGGTGACATGAGATCTCGTGACATCCTTAAATATTACAGTTATATTCAGAATTTGCCTCCCGGACGCCTCCCTGGGGAGGTGTTCAAGGCACATCCGGCCGGTAGGAGGTCTCGGGAAAGACCCAGGACACGTTGGAGAGACTATGTCTCTCAACTGGCCTAGGAACGCCTCGGGAAATGCCGGGAAGAGCTGAACGGAGTGGCCGGAGAGAGGAAGGTCTGGGCTTCCCTGCTTAGGCTGCTGCCCCGGCGACCCAACCTCAGATAAGCGGAAGGAAATGGATGGATAATCGGAATTTGCGTTATTCTTTTAATTATTAATATTAATCTTTGATACTAACTGAACTCCTTTTCTTCATCAAACACAATGTTGGAAAGCCACCTACCTTCCTCCAGTGGGCACTGTTTCTTGGCCACGTCCTGGCTGAATCGCAGCATGAGTGCACCCCAAGCAAAGCAGACCTGATGCGGTTTAATAGGTCGACTGTAGGGAGGCCGAGGCTGCAGCGCCATCACATCCTGCGCTGAGACCGTCCACACGCCGACTTTCTCGTACCTGACTGACGCTCGAAGAATGCAGCTCAACACCCAGTGAGAACCCGGAACAATTCCATCCGGTTGATAAACCAACCAATCAGGCAGTGTCAGCCGGAGGGTCCTTTTCTTAGGTTTTCCAGGGATGCACCGCCATTGACTGAGCCGGGAGTTGGAGATGTTGCCAATGTCAAAGGTCACCACACAGTCTAGCTGCACGATGGCAGGCGCATCACAAGAGTAAAGAACTTGAAGCAGAGCACGATCCGGAAGAGGCTCCCCGGGAGGATTCAGGAGTCTTACCGAGTCGAACGCCAAGACGACCTGCAAAATAACAGAGGATAGCTTCTGCTGTCTACTCACAGATTGCCAAGTGGTCGTACCTGCACACCGAGCCAAAACTCGCAGAGATATTTGTACTGCAAACCCATGCTCCATGCGGCCTTGTCAACGCCATTCAAGAAACGTCAAAAGCTGCAGCACAGACACAAAGCACAAGCCGTCAGACCCGGATCCCATCCTGCTCCACCTCCACTGACGATGCCAAAGTCAATATTGAATAGCAAGTGCATATTCATAGTTCCACCCAGCGACTGAAAACTGGAAGCAGGGGTGCAGCTTTAGGAATAAGCTGGCACGTCTCTTAGACAGCATTCTATACTTACATTATTATGTTTTACAATTATAATTGGATGTTCCTACAAAGAGGGTTGCAAATTGGGGGGGGGGGAAAGGCTGTTTTTGACACTGTGGAAACTTTTCATGAGAAGTTTATCTCAGGAATTTTACTAATAAATGTAAGAATTACCTAGATATAAAATACATCTGATTTAATCATACAGTATACACATATATAAAACACCACCAAAAAATATGATTACTAATTTAGCACCATAGGCTAAAAAGTCATACTAATTAATTAACACATGTATTTGAATTTTCCACATTTTGGATGTCACTTTTTTTATTGATTTCAACTTCCAATCCCGTAAATAAATGTATATCTCGGTAGCCGAGACTATGCTACAAATTAAGAATTCAGGGTTCTAGTGGAGTGAGCTGTGAACACATTCTAGCTCTGCTGCGTGTTCTAGGTGACACTTGTGCAGCAGCATGCCGGCAAGATTGCACAGTTGCGTTATTAAAAAAGAACAATCCAGTCGTGTCACATAACTATGAGCTACTTTTTCTGCATTGCATTGAGATTTTCAGATGGTGTGCCGAGAGGATATTACGAGCAGTGTGGTTGCTAAATGTTAAATATGAATATTATACATACGAATACTGTACATCAAATGTGCTAATATTGTCTTGTCCGGCAGGGGGCGCGCTAGTACCAGCTTTACCCACACCGACTGCCGGGCTGGCTAGTCAGCCGAAGGTAAAAAAATCTCTATACGTGTGGAGGCGCCGTTTGTATAGCCCTGCAAACATCGCCCCCCTTCGAGACAAATCAGCTCAATTCCCGTTGTCGTCTCTCTAATGGAGGACGAAGCGTATCTAAACGAGCGAGGAGGAAAATGAGAGGACCTGCTAGCAGGTACAGGAAGCCATGCTAACAGAAGAAGCAGTTAAAGGTGAAGGACAGACACTACAAATTACAATATTATACGTATATTTTACAGTAGTCTCGTTACAAGGGGGAGATAAAACCGACTTTCGGTAAGTAAACAGCAGAAGACGAAATGCAGTGACGGCAGCCATTAACCGTAAGTCACGTGAGCCGCTCACCTCATGACGTCACCACGGCGCTCCGACGTGGGGTCAAATTGACAATAAGCCTATTACGGCTATTTCAAATATAGTTAAACATTACTTTGAATGTTTTAAAACAGTCGTACTTAGGGTTTATCAAACATTTAAAGCCGTTTTCAAGAGACGTGTCAACATGTGTTAATATATTCAACGCACTGTGCTACGCACGAGCAGAGGGGTGTCCAAACTTTTTCCACCTAGCTACCGAGAAAGCAGCACTTTGATATTTTCCAAAGCAACACGTGCACACAAGTTCTATATGTTTCAAGAAAAACTGCATCTCCACTTTATGATTTGCGAGTGAAAAAGCGTGTTCAGTTTTTGCTATTTTTTTCCCCACCCATTAAAAAAAATCCAAATATTTCGACTTTCTTTTTAAATAATGTCCATATATTTTCTTTTTATGCTAATATTATTAACACTTTTCATTGTCCCCATATATTTTCATTTTTGTTGTAATATCCTGGCCTTTTCCCCTTATTTTGACTTTATTCTAATCACATCATAACATTTGCCCGAACTTTTCTTTTCTGTTTCTCATATCTCTACTTAAAACTACTTCAAATAAATATCATTTTTGAAGATGTATTATTTCAACCCTATGCTACTAAAATGACTTTTTAGTGAAATTTTTCTCGTAAAATTTTTTCTTGTTGGAATATGACTTGCCGCACGGTGGCTGAGTGGTTAGCACATTGGCCACACAGTCAGGAGATCTGGAAGACCTGGGTTCAAATCTCCGTTGGGCATCTCTGTGTGGAGTTTGCATGTTCTCCCCGTGCGTGCGTGGGTTTTCTCCGGGTACCTCCCACATTCCAAAAACATGCATGTTAGGTTAATTGGTGACCCTAAATTGTCCATCGGTATGAATGTGAGTGTGAATGTTTGTTTGTCTATATGTGCCCTGCGATTGACTGGCGACCAGTCCAGGGTGTACCCCGCCTCTCGCCCAAAGTCTGCTGGGATAGGCTCCAGCATCCCCGTGACCCTAATGAAGATAGGCGATATAGAAAATGAATGAATATGACTTTGTTATTGTAAAATTACAGCTATTGTTTTCCTTTCTGCATGCCGTTTTTTTTTTTTTTTACATTTTCCAACTATTTGAACTTTCGTCTGGTAAATTTTCTTCTCAGAATTATGACTTTATTTTTAACCTAATTTTGAAAAAATTATGACTTTGTTTTGTTTCTCATAAGAAAGTAAAAAATACTTTATTATTTAAACTTTATGCTATTTAAATTATATTTTCCCCAAATAATATTACATTATTTTTGTAAATGTTTATAACTTTTCCAAATTTGTTTCTTAATATTTTTAAATTTCTTTTGTAAAGTTATTGTAGATTTTACATTTTTGCTGTTTGTTTTTCTTGTTAAATTGTATTTTCAGAATGTGTAACAGGCCAATAAAAAACAGCTGCAGGCTGCAAATGGCCCCCAGGCTCATCTTTGAACACCCCTGCACTAGCACAATGTAATGAGCAGCAATAGCGCTGCCAAAATATAGTGCCCTTTTAAGAATAAAAAATGCATTTAGTATCAATATGAAATGTTTTCATAGTTTATTTTGGCAATTAAATCTATGCCGTCATATGTTAAACAAGTAATTGCATAGTAGCATAAAAAATTAAGCATCCCGTCCCATTGTTCATTTAAAATACTTTATTGCTTTCATGCAGGAGTGCCATAAAAGACATACATGACAGAAAATGCAAAAGTTATCTCCCCCCTGTACAAATATACGGTCTGGATTCATAAATAGCTCAAGAAAAAAGGTTTAAGGTAAATGCTGGAGCGGTTTCCATCGAGTGATGTAGTTATAGCACTTGGCATGCATCAACAGCACAGTGCATCACGCAAACACAGTCAGGGTTTCTTTTACAGCTCGTCGTGCAAAAATAACATACAAATGACATTTTTTTCAGTAGTAAAAGTAGCCGCTTTTAAAAGGTTTGACGTTTGGGAGAAGCAGACTTTTTGTCCTTTTGGTTTGATTATGAATAACTTACAAGTTCAGATGCATAGTCAGTAGGAGGCTTTGCGACCAATGTAAACATACAAGACAAAATACTTTTTTTCTGGAACACCCCCCACCCCCGATAAAGGCGTCCAATCAAGTGGGATTTGGCACTTTGATGGGATACTTGGTCTTCTTCTAATCCTTCTATACAGGTGGCTTAGCCCTTTTCCAGCACCCATTAATACATTATTATAGACTACATAAGAAGTACTTCTAAGATATTAAACCATAACTGGATCCCAGTCATCCAGGAAAAGGATGGTCATCACAAAAACAGACAGCAGATTCAATAAATAGGTGTGGAAATCATAGTACCCCCTTCCTGCTCCCAACAAAAAACAAAAAGAGCACAAGTTTCATGGCTACTATGTAACATAGTTGGCTCTTTTGTGACCAAAAATCACCTACATTTGCAACCGAAAAAGAGCCCTTTGCTCTCCGAGACTGTTTTCCCAGACAACACTGACAGTGAAGAGTCATGGATGCAGTCAGAAGAATAATATTCTTGCAGTTTAGTCGTCGGAAGAAAGAAAGCGTGGACTGATCCGACATCAGCGCTGAGTTCAAACAAAAGCCAAGACATGCAAAGCGATTTTCCTTGGAGACTGACACAATTTACTGCAGAATAAATACATTCTTTACATTGCATTATACAAACGCCCTCTCGCATAAGCAGAGATGAAGGTTGCTCCCACAGTCCGCAAGGTTTTAAACCTCACAAATGTTGAAAGGAAACAATTAAAGACCCCAAACAAACAAGGAAAAAAAAAAGACAAATATGAGTCCCGCCTACTAGCCCTTATTTCTTCTGCTTCTTGAAGATCTTGAAGGTATGTCTCCTGCGGTTGGCCGTGGAATCCGTCTCCTCCCCCGTGGAGGCGCTGTCCTCTTCCAGTGGACTCTTCTTGGAGGACAGCTGCGGGATGCGGCTGTTGCCTTTTGCCCCCGCTTGACCCCCTCCTCCCGTGGGCGAGGGGGTTTCCGCTTCGGTGGAGTTGGGGCTGAGGGAGCGGGACGACTCCGTGGGGCTGTTGACCTCTCCCAGGCCGGGTGAGGCTTCCGTGCCGTACACCCTC
This sequence comes from Oostethus manadensis, assembly GCA_024372805.1. Classification (NCBI taxonomy): domain Eukaryota; kingdom Metazoa; phylum Chordata; class Actinopteri; order Syngnathiformes; family Syngnathidae; genus Oostethus; species Oostethus manadensis. The sequence continues at coordinate 749,076 of QODF01000101.1, forward strand.
CTCATGAGGATGGGGCTGTCTGGGAGGTGCTCGCCACCAGCGCCACCCTCATGGATGCGGTTGCCGCCGTTCGGCGTGTATGTGTGCAATGAGGTGGTGTCATGGAGCGACAGGGCGTGGTGGAGGGAAGTGGGCTTGATCAGGTGGCCTTTGGAACTGAAGGCCGACAGGCGGTCACCCATTTGGGAGAGAGATAGCGAAGAGTCCGAATCCGACCGATTTAGGTCCCTGTGTGGGGGGGAAAACACATGTCAGAGCCAAACAAACGTAAGCAGAATGTTTGCTAACCGTCGTTATCTACACGCTGGTGTAGCATGTGCACACCAAAACGCTACACTCGTTAGTTCGGCAGGCAAGGAAGACCCGTTAAGACTGAGAGGTTGGGAGAAAAAAATGCAACGCAGCAGGAAGTTAGTCATCCCCAATTTTTAAAGGCGGCGTTCACACTTCTTTAAAACGGTTAAATACGGACTTCATGCACATGCGTATTACTGTGAAGCTTTCTGGACCATTGATGAAAACTGGACCATACGTGAGCACTATTCACAATTTTGAGTTCCACCAAAATGTCTTTTGCCTAAAATGTCTAACAAAACTCGGGAGCATTCAAACCATCATCACGCGAGATGTCAGCAAACGTGGACAGACCACCACCACAAAGGGCACCAGTGATGTTGTGTGATGATAGAACAGGAAGTGCAACTTATTGTGACACAGGACAACATCTGACAGTTAAAGATGAATTACATACATGGTATATGTTTTCATAGGTTGAGTTGTTTTCGTTTTAGATTCCATAAAACCACATTGATCCCCTTGGGTGTGTAATTCAAGTTTCAATAGCAGAAACACCGTACGTGGTACATAAGACAGCAGTGACGTATAGCATCATCATACAACATATGGTTTCCAAACATAAACAACTTATCTTTTATTGCAGTCTGATGTTGGCATTATTTTTTTTGTCCACTTTTGGCCATGGTTTAAATCTGCATATTAATTTGTTACAAAAAGACAAAGCCTCATTTTCAGTGAAATCCCTACTAACAAATGACAACAATTTTACTGCTGCATTGTACAGGGATTGGAGCACAAATATAAATAAATGAAATCTTTAAGATTAAACACTCGGAATGTACAAAACAAACAGAATTTGTGTTCTGCCTCCTGCTCCTTCTTGCGGCGTGAGGCATTCGGGTGCACTCGTAATTGAGAGTGTTAGGCGCTAATTGTTTTCAATGTTTATTCATATACCCCCTATTACAATTGGCGTAACCCTGGGGTATTGCATACCCCACTTTGGGAACCTGGGACATAACATTTATATATACGCACACACACACATAAGTGACACTTAGTGGGTAGTTAACTTTTTTCACAACTATTAAAGCTAAAAAAGAAAGTTACTCAAACTAGAGCAGCACTGCAAAAGTGAGCACTTGTGAACACAGCCAAGTACTCGCACGTGTCATCAGAGTGAGTGACAGGCGGCGGTTAACGCGCATACAACACGAGCCCAGAGGCGGCGGATACCCGAAGCTGTCGCTACGCATGGGGTGCGCTTTGGAGACATCGGAGAAGGTGAAATCGGGAATGGGGTCCATGGGCTGGAAGGACGGGTGATAAACGTGGGAGGAATGAGGGGCAACGGCGCCGCCCGCCAAGAAGGAAGAAGGCGGAGCCTGCAGACTAGAGCCACAGATGATAGAGGGGTGGGACACGGCAGAGGACAGGGGGGGCAGAGATAGACTCTCCAGGTGCCCGAAAGACTGGCTGCGGGACTCGCGGAAAGTGGAGCGACACTTGGGTGGGTGTGAGCTTCCCTCCCCATGCTGGCCCTCCAGCAGGGAACCCTCTACCAACCTCTGCGAGCTCAAAGCCAGGTGGGGCTCAATGTGGCGGTGGCGCAGGGACATCATGCTGGGAGCTGTGGGCACAAAGGCGACAACGTTATCAGCAATCACACTGACCTGCTGGTCCAGGATCAGCAGAAAGATACTCCAAAAGGTGCTGGGATTGATTCAATGGTCTTATATTTATAAACGCCGATTGCGCAATCCCATCACTTGTTGTGTCTTTGCTGATATCAGGAGGAAATGACACAAAGGGGATCTCAGAGTCAGGTGCGAGCATTTCAATCAAAAAGAAAGGGTTTTGTGAATTAAGTGCCAAAGAGTGCACGACTGGTGACAAGGTTCAAGATTCAAAGGGTGTTTGTTGGGGAATTAAAACAATGAGGGTTCCTCCTGTTTGGGAGTAATACAGCCAGGTGTGAGGGAAGGACGCATCAATAAATGGCCAACCGAGAGATTTCCACACGGGCTGACAGTCCGGACCCACGGACCACAGGTCACTGGCTTGGCGCTCCAGCCGCCGGGTGCAGTCTGTAGTCACGGCGTTGAGACAGCGGCCAGAGAGGTGGTGGTGTAAGTGTGAGAGGGTGAGGGAGGAAGAGATTGGAGTGAGTTTGAGAATGTGCAATTAATGTTGATTACAAGACCTACTATTGCAGCCACGGTAAGTCAAATCCTCTGTGATAGTTAAACACTGAAATGCATTTTCTCCCCCCCCCACCCCACACACACACACACACACCCAAAGAGGCTATGATAGAGATTGTGTCAGTATTTACTACATCGGCGCAGCAAATCACAAGAGAACAAGTCCACTACAAACACTGGAGCACAAAACATTCTTATTAAGAAATCTATATTTTGGTTTTGGACACATAAAAAACCTGTCAGTTGTCATAATCAACTGGAGTCAAAGTGTTTCCGGAAGGAGAACAACCATCCAAAAGAGGCATTCAAGAGGACTAATGACAAATAAGTCATTGTACATGGTTGACACAGATACCAAATGAAGCCCACCCATTTACATCCATCACCAACAAGGTCCAAAACCCTCACGAGGTCTGATGTTTGGATTTCCCCAGCAGGCTCTTGGCGTGTTTAAGTGTTCGTTTGCTAATCCCCGTAGCAGACGGCCCCACAGATTCAGACGAACTCTTACATTGCAGATTCGCGGGCATGATGTCCTCATCCAGGTCGTCCATGTCGTCAGTCACAATGAAGTGCTGCGGCGTGGCGGCTCGGCCCCCCATGAAGCTGGGGTCCAGGTTGAGGGCCGATGCCAGCGATGGCAGGCCCGGGTTGTTGACGACCGTGAGACCCGTGAGGATCTCGATCTGCTGCCAGCGGTGGAGCCTCTCACGAAGGGCGGCCGTCACCTCGCCCAGCGCTTGTCTGGAGGAACATCCGCAAATTGTCCAACAAATTATTGACGAATAAAGATATCATTGTCAACATTATTTTTGAGACAATTTTTTTCATTAATGTAATGACAATAAAAGGCATAATAATGCGAGGACACGGTATGAAAAGCAATCAGCTTTAATTTCGCAATAGTATTTAACATAGTAACAATCGAGCAATTTTAAATAACAACATAAAAAAATACACAAAAAAGACAATGAAAATAAAATGGGTTGTCTCTTTGGGCAAAAATTCCACTTAACTAAAAGTCACAGTATTTCTAGTTCATGTCAGTTGAAACATAAGTCCCACCGTTTTGTGTTATTTATTTCATTGTCACAATGTTTTTAATGTCGCAAAGTGACCATGTGCAAACTGTCCGGAAATTAATGATATCAGAAGTTGTTTTAAAGACAACGGGCACCGAGAAAATATTCCACATTGTTTATTCAATATGGTTGCAGTATATTTTACATGGTTATAGATTCAAATCACTAGTCAGTGCGTCGTGCCCCTCGAAGTAACTGCACTGTACTCTCATTCCGCTGGCCCCTTCACCCATTTGCCTTTGCTTGCTTGTTGTTCCACAACACTCACTTGAAGCAAGCTAGCACCAACAAACACGCATGCGAGCTCCGACAAAATTATCCAGTTCGTTTTTATTCATCCCGCATTTTATTGTGACAGGCCTAATTGGATCTCACAGCATTGAGGAGATTTTAAAATCCTGACTTACTTTGCTGCCAAAATTTTGTGGTCCACATCATCCAGGGAAGAGCTGTGCGCCACATGGAAAGTCCCAAACAGGGTGTTCCTCTTTTTCTTGATCTTCTCAGCCTGTGGAAAACACAGCAATTTACTGTATCTTAAAGGATGGGTTGTTTCACCCGAATGGTTGTATGTCCCACGCACATACCCCCTCTTTGGCCACCAGAAGCTGGCGTTCTGCGTTCTGCTTCTTGATGTTGTAGTACTGAACCTCAACCTCATGGGTGAGCTGCAGCCACTTCTGGAGAGCCTCCGGAGGGGACCAGCTAGTCCGCGACTCCAGCTCTTTCTCAGCTTTCTTCAGAGCCATGCGCACCTGAGAAGAGATGCAGAATGTTAGGTGATCAGAGGAGAATAATTTAGGTTTTCGCAGTCATTGTGCTTCCAGAAAATTCTTGGAAGAGTGATGTGTTCCTGCCAAGCTCCTAATAAACCAAAAAAGTGTGAGTGTATTTACCCCGGTGGACCTAAAAATACTGTACGTGAAATGGACGTACAGTGAGGAACTTACTGAACGTGACTTACTGTACAGTGAGGGACTTACTGTACTGTACACTTATTGTTTAAACACCAAATGGAATACCTGCTCAAGCTCCTCTTCGGCGTACTTTTGGCGACTGAGTTCATTCTCTGTGCCCTCTCGTAGATCCCTCAGTCGCTGGGCTTCCTGCTTGGCTGTGCTGATCTCATCCCGCAGCTTCTGCTCCAGGTTGACCTTCTCCACCTCCACCGAGCGATGCTCCTCCTGGGCGATCTGCAGCCTGTAGCCAAATGGCAAAATAAAGGATGAAAGACAGACATTTTTTTTATTATCTTTATGTATTTCAGCAACAAGGCTTCTGCGTTTTTTGTGCAGGTGTACCCAATAGTGTGGTCCGAGGGCATGGCATGAACAGCGTCAGCAGAAAGCATGGCTGAGGGGAGCAAAGAGCTCCCGTTCAGCTGCTGGGGCGCTCACAATAAAATGGCATCGGAAGGAGCAGAGCCAAGAACGGGAACAGCTGTTAGCGTACAATTATAGAACAGTACAGTGTGCTACTCTATGCTTGTATATGTGTGTGTTTGTATGGGCTTTATTTTTAGACATGAGCATGACTTTACTAAAGTCTTCCAGAGGAGGAGTTTATTGCCCATGACTTAATTACTTAGTGCTTAGTCACGCACGGGACCCTTTTTACAAAGACCTTGATTTGAGTCCAAGCTAATCATAAAAGTCCAATGTGTTTGTGACATTTAACGGAACGGTGGCAATACCGTCTTCTGTCACTAAGGAGCAGCATTGTCCTCCTGGTGAAGCACAGAATGGGAATGAAAGGTGATCCAGGCGGGTGGGCGACGGTGGAAAAATGAGACTCGGTCCGGGCCGTCCCGCTAAGGCCTCTGCCCGTGACCTCTGCTACGCTTGCAGCTGATCTTTGAAAGCACCAATGCAGCTCTACTGAGAAGATTCTGACTGTGGAGCCCTAGTGACATTTTCCAAGAGAAAGGTGATTACTAAGTGGTACTTTCTTGATACTAACTGCTGTGTTTATGAGCCTGACTGCCAGAAAATGTGGCCCGCAAGCTCATTCATTGCCATCACATGCGCCGTCCTTGTCACCAGTCCTTGACGCCAGTGCTTTTTTTTCCACCATCTCTGTCTGCACACCAGCCCCAGTGTGGCCAAATTAGCGCGGGAGCCCACATGTTAAGCAGTCATGCTTAACACCATCTCCCAGCAGTGAATCAGAGGCACTGGGTCAAAGCGGCACTCTAAAAGGGCTCCCAGGAAATCCAGCTCCAGTCAAAACCTCCTCCCACTGTCTCCCTACAGGCCGGGCCACTTGATACCACCACAGGACGGGCTTGAAGGTATGGAAAGAAAGCAGCTGGCAGTGGGATCAAGAGGAAAGGCGCAGCCAGCCACAAACATATTTCCCTGCCTCAGCTCCAAGAACAGTGCAACAAACGGCTCGCTTTTTAAGACACATCGGTCCAAACGCAGATTTTAACCCAATTTCGTTTATGCACAATTGTCAGCATGTACATATATGTGTGCGCTGCACACACAAACACCTGCAGCAACGCTAAAGGAAAGACTAACTTACAGACAAAATTATTGTTTCTGTACAAAAAAAGACATTGAAAATAAACCATGACATTAACAGCACTTAATAAAACGTTATTACCAAGGCAGATCCAAAGCCTTTACAATTCCAGCATTTTTAAGGATTTCAAGCACTTGTGAGAAGCCTGAACAGTGACAAACTGTGACGAATCACGACCATTAAGACTGCTTTACAGCAATGAAAGCAGAACAAGTACTGTATGACACCTCAGGCACGTCCTATGAAAGCATTGCACATAAAGCCATTTAAGCAAAGTCAATCCCCACTTTTCACAGCCGGTACGGTCTGGGAAAAATCGCAAGTAATTGATAGGCCCATAAAAATGTCTATTTTTATTCTATATGTTTATTTTCGACATACGACCGCTAGCTGGATGTTGACTTTCTCCTGCGATTTTGACTGTGCATTTGCATGAAAAACCTAACTATGCCTCACACACAAAGTATAAAAGTAGCCAGCAGGCTAGGGAAGGTCTGCATAAGCCACACTGCTTGTCTGTTGCAATTCCAATAACGACTTAAAATCATATATTTACTTTACCTCGTTACGAGTTTTGAGGCCGGTTTGCTTCGGAAGCCAAACAAAGTTTTCCGTCTCACAGCAGCCATGGTACATGGTACATTCAAAGGCTGTCAAACAAAGTGGGACATCTCGAAGCTTGATGAAAACACGTCAGTGAAGCATTAATACATAAACATGTACAAATTGTGGGCTTTAACAGTTAAAGGTAGTGCTTCTAGAGTCAAACAAACGTTTGTGTCGCACGGCACTCAACTATGATGTGTTCAAAGTGCAAAGTCTTAATGCTTGACAAAAAAAACATTATCGGTGAAGCCTAAATACAAACATGTAAAAAAATTGTGGACTTTTCAATGGTGGTATGTGTATACCGTAAAGTTTTTCATGGGCAATCCAGTCAACTGTGCAAAAGAGAAAGGAGCAAAACAACATGTCTGACTGACCACTGGCATTCACCTCTATGGTTTCTAAAAAGGAGAAAAGAAGCAATGCATGAGATCAATGTATTAGTGTATCCTTGAAAGGAATAAGAGGAGACGGTGTACACACTTGCAAGCACATTCTAAGCATTCCCGGTCCTATTAGCGAGGCCCAGAATAGTTCCTCATGCCTCAATCACCTACATCTAGGATGCTGCTGTTTCTCGACCCCCAAAAAGGGTCAAGTGAGTATTTTATCTTAAAAAGGCACCAATGATCTAGTCTGCTAGGCTAGATAAACAATGAATCACTTAAGTCAGATCCACAAGCTGGAAATGATCATTAGTGAATCTCGGAAAGGTCTCCTCCTCAACATGCTGTTTTCATGGGCAAGTAAAAGCTACAAAGGTTGAAAAGTCAAGCCGTGTAAAGACAAAGGATCAAAAGGTGTTCATCAAGCTTGCGTGACAGACACTGCACACTGAAACTGACATTAGGGATCTAATGATCTACTGTATTTCAAAGACCGGGCACAAGATCAGACCGACCCGGTTGTCGTATAACGTACACAACTTTGGGCAACACTTGGTAGGTGCGATAATGAGCTTCAAAGTTGGTTGCCACTCGACCCCCGACACCCGGAAGAAGAAGAAAATCCAAAACTATTTTGTATGCTGATTCTTTCAAATTTGATCTGTTATTGGATGGACTTTTATGGAACTGACTCAAAGGTTTGTTACAAAAGCCAAACAATATTGTTGGTCATGCTGTATAATAATACTTCAGTTGCATTTTTAATGCTTTGAAGAACTACTTCCATAACCATAATAAATTCCACAAATGTTTTCAAAAAAAGATTATTAAAGAAAAAATTACGAAAGACATCTCTAAACGACATTTCTCTAAACACCTTTCAAACTAAATTATCCAAAGTCACTTCTCCTCACTTTTGTTGTAGGTCATGCAGACTCTGTTCAGCTCTCTGCAGGCCCTCAAGGTCCTTCATCATCTTCTTCATGTGGTCTTTGGAATAGCGGTTCTGGATGTAGGCGAACCAGCAGCCCCCCATCCCGATGACGATGGACACCACCAGCATGAAGTCCTTCAAGTGGTTGTGTCTGTTCACTGGAAGGCACACACAAAAAGAAGGGTGGCCTTATTTGTATTTTTTTTCTCCCTTAAGTACTTTACTTTGTGTTAACAGGCAACCAGCGCTCTCTAAAAAAAGAATAATCAATTTAACAATTGAATGTGCCAATTGCTAGTTTCCCCCCCACAGTAAAATATCAATTAAATACTACCATTAAATAAATGCAAACCCAGCCAACACCCGTGGCAACTGATACAGAGGTCATTAAATATTGAAAAGTAAGAGAATACAAATATTTGGGTGCGGCCTCAGATCAGGTTAAGACGTGTCCTACAGCTACACTCAGTGTTATTATGGTCCACTACTCTCCTTTTTATAGCGTTCCGTTATAAAATGTCCACCCGGCTTTCAAAGAAAATAATTTCCACAGTTCCGTCTTGAAGTTGCTCAAACAGGAAGCCAAATAGGTTTACAAGTCAGCAGAGTGCCTCTCTTTAGGAGGAGTCGAGCCCAAAGCACACCCTGAATTGAAATGCAGTTTCACGGCTCACGCTGACAAAAGGGAAGCTTTCAACGTTCATATACACCTGCCCTCAAGTTATTTAATTTAAGGATTTGTAAGAAAATATCTACCGCTTAATTCCACACATTTCTGCAGCTCCTACTGTTGGAAACATGCAGAAGTGCTTTAATCAGCGTGTTCAGTTGTGTAACGTTGGCCCAGAAGACAATGGGCTCATTGTGCACGTGTCTTAAAATGCTGCTGAGGTAAGGAAGTCACAGTCAGCGTGAGGTCGTCGCTTTAAGGGGCTGTCAAAGCCAGACGCCGCTCGCCTTTTCGTCCTAGGTGCGACAAAATCCACGGTGACACATGCCACACACAGACCACTGCACAATGCGATTTCTTTCTTATTAAAATTCCCTTTTTCCTCTACTTTTTTTGTAGAAGTAGAGGACGTAGTAAGCATGTCAATGTAGGATAACTAGCGTTGCATAGTGTGTGATGCAACCAATTTGTATTAAACGGCATACGCACGCACCGGCATGCGGTGAGATTACTAGGCACGAAAGAGCCATCATCACACTCTGACATGTCCTGCTTTCACACACAGCTGCCGCCTGTGCAGCAGACTGAGCTGAACATTTTATGAATATTTTGCAGTTTCGCTTCTGCATATATAATAAACATATAATATCCCTACAGGAACACACACACAAGAGCAGCCTTGCAAGAGGACAGAGACCATCACATCACACAAGTTCAAACAAAGAACTAGTGTAAGTTGGAGGAATTCCAGCTGACATGTTGACAAGATAGGAACCACTGTTTTGAAACAGTTATGGTGGAACGCTTGAGGTCCACCACAATCCCTGCACTGTGACCCCTCCTCCCTTCCAGTCGGCTCCTTTCAAGTGGGGAATTATCTGGAACTACTTAGCGATCCATGAACAAGCACACATTGTCGTTAAAAAGTTGCAAATTATGCGATGATGCCACTTACTGAGAGGCGCTCCAAACAGCACGGTGTCCAAAGATTTGAGCTGCAACTTTTGAACGTGGCTGCGATCCAGAATCTTAAGAATTGTGTGTGTCAGAGTGTTGTTCTTCACAGCCAGCCTGAGAGAGAGCAGACATGTGGAAGGAAGTCAATGCTAGATGCATACACTCTGCTTAGGAAAAAAATGGGCTTATATTCTGTTACATCCTCAAAAGTGGGAAATACACCACACGGCATGTAGTTTAAAATTATTAAATGTAGCTTCTTTAAAAAAAAAAATTTAAAAGAGCAATATGAATAAATTCTCAAAAAATGAAAAGTCTGTGCCGGCTTACCTGGGCATGGTGCTCCCATTAAAGTTCATCTTGCGGAAGGCCTCCACATACTGTGGCAGTTCCACATAGGTGATTAGCCACTCCACCACCTCGTCCACAGTCCAGTTATACACTGTGAAAAACAGTAAGCAGTAATACTGCGTTTATAGTGCAATTTATTTATTTTTTTAATGTTAAATATTTTGCTTCTCTCCTGTATTTACTAAATAAGCTCAATAAAAGAAACAGCTGCCATCACTGCAGCCTAAAACACACAAAAAATAAACACTGTTGACTCTTAACTTTTAATCCTCTGAGAAAACAAGATGCCTTGTACTAAAAGACTGCAATGTGGAGTGAGCAAATGTGCCATGTTTTTTACTTGATGGATTATTTTCAGTCTTTCCGTACAGCTATTAAAACATCCCCCCGTCATCTGTCCTTCAGGGACCTACCAAGAAGAAAGGCCAAAAGACCATTGGACGGTTACCTTTAAAGCACAACAAGCCGATGAGGAAAATAATGTTTTTCCCATAATCATGCAGCCGTTCTGCTACCAGAACGCAGTGGTACAGCATCCACCACTAATAGAGCACAGGTAAACTTAATGTTCTACCCTTCAGTCTGTATCCCAAATGAGTTTGCAGATATCGGGTGTCATAACAGTGAAGCTGGGGGTGGGGGGAGATAACCTGCTCTACAGCTGCTGGTGTGAAGTGTACTATGAGTGTGAAAAAGGCAGCCGTCAGAAAGGGTGTGAAAGACGAGACCGCCAGACACAGCACAGCACATGAAAGCACCCTCATGATGGTCTGACCAGACTTGCCGGTTGAGAGAAGGAGACTGTGTGTGCTTGTGTATGTGCTGACAGGCTGGATGATGTCGCCGAGTGCGCCGCAATTTGCTCGACACGGCGGCTGATTAAGCCACCATGACCAAAAGGAGCGGGCGAGAAGGTGGAGCGGCTGGCTGCGCTGGCATGGAAAACGCTAAAGGTGATTTAACAGCCACAGTCACAAGGAAGACACGTAAAAGGGTCACACAGTGAGGACAACCACATTCACCACCAATTTGACATTTCAACCATCTCATGTCAAGAGTATCTGAACGTTAACTTGGATTCAATGCAGTACCTTCAGAGCCCTTCCATGTGTTCCACAGGTCCTCCACGCTGATGAACTGGTCATCCCCATGGAAGCTGTTGTGTTTGGCCTTGGGGTCGTGGTAGTTCAGATCCTCCCTCAGGAACTGCAGGGAAAGCACATGATGATTTGGTCTGCAGATAAGAGACTCGTTGTTCGATTCAGCATATATGAAGTAAGGGAGGCTTTGGATTTAAATGTGACTAGGACATCATGTTGTCAGCCATAATGGGAAGGATGTGCTAGGACAGATGAGAACTTGTAGTGCTATTGCCAATTTGTTCTACATAAAACAACAGCATGTCAACATCTAAAGTTAGATAAGAAGTCACTATTATCGCCACCACTGAATAAAAATGCTAACACATTCAGACCTCTCGACCGCCAGTATCCATATACTGGCTCTCTTGTTGCTGACCACACCGTGGGCCAACTTACCAGTCATCATGTCAGTGGGTTTTTTTTTGTTTTAAACCCTCCAACACCTTGAACTCACAAGTGTCTAGTCATGATGACTGGAAGACCTCATGCTTCTCTTGCTTGTTTGATGGATGGATGGATGGATGGATGGATGGATGGATGGAGCAAATAGGCTGTTCATCAGCTTATCAAAAGTTTAAGACCATAGTGCAAAAATCCTAAACCCACCCCAAAAAATAGAAATAAAATGTTGCAAGGATTCACTAAAGAATAGCTGCGCCATTCTTGGTAATCACCTTGAAAATAGTTTGTGGACATGCTTGATGCCAGTTTCCATAAGGCTGGTTGGAATGTTACTTTAGGTGGTGAAGATGGCTCCAAGGAGGTCATCCACTATCTGGAACTTATGTCCATTTTTGTAAACTGAGGGCCTTCAGTCATGACGGATGCCCCATGCAGCATTTCCACACAGCTACCTGCCGTTTGACACCCCTGCACAGCCTGAAGCTCCATTGTTCCATTGAAGGAAGCACCCCAGATTATGGTGGCTCCCACTCCACTGTGCCATGTGGGAAAACATCTCAGGTGGGATCTTCTTGTCATGCCAGTAACACAGGAAGCCATCAGGACAGTCAAGGTTACATATTTTCCTAATCAGAGAATAAAACTTTCTTCCACCTTTCAATGTCTCATGTATGGTGCTCCCTTTCAAAAATCCAAACCGGCAATTTTGTGGCACTGAAGGAGACGGAACCTTTGAAGATGTTTTTTGTCCTTAAAACCCTTCTCTCTCTTTTGCTGTCTGAGGGTTGAACTGCACACAGCACTGACAACCGTCAATTGGGTCTAGGATCATCCCGTGTCTTGAAGGACTCTTTCAGCTGAGGGCCGGTGATCAGGAGCTTGGTGAGCTTCCAGTAACTTGCTTGTTGGACTCGCTGGCCAGTTCTGTTAATTTAGCTTATTCGACCTCCCAGGTATCTCTATACAATGGAGTAGTTGAGTATCTGTTAATGTGTTACATCCACATACCAGTCAACTATTCAGCGTGTTGTTCTGTGTGCTATTATGTAGTTAAATAACTTGCCATTCGAGATTAATGTCAGTTATTGGTCTTGAATTTTGTAGAATAAGTTTCTAAATAAATTAAACTCATCGTCCAGTTCGACTCATATGTGTTTTTCCTCTTTGTGATGCATTTTTTTGACTGATGCGCCGTATACTCGGAAAAACAACAAATGTGTGGAGTTAAATAATTCAAAGCAGCAAGACTCCAGTGTCTTTTGCGCTGTAAATGAAGTGTCTTTGTGATACAAGTGTTCTATTTTGTGATGCAAGCTTATGAAGTGTTTGTGCAAACAAAGCATAAAAAACAGGGATGGCACCGCCGTCTTTGGTTCAAATCAAAGCATCATGAGACTCGGGAAGAAGTCGACGGCCAGTTTACAGATGAGCAAACATGATAAATGGACCACAGGCCGCTGTGATGATGAAGAGCTGCTCACAGTCAAGTTATTGTTTAAAGAAACTGTTAATGGCAGTGCTTATCATTTGTATCAACGCGGGAATAACATGAGGGTCCACCCTGTGTGCTTGATGTTAATTATTGACGCAAACTGTGGAAAGGGGAGTGGGGCAAACGAATGACAATAGATCTTTGGACGAAGGAATGACATTATTAGTTGACATTCTTGAATGTGATGACAAATCATCACAGGAGTAAAACAACACCATCTATGTAAACCCGTCCGGTGGTACCTACCCCGTCTGTCTCCACCACGTCCACATTGCCATTTTTATCGTCGTCCATCTGTTTGTGGATGCTGCGGATGGCTTCGTAGCTGAGAAAGCCATTCTCATCTCTGCACAGCGGCTCGTCAATGCGACAGAAATCTGGTGGAGGAGGTCGCATAAAAGTGCAAGAAAAACACACTCGATTTATTATTATTGGGATAACATGCCTTTGCTGGCTGTGAATATTTTGTGGTTTTGGACAGGAAGAGCACAGTTCCCATCTGGGCTGCCCTCACTAAACCACCATAGCTGGACCGACTAGCTTCCTGTGCTGAAGCTTGTTCAGACAAAGGCCCCATTTAAAAGGTGGGCGTTATCGTCTATTTGACGACCGGTCACTCCAAGTATTGACATGTGTTTGTTAGTGAGACTGAAGGATGACGATATAATTACGTAATTAGGCAATCTGTCAGTGCAGTCTTATTGAACGATTCCCATCTTCCGCCACACCACCAACCCCCATAGCCGGAGCCCCTTCTCTCATTCCTGAAAGGAATATCAGCAACTACTGTATAGCTGGAAGAACATTGGTGACCGTGGCTGTTTTCATTCATGCGGCACCGCACAACACACAGCCTGGCGTGTTCCAAGGCTTCACGGACAGTCGAACAACACAGAACTCTTATCATTGCATATGACCACTGGGTTGCTACATTATTATTAATGTTGCCTAATGTACAAGATGCTGTAATAACCTCCTTTCTAAGGTCATGTTCCCCAATACTCTTTCCGCCACATTTGCTGACAACAAACAGACAACATTAAAGCACAAACGTGGGTCATGGATTGGACAGTCCTGCAAGTGGTATCGCCAATTTCCAATAACTTAATTATGCTAGTATTCAAACCTGAATTTGATTCTGGGTAGGACCGACCCCATCCCTAGTTTCTTCCAACACAAAGATAGGCTGGCATGATTATCAATTTTGCTTAAATAGGTTATATTTTGTTTGTAATTATATTATACATTGTTCGATTATTTTAAGTAAACGGTAAATTTGCAAAAAATACTTTTGCAGTTCATGACGAGCTAGCTCTCAGGGATCAGCCTCAGTCTGGAAGTGACGTCACCTCAGCTAAAGCAGAGGAAAACGCATCTCGAAATGGATCGTAATAGTCGTGCCAAAACATTGTGTTGCTGATGGATGTTCAGTGTTCGAGTACTATTGTAAGTTTATTTTCATTTTCCAAAACAGAAAGGTTTTATGACAAAAATGGACGAATTAAGTGCACAGAACGAGAGGCAGATGGACGTCTACCTCTGTGCTTTGCGGTGATCATTTCACTGATGCCTTTCTCGAAGGAACACCTTTACAAGAAGGATTTGGCTTTAGACGCATTTTGAAAAGGAATGTTTTTCTGCCGGTACACAAAACAAGGCATGACCACTGCGTCAAAGTTGCCACAGAACAGAGTAAGACGTCTGTCATTTACATAATATTTTCTAAACCTCTTTCCACAATAGCGACAAGGCTGCAAAGCATTACATGTTCTACAAACATGGAGGGGCAACCACTTATACAAAAAACAAGACTATAAAGACCCCTTTTTCTCTTCAAAAACTATTTACACATTGATCAAATCTTCGCTATTATCACTGTAAACATCCTCTGTTTCGTACACCACTACGTTTGTTTACCTAAGTGATTGTACTGTCGTCTGGAAATGAGACTGAGCAAGAGCTATCTTGTCATGGCTGGCGCCTGAAAATATAATTTTTTTTTTTTGGTCTTGTCCCGCATCATAACAGCTGAATGGGAGTCAAGCTGCCTTCAAATGCTGAGCAAAATTGCTTTGCCAAGGGAAACTTCATAATCCAATTAAGTCTCCCTTGACATTTGACTGCGTTTATTGAAAATATAATTGTAATTTATGCAAATTTACCATTGGTCTTCAAAAATCAAACAGTAAACAACATTATTACAAACAATATATAATGTATTTAGGCAAAGTTGATAAATCATGTCAGGGACCCTTTGAGTATGTAACTAGTCTCACATTATTTTCAATGTCACTAAAAAAAAAGTTAAGGCGGCAGTGTGAGGTTTTTTGTTGCGGTTGTTGTTTGTTTTTAAAATTTGTGTAACAAACAAACAAAAAGGAGGTGCGTGAGGCACAGTAAACCATCATCCTTGTATGGTTTGAGTCCGGGGTGGATTATTTCTGTTACCTATGTAAAAAAATAAATAAAGTGATTTCTGATACAAACAAACTGGAAGGCAAATAAACCATAGCATCACATTAGTCTAAGCCTAAAAGCATTTTTTTGCCAAGTGACAGCAAGTGGCCGTTAAGTGCCGTCACTGGCACGCTGTTATATGAGCTGCATAAAGTTTGCAGCAGACTTTAATTCGCTGTGCGATGTTCACATACCATCTGGTGCTCTTTTTTTCCCCCAGAGGCACATGTTATGACAAGCAAGAGAGACTGAAGAGAAAGCAAAGTGTGTACATCGGGGAAGCCTTGCAACTGGGGCACTGAGTTTGTGCATCAGTACAAAAAAAAAGCACCAAATCAGAAGTTTCTGAGCGCCAGAACTGGGAGGGCAACATACCAATAATGCACACACTGGGTTAACACCATAACAAGAAAGAATGACAGGTGGCTGTGTGAAAGGCTTCACCTGCTGCAATTCCCATTCGCCCCACATAGCATTTTCCCCCTAATTTGCCTTGCAAAAAAACTCAAGAGGACAAGATAAGAGACTTACCATTCAGCCTGCTTTTTTTTTGTTTTGTTTTTTTGTTTTAAGAACTCCAGTTGCCCAAGGCATTTGCTGTAGACAACAGAAGCCATATGCCTTCACTGTCGTAACCGGAGTACTGACTGCTGAGAAAGTACAGTAAATAATTCTGTACATACTATGGATTTCTAGAGCTTCTGGACCACGTGTGTGCAAACCACAGATTATCCACAACTGTATAACAATACTGAAAACAACATTTTGAGAACTTGACCACATTTACTCTAATATTTACAACATTTAACACTGCATTGTCCACTTGCATAAATAATTTCTGCACCCCATTTCCACTTCGGGAAAGAAGAAAACACATGGTACTATTCTGTTGCAATAATTTATCTTTACTGTGCCATCACAACGGCCGCCATTACCACAGCACATAATCCAGAGCAGCATTTTATGCCGTTTTAGTGCAAAAAATATGCAAAACATTTCAACACTGACCCGTAAAAGAATGAAAGGGTAGGGGAAAAATAAACTATCTGGTGCCTGCTGCTTTTAAATGTTTTTTTACCCATTTTTGTGTTGCTGTGCTGAATACAAGGAGCGCCAACACTGAACAAAGTCCAAACAAACAAAGACGCATACAAATGTGCTACACTGCAGTATCAGTGAATGAGTGTATGTGTGTGTGTATATATATATATATATAATTTGTTATGATTTTTACTTGCCAGGAAAAATATAAATGAATATTGAAATGATTTTTACAAATTCAGTACATAAATGACCATGTTCCCCCAACTACATAAAGCAAATGTCAGCTCTTTTTTTTTTTGTGACATCATCGTGTGACGCTACCACGACAGCACCCAGAAAAAAAAAGTAAACTCGACTGGACCTGCAGAAGGGTTTGTTTTTTTTGTCCTCGACACCATTCTGGAGCACTTCACTGCCGGTTATTACCTTTCTGACAAGTGGATTGCATTAGTCTGCACGTGAGCTCTTTTAAATTTCAAGCGTACATTAAAAACCCATGATGTTGTATTATTTAGAAATCATAAACGTTACCACTTCACCATAACTCTGCAAATTATAACCACTGCCAGCGGGCCATTAGATCATCTGCTTCCTGTCTGACTAAGCGTTTGATGTTTGTTGGAGGACGTGGTTTATTTGAGAATGCGGGCCTGACTATTCTCGGCATGGCCACATATAGTGCCTGCATAATCACAAAAGACGCGTGCAGACAGAGGACGGCAACAGTGTAGCTGCCAAACCTTTGACACCAGTTCACGTCATGACTGATGGCTCACCAGATATTCCATTTTCCGCAATCTGGCCGTCCGCTGTGGGCGAACTTGGTTTATCTGTCCGACTTCCTCCGATGAGACACAAGCAAAATATCCACAAGGTCATCATTTTGTTGAACTTTGTGACTGCTTCACTGCTGAAAAGACAAGAGAATGGTGTTGAATCATCCTTGCATTATTAATTTGCAGTGCATCTCTCTTAGCAAGCATTGCTTCCAGGAGTGAATGTCATTATAGCCGGAAGTGTTGTATTATTACATTATTATTATTACAACAGAAGACAAGGAAATAGTTGCTTGCAAGAAGATTGCTTGCCAAATGATGCTCACCTTCCCCATTCTCATTGTGATCTAAATTAGTCAAATATAAGCTGTATTGGTACTCCACGGTGCACAAACTTTAGGATTAGGAGAACTAATATTTGCTCTGAGCAAACGTTTAAGAGACTGACTAAAAGTATCCCTATCAAGTGTAAATGTGTTCCAGCTCGCAGATTCGGTTTTTTTCACATTCCATATTATTAGCTAGCATTTTTTTTTTTTTTTTTTTTACCTTATCCAATCCCGCTGTGCCTGCTGTGTTGATATTTTTGGGCACACTGTGTTTTAAAGTAGCTGCTCGTTGTGCTATTTATACTTATACAGATTTTATGTTTATGTATAGATGAATTACTCTTGTCGTTTTGAAAAGTGGCGAATCTGCGAACGACAAACTAAAACAAACCAAAAAAACATCACAGTAGTGAACACGTACTAGCTAGCTAGATGACACACAAGCTAACGAGGAAGTAAACTCAAAACACCCGTCAAGCTTTACGGGTCTTGCACGTTACTCACATTAAAGCTTGCAGAGTGTTTTCTCTACCAAGTTTATCGACTCTTAAAAGTCCCGGTGGGATGTTTTACGACCACTCGATGTGGAGCTAACCAAGTCACAGTAAGTCAAGCTACCGCATCTGCACTAAGTAGTGCCACGCTGCGGCGTTCAATTGACAGGCAAAACTTACGTGTCACGAGTAAGAGACGTGGGATTCGCACTTCTTTTAGTCGTGCATTACCACCGCGGTGAACATCCGAATGGAAACAAAAGCGAGGACACTACGCCCCGCCAACCCTCCAAAAAGTCTCTCGGTCTTTCCCCCCTCCGACCGAGGGACTGAAGTGAAAAAGCCGCAGAATGTGCAGGAGACGAGCCGGGGAGGGGGGGGGGGTCTACTTCTACGGTTTGGTGTTCCCTGGGTTGTAAAGCAGCAACTGTCGCCCACTATCGTCTGGAGTCAGTACGGCTGTCATTTCACATAGCTCAATGTTGCCATCTTGTGGCTAAGCAAAGCACTTACAGTATAGACTGTGCTAGTATACTATTTCTACTACTACTACTATTATGATGAAGATATTCAAAGGCGCTTTTCATATAAGTAGTAGTAAGTATAAGGGCTTGCTCATATGTGAACAAAACCTTGTATTTCATTATTACATATAATGTACATAATTGTATTAAAATAAAAAAACATGTTGTAATTGTGTTTATGAGAGAGGGTAAACATGTAGCGCCAAATTTATCTGTGGGAGTCCATTTGTGGCGGGCCGCCACGAATAAATGAATGCAGCGGGAAACACTATAATAGAGCAGCTATAACAGAAATCGCAATAAATAACACTTTGCCATAGGTATGTATGTATTTATTTATTGATTTTTTTTAATGATTTTGCCAAGAACTGTCACTGTGGTACAAAAGTTCACATTTCACATTTACTTGACATGACTGTAATGTAAACAAACAAGCCACTTAATGACCTTAATTGAGCTGGACATGGAACCTCAGCATCACGCCTCACATCCACGTCTTTCTCCGTATTTCATCATAGAAATATGTGGGAAAAAAGGCCTTCTTCCAATTCAAAACACTTGACGCCAGGCAGAAGACTCATACCGATATCTCCTCCTACTCTTTCACGAGTCTCTAGTCAGAAATCTTTGTCTTCCGAAGACGAAATCACCATCACCTCGCGACTCCTGAAGTCCCAAATGGCCGTGAGGTGGAAGGCTATGTTGGAAAAGACGATGAGATACTCAAACAGGGCGAAGAACGTGTAGCCTGTAGAGAGTTTAATCAGTCATTGTTTGTGTACTTACAAATCAGTGTTTACCTTCTAGCAGCTCATGTAATACTTACTCCCCGATTCACAGTACAGGTTGTGTTTGGCGTAAAAGAATCCGGCAAAAGCGCAGAAGCAAACGTTGAGAAGTAAAAAACGTACTTTCCATTGATGAGATTTAGCATCCTGCGGGATGTAAAGGAAAAGAAGCAAACATGAGAAGTAATATTTGCAACTGGAGGTGTGGGAGGGGAGCTGCTCACCTCAGGATTTAACGTATACTTCTTAATGGCCTTCCACAAACGACAAGTTATCAGCATGTAGACCAGCGAGCTTAAAATGAAGAGGATGAAGCCTTCCTTGTGGACAACTAAGACAGGAAAGATGAGAACAGTGAAACCTTATTGACCTTTGTGTACCAACTAGGCGTCTTTTCTGTTGCTTGTTGGGGAAAGAAACCGCAGAGTGACAAAGTCACCAAAGACAAAGTCGCTGGGGATCGGTAAAGTCTCCGGATCAGTTCAGACCAACGGAATGAAACATGTGGAAAATGCTCCGGTGGAGGTTTATACTTCAGGATTGCTGATTCGCTCATTTCACTATCAATCAAAAAGGGACTCCGCCTCAGACAGCTCATCCAATCATCATGCAAAAGTCGAGCGTCCGGGCCAGCCCACTGCCCCATAGACCCCCAGAGATACAGAGTGGGCGGTACAAAGCCCCGCGTCGTCAGACTGCATGCTGAGTACGACAAATCCATACATGTTTGCTGGTTCGTTTTTCCAGCCCCGCTATTTGGGAAGCACCGTATTTCTGATAGATATCACACCAACTTGCTTTGTCGCCTACGATACAAGAAGCAGGATTAATATGTTGCTGTTTTCCTAATAGCTTAGCATATAATGTCTATACAATAACAACAAAATATAAACATCTAAAAATCTCCATCCATCCATCCATATGACACAAGCGCACTGCTGCAGCTAATGTAAGTAGCATTAAACTAGAAGCACAATAAAGACTAGCATAGGGAAGCTTTACTTTGTTCTACTAATATTTTGTTTCTTTACAGTGGTTAAATGTTAAAAATGTTACAGTTAATTAACATCCTACTGTATGATGGCAAGTGTTTGACACTGGAACAGATGAATTCACTTTCCAATAACTTCTATGGCAGGGGTAGGGAACCTGTGGCTCGGGAGCCAGATGTGGCTCCTTTGATGACCACATTTGGCTCTCAGACGTTTCTTTACACCACAACATTTATACATGTTATTTATTATTTTTATCCTGCTTTACAACGAGGTGTTCAAAGTGCAGTCCGAGTGATTTATTGGCCCAGCATGTTCTAAAAATACAATTTTACAAAAAACTTTATGGAAACAGCAAAAATTGAAAAATCAGCAGTATTTTTTTTTTAATAAAGTAAAATTATTAGGAGAAAAAAGTTGTAATCTAACCAAAAAAAAAGTTGTCATTTTTGGAAAATGGGGTTGCGGAAAAGGTTCCAATATTAGGAGAATAAAGTCTAAATATTACAGGAATAAAAACAAATAATTCCAATAAAAGTTGAAACAATGAGAAAAAACCCCAGCAGAAATTGAAAAAATTGCTGTAATTTTACAAGTACAAAATCAAAGCATTAAGAGAAAAAACATCAAAATTGTACAAGAATAAACTTGTTATGAGTAAAAAACAATGTCATTTTAGTAGCACAGAGTTCATTTTTATTTTTTAAATGTCGTTATATTATGCGAATCAAACAAAACAATATAAAGTTGCAAGTTTTGGAATATTAGGTCAGGGAAAAATGTATATGGGCATATAGTTAAAATAGTGTGGGAATAATAATATTGCTATTTATTATATTATTTTTGTTTTATAGTATATCATGTTTTTTTTGGACAGGAATCACAGTGTTAGAAATAACATTCAAAATACGAAAACTTCTCAGCACTTTAATCCATCCGATTCAGAGACTAATTACTAATTATGATAGTAATTACGTGCTTAAAAATGCAAACTTTCTGTTGTAATCGCTGTTAAAAAATGTGCTACGGCTGTCACGGAAATACACTTGAAAATATGTGACTTTCATGGCACTGTTATTTGAAGTAAACATATGTGTATTTGTCACTGTGCAACTACGCATCATCCCGTCTTACTCACAGTACGTCTCCTTGGATGACACGTAGGAGAGGAGCAGCAGGCCCAGGTTTTCCAAAATGGAGAAGGACAGGCTCAAGTGGGCGAGCGACCTCTCGGGGAACCTGGAGGTGAAGCGTTTCTTGTAGAAATTGAAGTAGATGAACGCCACCAGGAACCTCGGCGCAGAGTGCAGGCCAATGCAGAAACGCCATATGTGGCACTCGGGGCTCTGGCTGATGGAGGCACTGATGGATGGAAGGTAGTTCGGAACCTGAATAAAACACACAAAACTGATGCGGCATCCTTTTCCATTGATTTTTGTCGGATAAAGGTCTTACCTGGCAGTGTGTTTGGGTGGAGTCGTCAAAGTGGAAAACAGAGGATATAAGGACACAGGTGATAAGGCCCAGCAGCGGTAGGCACACGGTACACATGACAAACGTGGTGAAGGAGATCCTGATGATCAGCGGCCTCTCGAGATCGTAGGCGCCCGGTATCATCTTGATATGGTTCTGGAACAACGAGAACATCTGATATTCTGTAGTCTTGATTTGATTCTAGTTCTATCATGATGTCAAATATTTAAATAACTCTGCTCTTCAGCTTGCATGTAAAAAAATAGTTAAATAAAAAGGCATTTCTGACTAAATTTGTATGTCTTATATTTTCTAAATAAAGCACCGGCACCGTTTCAAAACTGAAATCGCTGATCATGTTTTGATCAGATAAATGCTAATACACAACAATACACGTCATTATTATCTGTTTAGAGCCTTACAAGTCACCCCTTCTCTCTCACCATCCCCTGTGTCTGAATGCTGTTTGTTGTTATTCCACAACACTACTGAGAGTTATGGGAGTTTGTGTTTGGAACCCCCGGGAACACCAGATGATTGTTTTTGCCTTTCATGCAAGTTAAGGCCCACAAAATGCAAGGAAACTGGGAAAATAATAATAATAAGAATCAATGCACACACTGTGAAATGAACGCGTCCGAAAACGAAGCCTTATCATTTTGGTAAAGGCAGAATTCCTGCATTGGATTTAATGTACCTAATGAAGTGGCCTTCTAAAGATGGCTTCCATTGCACTGATGGAGCGGACTGATGCAGACAGAGGACGCTCAAGATGATAAGGCATCACGTGAAGATACAACAACAGAAGAACATAGATGAGACCCACTAGATGAGAGTCCAGTGATTCCAGTCGATGTGGCGCTCAGTGGAATCCTTTGCAGCAAACCTGCAGCGTGAAGGAGGACGCACTCGGATCACGTGACACGTGACGTGTTAGAAGACCTCCGTCCATCCATCCAATCCCATTATAATGTGTCAACCAGCTGAGTATTTTTGACTTGAGGAGGTGTGAGAGCTGTCCTCGGTGCTGAAGCCAACAATGGATGGTGATGGTGACGCTGCTCGCGACCTTCCTGCGGTCTTCCTGCCCCGCCTCTGCGGGCTCTCCCGGCACCGACACAAACGCACCTCCATGTATTGTTTCAATCCGCCCTGCTGTTTTTGCAGTCTTGCTGTTAATTTTCCTCTCCCTCTCTCTATCTCTCGCTGCTGTGTTATTGTATTGAATGTGCGATGGCTTCACCATGAAACGACTGGAAATCCCACCTCTAATTTGCTTGTTGATTTGTGTCACATGCTTGCCAGGTAAGTTTTAAAGCAATGTCATGTGACAATGCTGCAATTACTTCTGAAAAAATATATATTTTTTTTATGTAATTTTTAAAAAATGTTTTTTTCATAACATTTTTTAATGTGATTTACTTTCACAATATTTTCTATGAGCAAATTATAGTTTTATTTTATTTTATTATAAATTAAATTTACAATTTAATGAAACAAATTATTTGCCAAAACACTGACTGCTAGAGTGCTATTAATTGTATTAAATGTATTAATTAATTTACTTTAATGTCCTTATCTTTAAACCCATGCAAACAACACCCACAATAATTAATTGTAATCTAGCAACACTTGGGATTGTACCTAAAAAGTACTCAATAAAGTGTCATGTGACTTTTCTCGCAAACTGTCCAGTCTGTAAGCATCTGCAGACAAGCTCCTTTGGGATTTCACCGCCACCATAATCCTTCATGTGGACCTTCTTTGCATCTCTCTCCGAGCTTTTATTGCATCTGCAATTCAGATTGTCCAAATCCAACCTCCAGTTCATACACTGTCACTGTAAATCATTAGAAGATCTGTGCTGCTATCTAACGGCAGATCTGTCACCAGAGGACACCTTCTAAAGCCACCGTAGAACTAGAAAAAATTCCATCCATCCGCCAGGCCTTAACCTCAGCAGCCATACTGATTTGATCAAACTACAGTATTTTGCCCAAAAGAAATAATACAAACAAAATTAATTTGTTCAAGGGTCAAACTGTCACCATTATGAAAACATTCCTAAATGCTCTACAAGTGTAAAAGAACGAATAAAATAAAGGATGCTTGGTCACTTTGTATGTATTTTCTGGTAGGGTTGGTTTGATTCCGACATGAGCAAACCATTTACATTCAGTAACATCACATGGTTCGACATGACAGAAAAAGAAGTAGGAAGAAGCGGAGTTGATTTTATTCTACGCTTTCCCCGTGTCTAACCGATGATTCGTACACATTCGCTCACACAAACTTTGACATGTTGACACGCGCAGTCTTTTTTTTGTTTTGTTTACATATTGTCATTTACATATTGTTCACTTCCTGCGTGAAAAGAAAGGAAGGTGTTGAGAAAAAAATCAAGATGCAAATACAAGGTCAAATAATGACACTATATACAACATATATATATAGTATACTATACTATATATAGTAGTATACTAGTATACTATATATACGTGTAAATATACTGTATATATATGTAAACAACACATTTTTAATAATTTTAATCAACCTATTTATTACCATCAACATTTT
Source organism: Oostethus manadensis (assembly GCA_024372805.1). NCBI lineage: Eukaryota > Metazoa > Chordata > Actinopteri > Syngnathiformes > Syngnathidae > Oostethus > Oostethus manadensis. The sequence continues at coordinate 773,579 of QODF01000101.1, forward strand.
AAGCTTTTTCTCTTCACAGTGTGTCTTTATACTCTATTTTCTCCAGTTTTCCTGTTTTTTATTTAGTTCAATTTTATTTCTACAATGTGCCTCAGGCCAATGAAAACTGAGCCACGGGCTGCAAATTATGGAATTACACGAGTGCCAAAATTAGAAGGAAATACAAGTGGAAATATAAAGAGAATCCATCCATTTTCTATGCCGCTTATCCTCACTAGGGTCGCGGGGTATGCTGGAGCCTATCCCAAAAATATAGAATTGTATTCATATTCTTTTTCCATTTTTCCATTTTGTCATTGCCATTGCCATTGCTTTGTTTTTTGTTTTTTTCCATTTTATCGCTGATTTTTGTCATTTGTCTTGCATAGTGAGGTGATAGGGATGTTACTTCCTGTTCATCACCCGCTTCCGGTCCCTAAGAGCTACATTTAAACATAGCTACTACATAGCCACTGCAAGCCGGAATCGTGCGATCGGGTACTGACTTGTTACCCTGGCATAAGGACCCGCCCACAGCAGAGGCCGTAGGTGGGTCCATGAATTGAAATTGCTTCTTCCAGTTACCTTGAAGCATCCGGTAACAAAGAGAAAAAACAAATGCAAATGCAGACAAAGGCAAAAGAGGAAAATCAATGATAAAATGGGAAAAAACAAAGACAATACAGAAAAAGCAAAGACAAAATGGAAAAAGAATATGACTACTTTGGATATTTTGTTATCATTGATTCTCTTTATATTTTCACTCTGGTGATTCCATAGCAAAATGGCCATCAGAACACACTTTGAATCCCCCTGATTGAAACACTTGTTTGAACCTCAAGGAAAATTGAAGTTTTTTGGGAATTTTATCCATCTTCTACAATCACTATGTGAGACAAGACCACATCTATTCCCTTTGATGTGCGTTGTAGATAAGCGCCTCATGCTAGAAGTTTTTAACAACTAACCATACACACGTAATTGGCATTCATCTTCTCCACCTATAAAGTCCTCTAAAAATATATAGCAGCAATATCAAGCGCTATGTGCTCCAGTCACCTACTGTATGGACAGTTGTCGGTCTGGTCCGGCTGGCGTCTTTTTCGGTTGATTTTGGGTGGATGAAAAACTGCAGCTAATATTTTTTCATTGGGTGTGACGCAGCCTCCTCACATGTTTCATCCTGACCAGATACACAAACCCTGTCATGGACGGTAACTCTAAGTGCAGCAGACACTTGATTTCTGTCAGCATGGCTTGGCAAGGTCCACATTGACACCACCAGGTTATGCCGCTCCTGACTCTATTAGCGCCCATCTGATCCGTATAACCACGTTCAAAAAGATAAGGTTGTAGATCCCCATTTATCCAAAAGTAGTCACAAAGTGAACCATGATTAGTGGTAGCAAACACAGAATGCACCCTCTGTGCCGATTGACGGAAATAGTCTTAGTTACTATGCGGTCAGTGAAATCAGTACACAGAGGTTGGGTGAACCAGACTGTTGGCCGGGAGAATCTGCTCGTTGTGGTGTGGCAAGGTACATTAATGTCAGATATGCTAGTGAGTACCTGCTGTGAGTCCATGGAGAACCAGAGTGTTGGCCAGAAGAAGCCATCCGCCATGGCCGGGCAAGGTGCAATAATGTTGGCTACACTATGTGAGCAGCCGCCGTGAGTCCACCGAGGTCGGGAGAGCCATCGTATACAGCTGGAGGAGTTGCCCGCCACAGGCATTTTTTGGTTGTTTTCTGAAAACGTTGTGCCGTTATGATGGACTGCTCGGTAATTGTGTTGTCCAAAATACATATTTGTTGAATTTTTACATGCAAGCAGGACTCATGTATGCGGTATTCTTTCTCCAATTTTACATGACTTCTAGATACAAATACGCTTATTTGCCCTCCACCTCTTTGAGGCGAGGCTGACAACAACCAGATGTCAAATGAAATCCAGCAATGCAATGTACAAGACCCCTGAGGGTAAAACAAAAATAAGAAGCAGTATTGCAAAATCTGGCAAAAATTTGCAAGATCTGTAGTTTACATTGATAAACCGTTCAATGCGGTTTGCATTGAAACTTCAAATTAAGAAAAGCGCATTTGTGGAGTTTCTGATATATTATCTTATAGGACCAGCAGCACACACAAGTGAAAGAATCCAATGTATGGCTTATTCTTCTCTTCCTTTTGGCTTATCTCTTCAGGGGTCGCCACAGCGAATCATTTGCCTCCATTTAACTCTGTCTTCTGCATCCTCTTCTACTGCGCCAACTACCTTCATGTCCTTATTCACGACATCCATAAACCTCCTTTTTGGTTTTCCTCTAGGCCTCCTGCCTGGCAACTCAAACCTCAGCATCCTTCTACCAATATATTCACTCTCTCTCCCCTGGACATGTCCGAACCATCTTAATCTCGCCTCGGTGACTTTATCTCCGAAACCTCTAACATGTGCTGTTTTTATTACCAGTACTCAAAGAGGTACAGCAACACTAGGTAGAACTGGATGTAGCATTTTGTTTTCAAAAGACGAGCCAAATAACCATGACACAATTAAAAACCTGTTCCTAAAGTTTCAGTATGACTTTTTGGTGTCTACATTTATGCACATGATGGAAATAAAAGCTATGGCCGCAAGTATTGCGTTATCTCGCACAAATTTTGCAAGAACTCACAAAAATCCATCTTTTTTTCTCCCCATGTCCCCTCAGGGTATATTAGCCCATCTTCCACGTTAAAAAAACATTTGATGAGTAAAAAAAAGAAAACGATTTTGAAATGGAAGCCTTTTGAAGGTGGAAATTTACTGTGCACATTTCTCAAAGCGACCATCAGCTACTACAAAACATGCACATGGACGGTGCACTTACGGAATGTTTGTTGTGTTCTTCTCTAACAGGTCGAATTAAGCACGAGGAAAACGGTTCAGTGTTTCCAGACAATTGTTCCTCAGTGGGTGAGGGGGTAAAGGTTAGTAAAGGAACCAGGTCACATCCCTAGTTGGGATTGTGTTTCCTTTTGATCACATCATATGAACAATGTCTTGCAGGCCGAGCGAAATTCGGACCGCTTACTTGGATAAGTCTGACTGAATGCACACCTTAAATGGAGTAGAGACAAATATGGTGGCCTTGATACCATCCATACACCCAGCAGTTACGCATGGAGACCTGATATAGTCCAATATAACAAGTAGGCCGGAGTGGTGTGAATTTGCCGTGTTGTTGTCAGTCTAAAAAAGGCCCAAGACATTATTCATTGGAGTGTCTGTCTGTTTTTAAGGCACCAGTAAATGTAATTATGTAAGGATCGTTTCCATTTTTGGTCAAGAATACAACAAAAAAGAACCATTTCATTAAGAAAAGAACTACAGTGACATGAGGTTAAAACCATTTATGACTCCTTAATGAATATTCTTGTTCAGTAATAATAATACATTGTTTTAATGTAAAGATTCTATAGGTACTCACACATGCTTTACAGCTTTGGGGTCCAAATTGAATCCTGGGGGCCATTTGTGTCCCACAGGTGTTTTTTTATTGGCCTTCTGTATATCTAAAAAACACAAACACACAGAAAAAAATGTTATGAGTGTAAAAAGTTTCACTTTTGCTGCTTCATTCACATTTTTCTGATCTATGTAATTTCTGGTTATTGGCGACTAAATTGTCCATAGGTATGAATTGGAGTGTGAATGTTTGTTTGTATGTGCCCTGTGATTGGCTGGCGACCAGTCCAGGGTGTACCCCGCCTCCCATTGAAAGTCAGCTGGGATAGGCTCCAGCATACCCCAGGAACCCTAGTGAGGATAAGTGGCTTACTTCAATACGGCCTGTTGAAATACGCATTTTCAAGGACCAACAACCAGTATATATTATTATTATTATAGATGACCAGCCTTTCACAGTGGTTTTGAAAACTGCTCTTTCACTTGGATCCCAGCTATGTGCTACCAAGAAGGCAATATTTCACAGACATAGCCCTCCTGTAACTCCACTAGACAGTGTACTCTAGTCCCATTAAAGAGACCCCCAATCGTCTGTAAGTTTCGTGAGTGATCCGTATATGAGAAAATCAGTCAAATGTGTTTTTGTCTAAATTAAAATTTCTTCAGCCCACATAGCCTATAGCACCCATAAATAAAGTGAAAAATTTACAGTTAACGTGAGCCGATGTCGGTATCGTCAGGGATTGGCCGATCTCACCCATGGATGTACCGGAGTGGGCAGCATAAAACGCCGATCAGAGCACCCTCAATAAAAAAGGCAGAAGGAATTAAAATACAAATGTAAGGCTTTCAGAAGACTCACAGTACTCCCACATTCAAAGACAAGGGTCTGGTATCAGTATCTATGTAACATCATCATCATCATCATCATCATCATCAAACCAGTTGCAGTATTTCCTAGGTTACTGGTTGTGCGTAACAACTTTGTGTGCTTGTAATTCTAATGTAAATACGAAAGTGTTAAGCGAGCAAGAAATGAGACCGACCATGGGCTTAGGCATGTGTGTGATATGTAGTGGAGGTGAGAGCAAGTTTTAAGTCTTTAATTTCAAGTCTCGAGTCAAGACATGCAAGTCCAAGTCAAGCCTCAAGTCAAAACCAGCCAGTCCGAAGTCATAGCCTTGAACTTTTTGAGCTCTAACAAGTCATATGCACTCTTAAGTGCATATACCTTATTATATTTTGAATTGTACATGTTTTAAATAAAAAAGACCAGATTTAGTCACACAAAAGAGTGCTGACAAAGCATTCCCAATTTAGTCAGCGCAAGGAAATGTAATCCACAACCTTGCTCTTTGTTCTTTAACATGATTGGATACTAAAAGATGCATTCTATGTAGCATGTAGCAGATGCAAAGGGCAAATATCTTGGCTTGCTGGAAATGACAATAACAATCCCGTCAGATGAATACTTTGAATGGGGACTTTACTCAACTGTCACTGAAAAGTCATTGATGTGAAAGCCCAAGTCGAGTTTCAAGTCTTTGATGATGTCGAGTTCCAAAGTCCTTAACATTCAAATTAAAATTGTGTCACTTGACTTGAGTCCAGTCCTCGCGTCTGGTATGTAGTATTCTACACTGCTTACTACACTGGGCGTCTTTTGAATTGGATTCCGATTCCTTGTTTCGATTCCAATTCCTAACCATTCCGATGTTTTCGGCTTACGTGTCTGAACTTTTCCATGAATTATTTGATAATTTTTTATCAACTTTAATTTGAATTTTTTACAGGACTGTTTTCATCCAAACTGTAAATTATAAAAGCATTCTACTTGAATATAAATGTTATAATTTATATATATATATAATATAATAATTATATATGTTATAATAATATTATAAATGTGATATGTTATAATATAAAGTTTAATATAAAGTTTCTTTTTACAAATTTTTGTTGTTGTAAGCAATTTTCTATGACACCCTTATTGTGTTAACACAATTTAAACAGGATAAAGCCTAAGGCGCTCTTATTCTGAAGACTGGAAGTGTGTTGTGCTGGTTGAGATGGTCCTTTGACTGTTCCAAACTGAGACGTACTGTGCAAGCAAATCAACTTGCCTAGCCCTTTATTTACTCCAAACATCCACATCAGCTAGCATCCTGGGTGACATTTCCATGAGACAGAAGTCAGTTGTTGTTGGAATTATAGTTGGATTCTGACTGCTTGGAGGAAGTCCAACATAGCGCATCAAAGACAAGGTACTCTGTTATTTCTGCACCATGAATGCGTGAGCATGAATCATGTTGACTGTGCACCCTCCTTTGCATGATGTCATTATGTACAATAAGCCAACCACTCTTTTTTTATCAAGTTAAGCCAAATGTCAGGTTCAAGCAACCTAAAACAATCCGAATACAGTGAATAAACAAGAAAGACGACAACAGGTATGTTTTTTTACTCACGAGGAGAACGGACAGAAATGTGCTCAGTTACATTCTCCAGCCGCTCTGAAGGCATGCTGCTGTCCTCTTTTTATTTTCTTTGGGTGTTCCTTAGTTACATATAACACATTGCAGCACTTGAAGGGAAGGTGTTTCATTCAAGCTGCAATGTGTCAACATAGTTTTTTAATTTACCAGTGTGAAGGATAGTTGTGCTTGTTAGAACAGAATGTTTCATGCCCAATCGAAGGTCAAACTGCCCCTGACCTTCTCTTCTATAGCTACATGATTTTATTGCTGAGCACACACACATATAAAGATTATGACAACACAAGTTAGGTTATTTGGCGACTCGAAATTGTCCATCGGTATGAATGTGAGTGTGAATGTTTGTTTGTCTATATGTGCCCTGTGATTGACTGGCGACCAGTCCAGGGTGTACCCCGCCTCCCGCCCCAAATCAGCTGTGATAGGCTCCAGCATACCCGCGACCCTAATGAGGATAAGCGGTATAGAAAATGAATGAATGAATGAATGAAAAGTTATAAGATGTTTCTTAAGAATAGAGGATTAATATGTGTATAGGAGTAAATTAGAGAAATAATGTGTGTATAGAAGCAAATGAATGATAACATATAAGCGGTATAGAAAATGGATGGATGGATGTATATACATTTCCCTCCTGTTTATCATGATTTTACTCACAAGTTATATCTACACAAACTTCTTCTTTTCAGATTTTCAGTTTATGCTTCATTGGTGTGAACTCAATCATTTACAATCAGGGAGAAAATGTTTTATTCATTGCCAAACAGGTCCGGCAGGTCCAGACCTTCTTCCTTTTCATCCGCTTCTTCTTGGCTGGTAGTCACTGGCTATATCTACCGGGCAGCAAAGTGAGCATCAAAACTTGGAATGGAAATAAAAACGTGTGAATGATTTTGGGAGAATCAGAATGTTATTTCCGATTCCCATCAATGCATAATAATCAGTTAATCATAACTTTACTGGAAACATAACAAACATAACTTTACTGGAATACCAACAACAGCATATCCAGTATCCAGTATATTTAACGGCATAGTATATCTTGACCAAATCTCACTCATGAATGATTAGTATCGAAATCGGCAGCAAACCAATCTCTTGATGTTGGTTTGCTGCCAAAATGTATAGTTAATCCATATGATTGGTATCGGCCAACATCGAAATCGACAACATCTTGGGAACCTTCCTTCCTGCTCCCACTCGGGACAACTCATGAATGATTGGTATCGAAATCGGCAGTTAACCAATATCTTGATGTTTATTTGCTGCCGAAATCTGCCGATTTCGAAACCAATCATATATGAGTGAGATTGGCTGATACCGATCATGTACATACTTCAAATGTATTTATAATGAGTGATATTCATCAGAGGTCCCCTTAGACAATTCTATGGGCTTCTGGCAAATTGGTCATTTCTGTGTTTTTTGGCCAAGCCTGAACTTAATTTGAGGCATGTTTTGGAGTATGAATACATGAAAAATAGCAACTGCTCAATAATGATTTTTTAGCTCAACAAAATTAACAGAATAAAATAATACAAATACATATTTTTATTAAATAGAAAGCAAGAGTCCCCCACAACTGGCAACATTAAAATTGTGCTCTACTTTATTCACCAAGCACGTCTGTACTCAAACAGCGTGGCCATTGACTGTATGCTATTTTGTGGTCATTCGTCATGATATAAAGGCATGAAGTCTGATTTCAACAGTTAGAATAAAAACTACAAAGAGTTCAAGCAAATATTGTTTGACTAGTTGAGCCACTCAGAATCAGCTGGCACCCCGGTGATAGTATCACCATCATAAGGCTGGACACAGAGTGTGTTTATGTTCATTAAACAACCACACACAAATAGTGTTTTGAGAACAAGACATAATTACCACAGTATAATCACATGTTGTTCAGTGACAATTGAAAAAGTTAGTACATACCCCATGAACGTGACATCCATTTCTAGCTTTACCCCATGGGACAAAAACAAGCTCCAAACGATCTGCATTGCTCAAGTGTTTTAAAAACAAAATGTCACTGTGGTAAAAAGTCCCATTTGGTGTCTGAAGACCAGAAGCTGGGCGAATAACTCGAGCTAGCTGCCACTAATGCAAAGTACAGTCTTTGACAGCTAGGGAACGTGTCTAAACATGCAAGAATAGTCAAATTGCTGTCAGTTTGGTAAGAGAGTGATGTTGTTGGCAATCGTACGTGACACAGCAGACATGCAGGATTTGCCGCCGCACGCCGACCGGTTTTAGAAATCGGCTTTAAAAAGTGTTTATTGGCATATGCCGAACACATGTTGTTTACGGAAGACTGCAGATATTGATCGGTGGCTGATTGATCGGAGCATAACATAGTTTAGAGAGTTTAATCCAGGAATGGTGGTATTTAAATTATGTTTGTGCATGTCCATAAAGCAATAGCTTCAATTTCTCCAATGGGAGGTCCTGTTTCATGAAGATTATATTAACCACTGCATCATCATTTAGTAAGGATTCATACTAAAATGTTTAAGGTTACTTGAAAAGTCATGGACATTTTTGTAAGAATTCAGTGTGAGAATGCATCTTTCAAAATCAGAATCTCAGACATTTAAGATATTAAAAAAAACGGGTTCTCCGGTTTCCTCCCAAATTCAAAACATGCATGTTAGGTTAATTGGCGACTATAAATTGTCCATTAGAGTATGAATGTGAGTGTGAATAGTTGTATGTCTGCCCTGCGATTGACTGGCGACCAGTCCAGGGTGTACCCCGACTGGGATAGGACGGTAAAGGACAAAATGCAAGAATTTCTATAAATACATACAAAAAGGACTCACATTAAGGTCAACCATGTTCTGATCACCTATGAAAGCTCAATTCCTGAAGAAAACACTTAATTTTAGCTTCTGCCTGACTGTGAAATGTTCATTACTGGAAAAGTCATAAAACAGACGGACGCGGTTCGTAAAGGCCGGGAGGCGTCCTCCTGGCCTTTGACGAGAGGATGCTGCCGAAGCCTATTGGTGAGTACATGTACAACTGCTAGTTTGAGACTGCTGGTTTTAGGCCGCTTCTTAATGTGGTTGTTCTTCATCACGGGAAAAGCTGTTGGAACCCCAATTATTCATAGTCTGAACACCAACTTTACAGATGCTGTAGCTGCTCCGATAATGCCCCTATACGGTTAAACACTGTAGTATTCAGATGCAATTACAAAAGCATTCAGGAGCTTTATCTACCTCTGCATGCGCAACTTATTCAGCGGTATTACTGCTGGCCGAGCAACCATTATTACAGCGTTGGTTTTCATGCGGCTATGTTGTGCTATAAACTTGTTAATAAATGACCATGTGGTCAAAAAGAGCTCTGGTTTTCTGTCCACTTTCTCATGCAACCAGCATTATTATTAAAGTAAAAAAACACCCTCTCTCTAATAATTGCCTGCCTCTAATTAACGCCTCTTGCGGTATAATTACAGCATTTATGGTATTGTTTTCATTAGAGAACAATGGACGGGTTTCACCCTAATGATTAAGTAGACAATGGTTAAGTAGACATCTTGGGTCACCTTTGGGTCCAAAGGATGTTTCCAGCAGCAATTAGAATGTCAAATCAATTATGGAGGCCACCCAGGGTCCATAATGTCCATACCGTGTCTGCTGGGAGGGGTAATTAGTCCTAAACTGCCCTGTTGTGGGCATTCACAGTGTGTCCACGTGCTCTGTTTTAATTAGCGCTTTGTGAACAAACATAAACGGCCTGAGGAGAGCAGATTGATTTATGACTGATTGGGCAGGGATTCATTTGCCGTTTCACATTTTCACATAAGAAATGTTGTATATTGCATATATTTCAGTCTACATCTGTTATTTGATCTTGAATGTGGTTTTTTTTGGACTTTTAGTATATTTTTGTTATGACCAAACCCCGGGCTAAGGGGCTAAGGTCGATTGGGAAACGTGTCAACTGAGACACGGCATGCAACTTTGACAGTAAGTCCCTTTTACAGCATTTAAAGTTGAGAAAACATGTTGTCCACTTCCCCGGGGTGTCATTAAACAGTCGACGTTGACAAACAACAATGTCATTAACCACCAGAGGTTTGACAAGCACTCAGGGGAATAATTACGAACGTGAGACGCTTAATAACAATAACAATATTTGCTTAAACCCCACCGGGGCTCATTAATAAAGACAGTGTTTTGACCAAGTAATGAGGCTGATGTCATAATCTCTTGTGTATTATAGCCGACAGTATCCTTTTAGTTTAGTTTTATTATTCAAAGTCTCTTGATATGCAATTTTACAATCAGTACTTTACAGTTTGAAGTGAAGTAAATGCAAATAATGCAAATGTAAATGCAAATAATGCAAATGTAAATGCAAATAATCCTTTACCAGGGTTTTTTACACTTACAATATGAACAGCAGAGTATTTTGGATTTTTCAAGTCATATTTTTGAACATTTACTGATTGAGTGATACTTTCTACACGTGTAGCATGCAGTTGGCACAACAACTCAACCCCAAATTCACTCCATTTGAATTAAAATGTTACCCACGCACTCAAAAAGCGATGACTTGACCAATATTAGTACAGTATGAGTTTAATGTTGTTTAACTACTTGGTTACACAGCAAATGTCAGTTCAATCAACATTCCTCATGGACAATATTACATTTTAAGTCCACAGTAGAATATATTTATTCCAGTTAATTGGTTCCAGACCCAACCGTGATAAGTGAATTTGTGCCATGAAAGATTCCTTATTTATAATTGTAGCCACAGAATAGAAAACCTGTTTACCACCTTCTAAATACGTTTTTTAACATTATTAGAGCCCTGTAGACACTCCTATAATCAATCTTTACATTGGTATTACCCAGCAAAGTAGATATATTAATAAAAATGAGGAAATATTAGCGAGTTCACTGTTGTTGATTCTTTTTCCTTTTTTCGTCAATGTAATGTAAAAATACTGACACCTAGGGACCAGTGTAGAATACTACATATGACGTGTCTTTGAATGCGTCTACTGAATGGCTTGTATTTGCAAATTAGTTCGATTTGTCATTTTTATGCAAAAATACATAACACTTGCTTACACATGCATATTTTTTGACCAATGGTAGCACAAAATAGCAACGTTTTTTAAATATTTTTTAAAATTGTGATATATATGAAATTCAAAGCAAAATCAAGATTTTCTCGTGTAGTGTGCGGTGAATTTATTTGATAAATATGACAACTGTCCGCATCTCAATGAATTAAAATACCTTTGAAATGTTTCTTCCAGTAGTTCACAAGTAGAGTGAGACTCTTATTTTGTGTACATTCATGCTTGTTTGTCTGCCCTGCGAATGACTGGTGCCGCTGCCCAAAGTCAGCTGGGATAGGCTCCAGCATACCCCACGACCTCGATGAGGATAAGCGGCATAGAAAATGGAAGGATAACACACTGAGCGAACTATTTCAAGAATGTATATTTTCATTTCTTTTGAAGCTTGCAGATAATAACCAACCAAATAGAAAACATGAAAAATGGTGGAAACAGTTTGGTGTTGTAAACTACTACACTGGTTTGTGCAAAAACTTCCTCATCCCTAATTGGTGGTCCTGAAATTTGGTAGAATATTTAAACTTATTGAGAGGCACACTTGTGTAATCAATCATGTACCTTCGCATGTATCTAAAATCCCAACCAAAATTGTCAGGAACCAATCATTAATGTTAACGTTTTCGAGGACTCACTACAGTGCCAATGCCCCAGAGGAGGACGCTGACGTCAACATGACTTTGTGACGGCTTTAAAAAACGGCAGTGCCGTCCTCTCCTCTGTTTCTTTGACTGCACGACTGCTTCACATTGACTGACTTGATTGCTTGCATTGCGCTCCAATTTGTCACTGAAAATGCTCAACGAGTCCTTGGTGTTGGGCTCCTACGTGAGGCTGGGCACTTTTGTCATCCCGCACGGAGGGAGGTACCCCATCTTTTTCCTGGGCTTTTTCGTTTATTTGTTTTGCATCTTTAGCAACCTGACCCTGCTGAGCTTGATCGTCCTGCAGAGTAACCTCCACAAGCCCATGTATTTCATCCTCCTCAGCCTCCCCCTCAACGACCTGATGGGAATCACCGCCATGCTGCCTAAAGTCCTGTCTGACATTGTCACCGAGACCAACCAGATCTCCTACCCTCTGTGCGTGTTCCAGGCCTTTCTGCTGCACTTGTATGGCGGCGGGATTCTCTTCATCCTGGCGGCCATGTCTTTCGACCGGTACATCGCCATCTGCATGCCCTTGCGCTACAGCTCCATCATGACCCGCTGGGTGGTCGTATGCATCGTCGCCCTGATGTGGGGTCTGGACTTCATCCTCATCACCGTGCTATTCTCACTGCAGGCCAGACTTCCCCGGTGCAAGTCGGTCATCAAGAACGTGTTCTGCGACAACCCCTCGCTTGTGAAGCTCATGTGCGGAAACACCACCGTCAACAACGTCTTCGGCTTGTTTGCCACGGCCGTCATGCAGGCCATAAGCGTGTCCGTTCAGGGGTTTTCCTACGTGAAGATTCTGATCACCTGTGTGGTCACGAGGAGGTCTGATACCAAGAAGAAGGCGATCAACACCTGTGTGGCGCAGCTGGTGATCATAATCATATTCGAGGTTGTGAGCACGTTTACAATTTTATCCCACAGGTTCCAAAACGTGTCGAGTGACCTGCAAAAGATTACGGGGGTGTTGATATTTCTCATATCTCCCTTTCTGAACCCGCTGGTGTATGGGCTCTACACCAGTGAAATACGAAACACGATGCTGAGGGTCTTAAGAAAGAGAGTCTCTGTCTAAAATCCAAGTCCACAGGCCAGGTTTCACTTTTTGAGCTGCAAAGTGGCCTCGTGCTTAGCATGTTGACCTGACAGTCAGGAGATCGAAGGTATGAAAGGAAAATAACAAAAATGTTAATGCAAAATGATTTACATTTTAAAGATGAAAAAAATACTGAGCTAATCTAATATTACACCTGTTTAAAATGGCTTTTTTGGTACGTGAGTGCTTTTGAGTATTTCATTTTTTCTATGATGTATTTTTTTTCCTTTTATGTATCTTCTATTGCTTTTTACTGCTCTTTCACGAATCATCATAGTAATCATGTGACCTGTCAAAAGGAAGACGCCATTACCTTTGCTTTACAACTAGAATTTCCACTGAGTGTTGAGCTGTATTATGAAACACTTTAATTATAAGCAACTGATTATGGACTCAAACGGGAATTGCATCATTGTTGAAACACACTATTGTTTTGCAACTTGTCTTTGACTGTTATTTCATGCGAAACAGACAAAAAATGTTTGTTTTTAAGCAAAAACAAGGCTAGTTGATGACGTAAAATTCAGTTTCAAATAATGTTGATAGGTGATTTCATGTACTGTAAAGAAACTGCATTTCTCTATGCGTACTCTATGATTTGTGTTTTATCACAGACTGACCGGATTAAAAAGTGCATGCAAGGGTGTGTGCACGTGCGTGTTAAGAGGGTGGGGGGGTTGTATGACAGTCATACATTTCCCTTTGCATTTGTATTTCTTTCCACCTACCATCAATAAACTCAATGAAAATACATTATGTTCATTACAGTACAGTAACTAATGTGAACATTTCTTGTCATACATTTACACACCAAAAGGGAAATAATCATTAAAAGTGCCATGTGATTTATTTTTCCCACTACCAAAGCTTAATACTTTGAAACAGTTTAAGCCCTATAATGTTTGTTTTTTTATATTTGTTTTCCTATTTTGTTGAATAATGGTGCACCCACATATTTTAATAAAAAATGCAAAACCTATGAATGAATAATAAGTTTGAATTTATACAAATATTAAAAAAAAAAAAAAACTCACACTTTGGAGCCCTGGGACCTAAATGGGTCTTTGCAGAAAAAGTGCTACAACAATTATTTTTTAAGATCTTCAATCTTTTAATTAAATGAAATGTAGCCATAGGTATCACTTTATGTGATGGCTATATTACAGTATATCTTAAAAAATGTAATTTGAATAGCTTATTATTAATTACAGTTATGCAAATATGTATGCATATGGTGGCCAGTTTGGGCTAAATGGGAAGCGTGTGAGGGGAAGCGAGGTTGCCTTTTTTGACCTTGATCCAAAGCATTAAGTTTTGGAAAATCTTATACCATTCACGGTAATGGTGACAAAAATAGTGACTAATAAAAAAAAAGTGTTCATAGAATCCCTATTATGCTTACACAGTGGGACAAATGATATGGAGTCCAGTCTGGGCCAAAGGTGTCCAGTGTAAGCTTTAAAGTGTGTGATGGGAACTTCTGGAACTCTCACACCACATGCCAAAATACTGACTATTAAAATTAAACAGTTATGGTTATGGTTTATTTCTGTTTCAAATTTGTTCCTCCCCTTTGTTTTCCACTGCTGATTTCTGGATGCACATCCTACTGTCTTAGTGTTGTGCAGTAGATACTGTACTGGTGTTGTAATGCAAATACATAGGTTTCTAATTTGTATACTTTTTGAGCAAGCACTTTAAATGTTTAACTGCAAGTCCTCGTTGTTGAACGTAATCCTTATCCTCATTCATTTATTCATTTTCTGTACCGCTTATCCTCATTAGGGTCACGGGGATGCTGGAGCCTATCCCAGCTGGCTTTGGGCGAGAGGCGGGGTACACCCTGGACTGGTCGCCAGTCAATCGCAGGGCACATATAGACAAACAAACATTCACACTCACATTCATACCTATGGACAATTTAGAGTCACCAATTAACCTAACATGCATGTTTTTGGAATGTGGGAGGAGACCGGAGTACCCGGAGAAAACCCACACACGCACGGGGAGAACATGCAAACTCCACACAGAGATGCGCAACGGAGATTTGAACCCAGATCTCCTGACTGTGTGGCCAATGTGCTAACCACTCAGCCACCGTGCGGCCCGTCATGATTATATGATGTTTAGTATGTATCCAGATTGTTGGTATCTTTGCCGACCACTCTTGCATCTTGTGGACCTCCATTTAGCTTGATGTTATTGTGAAATTGTGAACTCCAGATGCTCTCGTAGTTAGATAATGTGTTCTCAGTTACGTGGGTACTGTACCATTTCATACTATTTTGCCATTGGTACTCTAAGTACTTTGTATCTTTTACTGCTTCCTCAAATCTCGTGCTTTCTTGGCGATGTCAGCGTTGCATTTTGTCAGATGCTCATTTACGTCGACGTTTGTGCCTTTCAAGTTCTTCCGCTGTTCCAGCAGTGCGGTTTTGTATTCCCTGTCGGTGAACTTGATGATGACAGGTGTGGTGACTGGTGGGATGCATGTGTCAATGGTGAATATATATACATCCACCTCCTTTGATTTTTGGAAGTTGACAATCTGTTGCTTTGTTGAGGGAACATTCATTCCATCTGGTTCTCCTCTGTTATGAGCTTCCCTATCTTTTGACCTGGGTGTAACTCTGAGCCCTGTGAGGATCACATCATTCATTCATGCATTCTGATCCCATCCATCCATCCATTTTCTATACCGCTTATCCTCATTAGGGTCACGGGGATGCTGGAGCCTATCCCAGCAGACTTTGGGCGAGAGGCGGGGTACACCCCGGACTGGTCGCCAGTCAATCGCAGGGCAGGGCACATATAGACAAACAAACATTCACACTCACATTCATACCGATGGACAATTTAGAGTCACCAATTAACCTAACATGCATGTTTTTGGAATGTGGGGGGAAACCGGAGTACCCGGAGAAAACCCACACACGCACGGGGAGAACATGCAAACTCCACACAGAGATGTCCAACGGAGATTTGAACCCAGGTCTTCCAGATCTCCTGACTGTGTGGCCAATGTGCTAACCACTCATCCACCGTGCGGCCCATTCTGATCCATCTCATTAATTCTATTTTCATTTGCTGAGTGATATTATCCTTTGCTTCTTTCTCGTCCTCCAGAGTGGTGCGCCAGGCTGCATTATTATCCTCTAATGGTGTCTTGATATCATCCTGTAGAATATTATGTCAATTGATAGAATAGTGATGTCAATTGCATAATGCACTCTTCTTCTTCTTCTTCTTCTTCTTTGTAGTTTAACGGCGGATGCAGACGTTAATAGTGCACTACCGCCACCCTCCGGCTGTGAATGATCGCTATGTTTACAGGCTATGTCCATATTATACAATATGCTTCTCCAAAAAATAAATTAATTAAATATAGAAATAAAATGCCTTTTTTAATTCACTTAAAGTAAATAGGACATTCAAAGAATCCTACTTTCCTTTTGTATTTTTTAAGATATTTTTGTATTGCTTCCTTGTGTCTTCTCTTTTTTCCCTCTCCTTTATGTCTTTACTATGTACTTTGCTAGTATCCTTACCATCATCTTTGCTTTGTCCTCATCCTTTATTGCCACATTCTCTCCATCTTTTAAAACCGGGTAATTCCAGAATGGTTGCACACCACTCATCTTTTTTACAACTCCCCATACTTGATTTATAGGAGTACTTCTCCCTATATTCTCACCATACTCCTGCCAATATCTCTTGGTACATTTTCTTATTATTTTCCTTACCCTTGCCTGTTCCCTTTTATACTCCATGTACTTACTAAAATTCATACTTTTCTTAAACTTTTTCAACATTTTGTTTCTACTTTTTACTGCATGTACACAATCTTGTGTCCACCAAGGGACTGAACTATTCGTTTGACTTCCTGACCCCTCCGGTATGGATGTTTTTGCAGCTTTCACTATAGCCATGCTTACATTTTTATTTATTATTTCAATATCCTCATTTATCTCAATTTTTTCTCATATTTCTGTCACTCAAAAAGATAAACATTTCCCAGTTAGCTTTGTCTAATACCCATCGCTCGGAAGTACTACAATTTCTGAGAAGGAAACCGGATAGTGATCACTTCCTATTGTTGTATCCTTAATGAATTGCCATATTATTTTGTTCGCTAGTGTCTGAGACACCATTGTCAAATCTAACACAGACTGTGCTGTCAGACCTATTCTTGTGGTGGATCCATCATTTAAACACACCAAATTCCTCTAAAACTGGGCCATTATAATCAGTTTTATCTGCCCCCCACAGAGTGCTATGAGCGTTAAAGTCCCCAACCCACATTATTTTCCGTTCATCTTGTCCTTCAATTAACTCCAATGCATCGATGTCTAACCGTTTGCATGGATTATAGAAATCCCCAACCACGTAGTTTATGTGTCCGCTCCAAACGTCTACCGCTATGTATTCTAACTGCTGAGCTTTCCCCAGCACTCTGTATGATATCCCCTCCTTTACAAAGACAGCACACCCTCCCCCTCTAATATCAGCTCTATCACTTCTCTCACACATATAACCGTTAATAAGAAAATTCAAATGTGCATTTAAACAGGTTTCTACTACACATATTACATCAGGTTTACTGCTTTGCTCAGAAATATATTGCTTAAATTCTTGACCATTCAATACCAGGCTTCTAGCGTTCCACTGCAGAAAATGTATTTTTGTATTTGTGAATGTGACCCTACCTCCTTCTCGGAGCTTTCTCGGTTTTTGAGCTCCTCATACACTTGCCCCCATGTGATGTCCTTACTGCCTAAGTATCGGGTTGCACTTTTCACAACGATTGCTGTTTTTTCAGACCTGTGCTTAGCATGAAGTGTACAATTGATCACTTCTGCAATGAAGTACAAAAAGTTTTTCTTTTTGACAATTAGAGAGTCCTCTTGAACACTGCAACACTTTTCCACTATTTTCACCACCTGTTTCCCTTGAACTTTTTTGGCCGCCTCTGCATATGAGATTTTCCCTTCTGTTCTTAATTGCTGCATTTCGGTTGCCCTTTTCTTTGCCTCACATTCTCTACGTCCCACACTACGAGCTCCACCACAACTCACACATTTCTCTTGAACACCTGTCCCACATGTACCATAATCATGTTTTCCTCCACATGTCTGCTTTACTTTGCAATATACTGCAATATGTCAATATTTCTGGCACTTATAGCACCGCAGCGGTGGTGGCACATACATTATAATTCATGCACCCTATCACCACATATTTAGGTAGCATTTGGTCCCGAAATTCTACCAAAACTGATAGACTGTCCACCTTTTCTCCATCTCTCCATGTTTTTAATCTCTTCCGGTTGAATGCCCGCTCCCCTTTAATGCTCTTTCATTTTTTGTAGATCTTCCGCTACTGGTATTCCATAAATCACTCCTCTTGTTAGTTTCCCAATTCCTACTTTCCTTCTGGCAACTATTTCCTTTTTCATATTTTGTTAATCTTAACAACCTCTCTCGTTAGCCCTCATTGAAACATACAATCACTAAATCTCCATCTGAGTGTACTCTTTTGACTTCACCTATACTTTCATATAGGAATCGAGTTATTGCCACACGTCCCACTTTCCTTATGTCATGCCCTTCTTTGAATTTGAGAAGCACTTTAAACTCTTCTCCTTCAATCTTCCTACATCCCACTCTCTCTTTCTCGCTCGTGCTATCTGATCCACTATCCTGACTTAACATTCTTTTCCCCTTCTTTCCCCTATGTGATTTTACTTCCGACCAGTCGCTACTATTCTCCATGCTTCCCTCACTCCAACCTCCCTCCGACCCTGCCATTGTTCGATCATTCGCAATCCTGAGCAAATATTTTGACTACACTACAACTCACGGCCGTTCAAACGTTCCGCCTTCAGCAACCGCCGTCCCACCCCCCACCGCATAATGCACTCTTTTCTTCTTTAGTGCTTTTAACCTCCTTGAGGCCAGCGTGTAAAGTAGCATTATCTTCCAATAGTGCTCTGATATCATCTTGTAGAACCCTGACATCCTTGCTTACTGCCGTATAGTCTTCCATATGGTTTAAATGTAGCGTTTTCTTCTTGGCATGGTGTTGATGACCACGAGGTTTCACAGAGCAGGAGGCCAAACTGGTCAGGTAAGCGGTAATTTTGTTAATAGTTTGCTGCTCTGCAGCGGCAGGAACAAGAAACAAGTGCAGAGCAGGCGACAAAAGACAAACGACAATGCTCCAACAACTAAGAGCATGCACACCTGAACTAAACAGAGAGTGAGAAACAAGAAGCAGGTGTGAGTAATTACAGGAAATGCAAAACAAGGGAAGGCAGGAAAAACATACAAAATAAGGAAATAACAAGAACACAGGCTTAATAGAAACTAAACACTGACACGCAAACTAAAACCCGGAGCGTGACATTAAAGTTTCTTGAAAAGCAGCACAATAATGTTTTGGTATCATCCTGCAGATGATACCAATGATACTGCTCTGTTTTCTTCCATGTGGTTTGTACTTAAGAGCAACAGTGTCTGAAAGGAGGGTTAAAAAACCAAGAGAATGTCACCAGCGTTATCATTTCATTACTGTATTCCTACAAACAGCATCTACCGACTGTCACCAACTGGCTACCGAATCAAACCAAATACATTTTCATTTGTTAGACGCCTTTTAAAACTAGTTTATGTGACAAACAGAAGAGGTCATGTGGTCTAATCGTGTGGGTATAAAAAGTATAAGCAATGAAATATGAGGTGTGACCAGTTGCGGGAAATTATATTCTGCGCTGTTGGATCTTAACAAGGTTCTAAGTAGCGTTTCAGAATGCAAATAGAAGAAATGGGAATAAAACCAAAAGAAAATGTTGAGTAAGCAATTTGTTGCACACAAGCATTGAAGTGAATTAGGTTGTTTATCATCTGATCAAAAGTTTAAGCCAGGCCCTTCAAAGCCAAACTCTTGGGAGAAATGTGGATGCGATGTCATTTTCTGTCACACTGTCAGGCCCTCTGAATGGCAAAAACAACAAAGCTTTCTCAGGTCAGATTATTGAGCTGCATAAGCAAGGCCTCTAACAACCCACAATTGCTACTGAGGTTGGACTCAGTAGTTTTTAAACTTTTTCAAACATCCTGACAACAAAAAAGTCAAGCGTTAGACCCCAAAAAATGACAACGGCCCTGAGCTGGAGAATCCGTTTGGCTGTCTGTCAAGACATGGGACCATCTTCAGCCCAAATGACGGGTTGTTGCTGGCGCCGAGTGCAGTCCAGTAACCATCAGACGGCATCTGCCAGAAAAGAGTTTAAAGAACAAAACGTCTTCAATGCCACAAAAATCCCTGTTAGGAATTTGCATGAGAGCACCAAACATGGGACATTGAGAGGTGGAAGAAAGTTTTATTCTCTGATGAAATAAAATACAACCTCGGTGGTCCAGATGGCTTCCAACGTTTGAGATCCCACCTGAGATGTTTTCCACACACTACAGTGGAGGGGGCGCCGCCTTGATCTGGAGTGCTTTATCCTTCAATGAAACAATGGTTCAGGTTGTGCAGGGGCGTCAAACGGCAGCTAGTTATGTGGAGGTCAGTTTGGGCCAAAGGTGTGCAGTGTAAGTTTTAATGTGTGTGATTGTGACCTTGATCAAAGCATTAACTTAAAATCACTTAAAATAACATACCATTAACATTAATGAAGGCCAAAATTGTAACTATTAAAAATAATATAAAAAATCCCCATTATGTTGTTGTTTTGTTAGATTTGGTCAAACCCTGTGCTCTTTGGGGTTAAGATTACAGAGAATACTTCAACCGTTGCTCACAAATATGTACACTCACAAGCTGATGCAATTTTTTTGAATCCACACCGCATCAATGTATCATCCCTAACTGACCATCAAATGAGACGAAATGAAAATTAAAAAAATCATCACCCGCTACAGTCGCTTAGAAACCAAACTGCGTCACAAACAGGAGAGGTTGTGTTGCCTAATCTCATGGGTTGGTATCTGCCAATAAAGGACGCCAAGGCAGTTGTGGGGTCTTACAACACGTTGGAGCAGAGAATAGGACAGGTGAGAAGATCCAAGGAACCAATCCCCGGCGTGATGAGGCTTTGACATTGCTTTTTTCACATTTTTTCAGGTTTCCTCACTCTGACGCTATGGACACGAATGCATCTTCTCAATGGTTGGTGTTGGAATCGCTGAACTTGTCTTCCAACCAGGTCTATCCATCGTTTGTATGCGGGACTTTAGTCTATCTAATCATTGTCTTTTGCAACTTGCTGGTGTCTGTGACGATTGCCGTGAGCAAAAAGCTGCACAAGCCCATGTTCATCCTGCTCTTCAACCTGCCCCTCAGCGACCTGCTGGGGGCTACCGCTTTCTTCCCTCAATTCTTGTTCAGCATCCTGTCGCACAACCGACACATCTCTCCCGACGCATGCAAGATCCAGGCGTTTGCCATTCACGTCTACGGCACGGCGAACCTGTTGACCTTGACCGCCATGGCGTACGACCGATATATCGCCGTATGCTCTCCTCTGAGGTACCATGACATCATGAGTCCAGAGAAGTTGATGAAAATGATATTTTCCATATGGTTCGTCGATTTCGCCATCATGGGCGTCTTATTCATGTTGCTTGCATGGCTCAGATTTTGCAGGAGCAGGATTGTGGATTTGTACTGTAACAATCCATCACTGCTGAAGCTGACTTGCGAGGACACCACGGTGAACAACATTTACGGCCTAGTGAGCATCGTGATCCTGCAAGGCGGCACTTTGTCAGTAGTGTTATACACCTATGCACAAATACTGCGGGTGTGCGTCATGACCAACAACCTGGACACCCGCAAAAAAGCCATACAGACGTGCTGCACCCACTTGACCGTCTTTGTCATTCTGCAGATCAACACTGTCGTCACGCTAATGGCACACAGGCTTCAGGGAGTGTCGCCGTACACCAGGAGGCTGCTCGGTTTGTCCATTTTAGTCTTTCCGCCTTTTTTGGACCCCGTGATTTATGGTCTGAACGTCACAGAGCTGAAGGAAAGCATTAGGTTAATCCTAAGAACGACACTGAGGCTAAGCAAACCGTGTCGGAAGTGAATTACTTGTATTTGGTACATCTAATGTATTTACTCGCATCCATATACTGTGTCTGAATACTTATTTATTAGTGATATATCAGTCATATGTTATATGTGTCAACACTAAGCAGAAAAGGGCCACAGGCACAAGCAAGCTGGAGATGTATGGTTTATTTATTTCTATCACAAGTTGCACTACGGAGCAGGAAGAAGCCGAGCTTAATAAATCCTACACTTTCTCTATTACTGATCATTCATTCACACCGTAACATTTTTGTCACTTACGTTTTGTTACATTTAAAAAAATAGTAATTTATAAATAAAAATATAACTATAAATACATATAATATATACATATAATATATTTATAAATAAATATATTACATAATAATATTAATCCAGTCTAGGGTGTGCCCCGCCACCCGCCCAAAGTCAGCTGGGATAGGCTCCAGCATACCCGCGACCCTAGTGAGGATAAGCGGCACAGAAAATGGATGGATGGAGGGATTAATATTACAATTTTTTTCAAGTTTTTTAAAAGTAAGAATTTCAAGAAGCAAATAGGAGGTAAAATAATGAGCCTAGGAATCTCATGCAGTGTTAAGAAAAAGAAAGAAACTAAAACTAAAAATGAAGGACAAAATAATATTCAAAAGTGAATCATTTGCTAATAATAACATATGAAAAATGGAGATATCAAATAAACGAATGCTGTAGTAAAAAAACTGACGGAATCAAACAATTTATGAGTCCCTTCTGTGTGTAATCTGAGCAGTAGCTTATTGGTGCTAATCAATAAATGAAATACGTTTCTTGATATTGTTGAGTGTGGCATCATCTATATTATTGTCAAGTTGTTGTTGTCCGTTGTTGCTCGCCTCCAGCTGTGGCGAGCGTGTGTGAGTTGTGTTTTTACATTTCCTTGTCGCCGAGTTGAAGGTGAGGAAACTCAGCGGCGGGAAACAAAAACTGAATGCTGGTTTTCCCAAAAGATCAAAAACTGTTCCACGGATGCGGCTTTTTCTTTTAGTTTAGCATTTTTACATTTCTATTTGGTTGTGTAATGTGTTGTGTAATAGTTGGACAAATGATTGGACTTTGAAATGGGTCTTTGTTTTTGTGTACATTTCTTTTTGGAGCAATCCTGACTGTGTAAATATTGCCACATAAATTTAAATTTAATTTACACTTAAAAACTGATTGTCTTGTTATGCACATGCACGGTAGCCCTGTAGGTAGCACAACTCCATGAGGGCGCACAGCTCGGCGTTACACCACACTGCGTACTTGCTTCCTGAGGCCACGAATGTTGACAGAGACGTCCGAACTAGACAGATACTAGATAAGGGAATGTTTGCAACGTTAAATTCCGTTTCCAAAAATTGAATATTTTTTATTCATAATTTATAAATATAATATAATATAATATAATATAATATAATATAATATAATATAATATAATATAATATAATATAATATAATATAATTTATAATTTTTTATTTATGGCTAAAGAATCTTCTAAATCCCTTTTTCCAACAATATTAGAGCCCTGTAGGCATTAAATAACACCCCTATGGTCATCTTTACATTTCCATCAGTAGATATAATCAGAGAAAATAATTGAAGACATAAATAAAAGTCAGACTTGTGTGTGCTGCAGTAAATGTGTTAGGCCTACGTGTGGAGGACAGGAAGTGACGTCGAGTTTCAGAGTTGAGTTTTGGCTAACCCTGGATTACGGCCCTGATAGTATTGTGTGTTATTATCATAATTATTATGTCATTATTATTATTATTGTGTCTGCTGTGAGATATTTTAAACCAGCAATAAAAGCCAGTTGTTCCGGCCATCAAGTCTGCTGTTTGTCTCATCAAACAAATAACCAGGGGTGTCAAAGTGGGGGGTGGGAGTGGTAATATTGAATGCACAGGGACATTTGCTATGAAAGTTCAAATTAAGATGGTCTTTCTTTAATCTTTCTGTAATCAAATTAAGATGGTCGGTAGCAAACATGCAAAATGGTTCATTCCACCTGGGAGGGGTGAACGCTACGTTATGACGTCATCAAAGCTGACTTTTTTGCATTCTGCTTTAGGGAACAAGGAGGAGGAGATTGACGAAAAAGATAATATACGTCTATTTGTGGCAGCTTCACTTTTACATCCCACAGGTGCGTTCAATGACCATCGAACAAAGTGAAAAAAGGTGTTTTCAACCAAATTCATGCAGTAGCAATAAGTGGGAATCCTTAATTATAAATACAATGCTTAGAGCATAGAAAACCTGTTTACGCCGTTGTAAGGCTGATGTCGTAATCTCTTGTGTATAATGGTTGACTGTATCCTTTAATTTAGTTTTATTATTCACAGTTCATATGTTGAAATTCTTCAATATAATTTCTTGATATGCGAATTTACATACAGTACTTTTACAGTTTACGCCCCAAAAATGTTATGATGTACTGCATTTCTGCTTGAACAGCTATTTCAGATAAAATATGGTTATTAAAACTCATTCAAAATACTGTATATTTTAGTGTGCTCAAATGATACATTTTAAGTTAAACTTGACATCATAAATCCATGCTTTCTTTTCTACCAGCATTTTAATATTTAGTAGTAGGTTGTTGGTCATAATAATGATTTTAATGATAATATAATAGCTATATTATACCTTCAGACACTTTGGTGTCACCAAGATCAATGACAACAGACTACTTCCATGACCTTGCCATCACCAACATTTTCTTTCCCACCAAGCTCCACCACAGAGTGTCTTGGCGACATCCCAGGTCAAAGCACTGGCACCAACTGGACCTTATCATCACCAGGGGACCCATGCTGAACCATCTGCTCTGCACGTGCAGTCACCATGGTACTGATCGCGACACTGACCAATCAGCAGCGGGTTGCTAGTTGGCAGCATGGTGCGTCTCCACACCAGACGGATCCATCGCTCCAAACAGAAGGGCCTGCCTCACAAGGACACTGCCAGATTTTCAAAGCCTGAGCTGCGCAAACGCAAACATTACAGTATATCCCAAAAAATGTGGTTTCAATTGTTGTATTCTGGCCGCCACTGTATGCATACAGCTATGCAAACATGTACGCATATGGCGGCCAGTTTGGGCCACAGGTGTTGCATGAAACCTTTCAAGTGTGTGATGGAAAGGGAGATTGCCAATTTTAGCCTTGGGCATTAGAACTTTATAACATTATAACATTATAAATCACACAATTGGCCAAAATACTGACTATTGAAACAAAATAGTTTCTGAAAGAAGGGTTAGAAAAACAAAGCCAACACCACAATATTTTGCATTCATTATATTGTAATTTAATGATTCAGTGATTGACTGACCACCGGTCCAGGGTGTCCTCCGCCCCCGGCTCAAAGTCGGCTGGGATAGACTCCGTCATACCCCCCTCACCGTAACGAGGATAAGCGGCAGAGAAAATGAATGGATTGATGGATATAATTCAATTGCTTTATTCCTACATACAACATCTACCTGCCTTTTGAAACCAGTTTATGTGACCAACAGAAGAGGTTGTGTGGTCTAATCTTGTGGGTATACAAAGTATAAGCAATGAAGTGTAGAGTTAAATGTTTGGGGTGAAGTTATAGAAGCCTTGTTACGTTCTGTCACACTGTCAGACAACAAAGCTTCCTCTATTTGAATGCAGGGTCAGATTGTTGAGCTGCATAAGCAAGGCCTCTCCCAGGCCACCATTAGACACCAAAAAATGACAACAACCTTGGGCTGGATAAACCGATTGGCTGGCAGTCAAGACACAGGACCATCTTCAGCCCAACTGGTGCCAAGTGCAGTCCAATAACCAACAGACGGCATCTGCCAGAGAAGAATTTCAAGAACAAAACATCTACAAGGCCTTCTTTTCTTCAATGCCACAAAAATCCCTGTTTGGATTTTGCAGGAGAGCACCAAACATGGGACATTGAGAGGTGGAGGAAAGTTTTATTCTCTGATGAGATAAAATGGAAGTTTAACGGTCCAGATGGCTTCCAATGTTCGAGATCCCACCTGAGATGTTTGAGAGGGCGCCATCATGATTGGGACAGCTCTATCCTTAAATGGAACAATGGAGCTTCAGATTGTGCAGGGGTGTCAAACGGCAGATGGTTATGTGGAGGTCAGTTTGGGCTAAAGGTGTGCAGTGTAAGGGGCGTTAGGGGAAGTGAGGTTGCCATTTTGGACCTTGATCCAAATCATTCACTTTTGGAAAATCTCATAGCATTGGCATTAATGGTGGCAAAAATAATGACTATTAAAAATAAAGTGTTTAAAAAAAATCCCCATCATGATTACACAGTGGGAAAAACAATCTCACTCTCCTGCAATTTTAGCAATTCAACAAACACCGGAATAAAACACTGCAACTCCCATTGCATTTTTTGTAAAAACTCAAAAAAACAGACAAAAAATGCTGTCATTGTGCATTGTTTTGTTAGATTTGTTCAAGGGGGGGTGCCACACACACAAGCGAGCTGGAGCTGTATAGTACGGTCACAAGTTGCACTACGGAGCAGGAAGAAGCCGAGCTTAATAAGTCCTACACTTTCTCTGTTACTGATCATTCATTTACACCATAACATTTTTGTCCTTTGCATTTTGTCACATTTTTAAAATATATATACCAATGTAATATGAATATATATATACTGTATACATGTCATAAATATAATATAAATAATAATGTATATAATATAACTATTACTATTTTTATGTTTTAAAAGATTTTTTTAAATAAGAATTTCAAAAAGCCAATAGGAGTTAAAATAATGAGACTATGAACCTTGTAAAGTGTTAAAAAAAAAAGAATTCATTCAAATTGGAAATGAAAGATAAAATAAGATCCAAAATTAAAATAAATAGGAGCCAATTGTTAATAAAAATAAAATAAAAAAGATATGAAAAAAAAAAGAATACTGCAGAAAAAAGTTCAGACGATTTATGAGTCATTTGTGTGTATAATCTGAGCAGTAGCTTATTGGTGCTAATCAATAAATGAAACATGTTTCTTGTTATTGTTGAGTGTGGCATCATCTATATTATTGTCAAATTGCTGTTGTCCGTTGTTGCTCGCCTCCAGCTGTGGCGAGTGTGTGTGACTTGTGTTTTTACATTTCCTTGTCGCCGAGGTGAAGGTGCTCCACGGATGCTGCTTTTTCTTTTAGTTTTGCGCATTTTCATTTCTATTTGGTATTGTGTATTGTTGTGCACATGCACAGTAGGCCTATAGGTAGCACAACTCCATGAGGGCGCACGGCTCGTCATTACACCACACTGCGTACTTGCTTCCTGAGGCCACGAATGTTGACACAGCAGGCGGCAAGGTCCCAACTACATAGATACTAGATAAGTGAATGTTTGCAATGTTGAATTCCTTCTCTACAAATGGAATATTATTGTAGTTATGGAAAAGACAACCTGTTTGTGGTCTTCTATATCCCTTTTTCAAACATTATGAGAGCCCTCAAGGGATAAAATAACACCCCTATGGTCACCTTTAAATTCGCATTAGTAGATATAATCAGAGAAAATAAGCCATAAAAGACGTAAATAAAACTTGTGCTTGTGTGTGTGTGTTAGGCTTTAGTGCAGGACAGGAAGTGACGTCGGGTTTCGGAGTTAAGTTTTGGCAAATCCTGGATTACGGCCCAAATAATATCTTTTGTTATTATTATGATTATTAATATCCATGCATCCATTTTCTATACCGGCTATACTCATTAGGGTCGCGGGTATGCTGGAGCCTATCCCAGCTGACTTTGGGCTGGTCGCCAGTCAATCGCGGGGCACACATACAAGCAGTCACACTCACATTCATACCCAATAAACCTAACATGCATGTTTTTGTAATGTGGGAGGAAACTGGAGCACCCGGTGAAAACCCACACACACACGGGGAGAACATGCAAACTCCCCACAGAGATGCCCAACGGAGATTCGAACCCTGAACCTCCTGACTGTGAGGCCAATGTGCTACCCACTCAGCCACTGTGCGGACTATTGCTATTATTATGATTATTATGATTATTATTAAGTCTATTGTGAGATATTTTAAACCTGCAATAAAAGCCTGTTGTCAAGTCTGCTTTTTGTCTCATCAAACAAATAACCAGGGATGTCAAAGTGGGGGGTGGGAGTGGTAATATTGAATGCACGGGGACGTTTGCTATAAACGTTCAATAATGAGGTTTCTTTAATCTAATTAAGATTGTCAGAAACTACCTACACCCACCTTGAAAACATGCAAAATGGTTCGTTCCACCTGGCAGGGGCGAATGCTACGTTGACATCATCAAAGCTCGCTTCTTTGCATTCAGCTTTAGGAAACAAGGATGAGGTGATTGATGAAAAGGAAAAATACATAATCTATCTGTAGCAGCTTCACTTTTTCATCCCAAGGGTGAAAAAGCAAATGCATAAAAATTTATGCAGTACAGTCATTCCCCATTTATCCTGATGAATGGGTTCCAGACCCGACAGTGATAAGTGAACTTCTGCGAAGTAGGATTCCGTAGTTATAAATACAATGCTTAGGTAGAGCATAGAAAACCTGTTTATGGCGTAAATATGGTTTTAACATCAATAGAGCCCTCTAGACATGAAATAACACCCCTATAGTCACATTTACACTCATATTACCCAACATAGACATAATAACCCAAAATTGTTGATTGACATAAATAAGAATTGTGCGTGTGTTTCTGTAAATGTGTTCCAATGCGAGGGGAGCTGAGTGGGGGGCGGACAGGAAATGACGTCGTTGGTTTAGAGTTGACAATAGTCCATGGTAGGGATTATCATAGTTGCTGTGAGATAATCCAAACCTGCAATAAAGGCCTGTTGATTTGGCAATAAAGTTTGGTGCTTGTGTGTCTCACTGAACCCTACGGTAACATTAGTAATACATAGTGACTAGTGTGGGATACTACATATCATATCATATCTTTGAATGCGCCTTTTCAGCGCCTTTTATTTGCATGTTTACGCATGAAAACGCTTGATTTAGATAGAAAATACATCAAATGTGCTTAAATGTGCATATTTGTGACTAATTATAGGTCTTATTCAACCACAAAATCATTTATTAATTAATATATTTTTGAAAAATCGCAAAATTGGGGGGTGGGGACCGGGTCGATGGGGCTCTTCAGAAGTGTGACAACACAATAATAAATCATGACAATGAAAAATAAAATAATAGGAAAACATATGAAATTGGAAAAGTAAATTTTTAAATATTTCACTGTACGCTATTTTCAATTTGAAACAAGAGCCGTTTGAATTCACCCCCGCCCCCTTTGCCGTGCTGGTACGCATGTGGGTGGTGATAGAAAAAACCCAATCATCTCCTCGTAGTGCCCTTGAGTATTAACCCGTGTCACTCATCGGATCTCGTCGTGTTATTTAAACAAGCCAGTCTTCCTTAACAATTGGTCGTTGTCGGCGGTTACCTCTGTGTGACAAAGACCCTCCTTGTGTTTTTGCAAAACCATGTAAACCAGTGCATCATTGTCAGTGTGTTTAGTGTGCTTAGTGTGTTTAGTGTGTTTAGTGTGCTCGTGTTTTGTGCTAGATTAATCCAGGTGTTGCTTTGCTAGGTAGAACCTCCCATCGTTTTTGTGTAAGCCTACTTTTCGGATTTACTCATGGAGAACCCGTACAACGTATCGTCTGTTTTAACGCTGGAGGGCCTCAACATTCCGCCCGAGGGCGTCATACCCGCCTTCCTCTTCGCCTGCCTCAGCTACATGATCATACTCTTCTGCAACCTCATCCTCATCCTCACCATCGTGCTGTACAAAAACCTACACCAGCCCAAGAACCTGTTCCTGCTCAACATGCCCATCAACGACCTGATTGGCTCGTCGACGTTCTTCCTGCAGCTCTTCAAAGAGATCCTGATCGACAGCAGGAGACTAGAGTACTCGGCGTGCGTGACGCAGGCCTTCTTTATTCACATCTACGGCTCGGCCACCGTGCTGATCCTCGCCGCCATGGCCTACGACCGCTTCGTGGCCATATGTTTGCCTCTGAAATACAACTCCATCATGACCCACACGCTCATTATGTCAATAATCAGCGCAGTCTGGGTGACTTGTCTGCTGCTGATGGGGGTGCTGTTCTACCTGCTTTTGCGTTTGCCTCGTTGCCGCTCCAAGATCACACAGTTGTACTGCGACAACCCGAGCCTGCTGAGCCTAGTCTGCGCCAGCACGGCCGTCAACAACATTTTTGGCCTCTGCACGGTGGCGTTCATTCAGGTGTTGGGCTGCGGGATGATTCTGTACACGTACGTCTACATCCTGGTGGCGTGCTTTCAGTCCAAGCGCGCTGACACTAAAGCCAAAGCTCTGCAGACGTGTGCCACGCACTTGTTTGTCTTTCTGCTGCTGGAGTGTCTGGGTCTTTTCACCATCATCTCCTACCGAATAAGTCAGCTGTCCCCGAATTTTCGTCGATTCATGGGGTCTTCTACCTTGATTTTCCCCCCGATGCTCAACCCCATCGTCTACGGACTGAAAACTCAGGAGATCCGTGAAAATATGATGCACTTGTTTCAAAAAGTCTCCTCATCCCGGTGCAGCAAGAAAGCTTTGCATCCCTCACGTTGAATGCTGAGCGCGTCTCTCAGACGTATTTCCACACACGGGATGCTTTATTAACAAGATCTTAACGAGGCTTAATTGTGGCTGACAATGATAAAGATGTATTCCTTTCATATTGTTGCGGTTGTAGGGGTGTACAGATTCAGTTAATGATGATGTTCTGCATCTGTTACGTAAAGACAAATCTGAAATGAGATATGTAAAGACGCTGTTGGTGGTGCGTGTATGATATTGACATTGTCATGCATTGGGAGGTAATATGAACATTTTTGCCCCAGTGTGTAGACATGTGAGGTAAAAAAGCAACATTTGTTCTTACAATAGTAGACATGTGTCTGTATTTATGACTTTTTTGACTATATTTTAGTCTGAAATGTAATGTTATGTTTGAAGTTTTCATTCATTTCACTTGCCCTGTTTAGTTCTACTTTTTACACTATTTGTTATGTATTTTAGGATTGTGATTATTATTATTTGATTTTATTCATTATTTTTTTTATGATTTATATTTTCTGTTACTTATATGAATTTTGTTTATTTTTATGTTATTTGGTAGGGTTTTTTTTTTCCCCTGTGGGGACATTTTGCAGCAGTGAGAGAACGCTGTAAATAATGATGCATTAATAAAATTTACCACCAGATGGTACCAAAGTCAAAAAATATAGTAACTCAACTTTATTTGGATTCAATGAATGCGATGACCTCACAGTCAGGAGGTGAAGGGTTCGAATCTCCGTTGGGCATCTCTGTGTGGAGTTTGCATGTTCTCTCCGTGCGTGCGTGGGTTTTTCTCCGGGTACTCCATTTTCCTCCCACATTCCAAAAACATGCATGTTAGGTTAATTGGCGACTTTAAATTGTCCATCGGTATGAATGTGAGTGATAATTTGTCTGTACGTGCCCTGCGATTGACTGGCGACCAGTCCAGGGTGTACCCCGCCTCCCGCCCAAAGTCAGCTGGGATAGGCTCCAGCATACCCGTGACCCTAATGAGGATAAGCGGCATAGAAGTGAATGACTAAGGATGCGATTTGCTTCCCCCTTGTGGCCGTCAGCGGTAGTACAATACATTTGGCATACAAATAAAACACTGTTTCTTAGTAAAAGTGTGAGTGCTATTTTTTGCTGTTTGTTGAAACCATGAGTTTATATTTACTCATTATATTGCATGTTTAGTCTAGTTATTTTTTTAATACTGCTTTGTATTTTAATAGGTTTGTATTTTAAAAACATGGTAATCAGAATTACATACATAACCACTGGAATGAACATGGATTTGAAAATTAAACATCTTGAAACATGTATTCTACACATCCATTTTCTATAGTTGATGACCAAGCAAAACTAGTTTTCGGGGCATTAAAGTGTGTGTGTGTGTTTCTTTATGTTTTCTGTATATTTTTCTAATATTTAGCGCCATGACAAAACAACACATAGCGAATATCGTAGAGAAGTGCCGTGGCACATAATGAAGTAAGAATATACAAATATTTACTCCTCCATATAGTACCATTCAAAATGGCTGCATCCACTTAGATCTGGTTGTTGTTTTAATTCCCCCATTGGGTTTCGAGTGGAACAACACTGTCACTTGTGTCATAACTTGGTAAATGTTTGTCTTTCTCTTTGCTCATTATGGTAATGACCTCTTTGTTTGTGTGCTGTTACATAGGAAAAACATGACCGACTCAAAAGACTCCAGAGGCCATACTAAACTCTGTTAATTAATGTCAGGGGAGGGAGGCTTCCTCACAGAGTAAACAGCTTTTAGTGTGTTTTGCCACACTTTCAACATCGTCCTGGTGTTTAGGATTACATCAGAAGGGTGTAACAGGATGTTGCACGCTTCAGGTAAAAAGGAAAATAACCGTATGGGAATTAGTGATAAATTACTATAATGATGACACACATCCATTCAAAAACAATACCGAGGAGAAACACAATACATTTAGATGAAATGTGCATCATTCATTCGTTCATTTTCTATGCCGCTTATCCTCATTAGGGTCGCGGGGATGCTGGAGCCTATCCCAGCTGACTTTGGGCGGGAGGCGGGGTACACCCTGGACTGGCCGCCAGTCCATCACAGGGCACATATAAACAAACAACCATTCACACTCTAATGGACAATTTAGAGTCGCCAATTAACCTAAAATGCATGTTTTTGGAATGTGGGAGGAAACCGGAGTACCTGGAGAAAACCCACACTTGCACGGGGAGAACATGCAAACTCTACACAGAGATGAAATGTGCATTAAATTGCACAAAAATTTGAATGAAATGAACATTTAATAGAGTGAATAGCAGAATAGGGATGGTCCAATCCGATACTTACTGGATCAACTATAGTAAAAAATATATATATATATATATTTTTTAAGCGCATTTTCAACAAATCAAAGTGTTTTACTGAAGTCAATAAAACACAAAACTACACAAACATACACATAAAACAGCAAAAGCAGGATAAAAACAGAAAATGTGACATCTTATACATAAATGTTAGAATAGACAGTGTACTTCCTGTCATGTCAATTGCCTCATTAATGTAGCGTGACCAGTGTACAATAGTGCTGTGATGGCGTTGTTTGTGAATAAGAAGAGACTCACGATGTGCTCCAGTCGCTTTATAACAAGCGACAGACACATACGCAGTGAGCATTCACACAGGAGCTGCTGTCGGCCTCAACTCATGCCAGTCATGCACGCTGTACCAAAAACGCTGCTAT
Organism: Oostethus manadensis; assembly: GCA_024372805.1. Taxonomy (NCBI): domain Eukaryota; kingdom Metazoa; phylum Chordata; class Actinopteri; order Syngnathiformes; family Syngnathidae; genus Oostethus; species Oostethus manadensis. Next base: position 806,800 of record QODF01000101.1, read on the forward strand.
CCACACTGCTAAACACAGTCAACTCTATCTAGCTGACATCACGAGCTTCACTTCCCAGGTCCCGCCCTTTAAAGACACACACATCATGTCACATATATCATACACACCTGATCAAAATTTTAAGAAAAATTGCTAGAATTTACATTTTGCACTGATGGATCTGAAGGGGGTTCAAGGTAAATGCTTTTTCACCACACTGCACGTTCCCCTGACCTAAATCCAATTGAGAACTTTTGGGTGTGGATGGAAAGGGAAGTTTACATAAATGGACCTCAATTTCAGACAGTGGATGCCCTCTTCACCACCACCTGGAGCAACATCCCTACTAGCCCCCTGGCAACACTGACATCAAGCTTAAATTCAAAGAACTAAAATACAAATACAGCAATCTTTTATTTCAGCAAATCATGATTCAATATTAATAATTTGAATATTTTGCTAGTTAGAGCACAGAAAACCTGTTTATTACTTTCTAAATGCAATATTTGCCATTCTTAGAGCCGTCTAGCTGTGGTTAAACATGGTTTAATTACATTTACAATTACATGTTCCAAATGTCCGAAAAGGAGTGGGAAGAAGCAAAGCTTATTTAATCCTACCCCCTCTTCACATGATTACAAACATGCCTACATACACATACATACTAAAATATATGTGTGTATATATATAAAGATATTTAGCCATCCATCCATCCATCCATTCTTTTCCTCCTGCTCGAGGTCGGGTCGCGGGGGCAGCAAACGAAGCAGAGAAGCCCAGACGTCCCTCTCCCCGGCCACATTGTCTAGCTCTTCCCAGCGGATGCCGAGGCGTTCCCAGGCCAGCAGAGAGACATAGTCTCTTCAACGTGTCCTGGGTCTTCCCGGAGGCCTCTTACCGGTTGGACGTGCCCTGAACACCTCACCAGGAAGGCATCCTAACCAGATGCCCGAGCCACCTCATCTGGCTCCTCTCATCCACCCCCGGGGCCTTGCCACCAAGGAGTTTTGACCACCTCGGTGACCTCAGCCCCAGAAATAGGCGAACCCGCCTCAGAGTCCCCAGGCACTGCTTCCATGTTGGAAGGCGTGTCGGTGGGATTGAGGAGGTATTCAAAGTATTCCTTCCACCGGTCCAAAAACATCTTGAGTCGAGTTCAGCAGCACACCGTCCCCGCCATACACGGTGTTGACTGTGCACTGCTTCCCCCTCCTGAGACGGCGGATGGTGGTCCAGAATCTCTTTGAAGCCATCCGGAAGTCGTTTTCCTTGGCCTCTCCGAACTCCTCCCATGTCCGGGTTTTTGCCTCAGCGACTGCCAGAGCTGCAGACCGCTTGCTTGGCCTTCCGGTACCTGTCAGCTGCCTCCGGAGTCCCATGGGCCAAAACGGCCTGATAGGACTCTTTCTTCAGCTTGACGGCATCCCTCACCACTGGTGTCCACCAACAGGTTCTGGGATTACCGCCAAGACAGGCACCGACCACCTTACACAGCTCCGATCATCCGCATCGACAATGGAGGCACGAAACATCGCCCACTCGGATTCAATGTCCGCTGCCTCTCTCGGAACATGGTCAAAGCTCTCCCGTAGGTGGAAGTTGAAACTCCTTCTGACAGGGGATGCTGCCAGACGTTCCCAGCAGACCCTTACAATGCATTTGGGTCTGCAGGTCTGACCGGCATCCTCCCCCACCATCGGAACCAACTTACCACCAGGTTGTGATCAGTTGACAGCTCCCCCCCTCTCCTCACCCGAGTGTCCAAAACATGTGGCCGCGAGTCCGACGACACAACCACAAAGTCAGTCATCAAACTGCGGCCCAGGGTGTCCTGGTGTCGAGTGCACATGTGGACACCCTTATGCTTGAACATGGTGTTTGTTATAGACAATCCAAGACGAGCACAGAAGTTCAATAACAAAACACCGCTGGGGTTAAGATTAGGGGGGCCGTTCCTCCCAATCACACCTCTCCAGGTCTCACTGTCGCTGCCAACATGAGCGTAGAAGTCCCCCAGCAGAACAAGGGAATCCCCCGAGGCACATTCCTCTAAGGATTCCAAAAAGGGCGGGTATTCTAAAATGCTGTTTGGTGCATAAGCGCAAACAACAGTCAAGACCCGTCCCCCCACCCGAAAGGCGTAGGGAAACTACCCTCTCGTTTACTGGGTTAAACTCCAACGTGCAGGCTTGGAGCCAGGGGGCAACAAGAATTGCCACCCCTGCCTGTCGCCTCTCATTTCCGGCAACACCAGAGTGGAGTGAAGTCCAGCCCCTCTCGAGAGGACTGGTTCCAGAGCCCTTGCTGTGCGTTTAGGTGAGTCCGACTATATTTAGCCAGAATTTCTCCACCTCACGCACCAGCTCAGACTCCTTCCCTGCCAGAGAGGTGACATTCCACGTACCGACAACTAGCTTTTGTAGCCAAGGATAGGACCGCCAAGGCCCCTTCCTTCTGCCGCCACCCACCTCTCTTTGAACCCAACCCATTTGGCCCCTCGTAGGAGGGGGGACCCACAATACCTTTTCGGGCTGTGCCTGACCGGGGCCCATGGGTGCAGGCCCGGCCACCAGACGCTCGCCATCGTGCCCCACCTCCAGGCCTGCCTCCAGAGGGGGGCCCCGGTGACTCGCGTCTGGGCGAGGGAAAACGAAGTCCATTGTTATTGGGCATCATTGGGGTCTATTGAGCCACTCTTTGTCTGGTCCCTCCCCTAGGACCTGTTTGTCATGGGTGATCCTACCAGGGGCATGAGAGCCCCCGACAACTTAGCTCCTAGGATCATTGGGACACGCAAACTCCTCCACCACGATAAGGTGGTGACTCAGGGAGGAGAAAGTAAGTACATGAACTTTAAAAGTTGTTTCTGCCATACAGTGGGATGAAAGTGTCAATGGTGTTGATATCTATAGCCACCTCCTTTGATTATAAGAAGATGACAATCTGTTGCTATTTTGAAGGAACATCCATTCCATCTGGTTCTCCTCTGTTATGAGCTTCACTGTTTTTTGACCTGGCTTTGCTTCTTTTTCTTCCTCCAGGGGGATACGCCAGGCGGCAATATCCTTCAATAGTGTCCTGATATCATCCTGTATAACATTGATGTCATTGCATAACCCTACTTGAGGGGAGCACGCAAGGCAGCATGGTCTTCCAATAAGGTCTAAATATCATTTTGCAGAACTCTTCCTTTATCGTCTTCTTAATGGCTAGCAAACAGGTGTGCCAGATATCTTGTACTTCTTCTTGTTTTTCTGATGTTCTCAACTCATGGCTGTAGTCATCCTCCTCCACATTTGGCCTACAAAACTGACCCTACTTTGGATTTTGAATCCATGTATCCTTTACATTTGTAATAAATGCTTTATTTTTTCACGGCCAGGTCTGGAGACCATTAACCCGCGCTAAACAACGGATTACTGGATACACATTTACACATCCTGTCCTGGATTAGTTAGCGACAAAGCTGTCATAACACACACACACACACACACACCTATTCAAGGCGGTGTACCGAGAGACCATTAAACACCAGGGATAACAACACTAATCAATTTAAATACACGAGGGGGGGTTGTCCTAAACTTTTCTTCCAGTCACCCCTGTGGGATTGATAATTTATGAGTATGATTAAATCAGTGCTTGAATGGCTTTTTTCCTTGATTGAAGTTCATAAAATTCAAATTCATCTTGAGCACATGCGCCACATCGCTTCACCAACTCCACTGGTCTATAAAAAAATAAAATAAAAACATCAAACATAAATAATATTTTAGTCAATGTATCAGTTACATGCTATGGCGTTATACTGTATTAAAATAATTAAAAAGGACATTTCAATTATCCCTAAAATAAGTTGAAATTGATACCAACATTAATATAAAACTACAACTAAATACAATTCAAATATCTAAATGAAAGTGAGGAACAGTTAACTACTTAGCTAAGGTACTTTTCAACACAACAGAGGGGGAGCGGAAAAAAAACACACACGGGACTGGACTTTTTACCTACTTATGTATCATATTATTATCTGTCCTGCGATTGGCTGACAACCAGTCCAGGGTGTGCCCCGCCTCTCGCCCAAGGTCAGCTGGGATAGGCTCCAGCATACCCCCGCAACCCTAGTGAGGATAAGCGGCATATAAAATGGATGGATGGATGGGTTTATATGTATTAGTATTAATATTATGTATTATTATGTGTTATTGCTTTAACTATATATTATTGCTATATTGCTATATATTATTTTAAAGCGCAGGCAGAGGCAGTTAGGTACAACAGGTAATGCCATCTTTAGGAGTTAATAGAAAAACTACAGGAGGTTGCCTACAGCCGCACATGTTACTGCCAATAAACCCTGTGGGTTATTTGCTTTTGTAAACCACTGTCAAAGGTCCAAAGGTCCACCAAAAACTGGTGTAAATTTTTGACGCTAACCGAGGTTCGACTGGAATATCGATAGTGTGTTGCGAGGTTAAATCCTCAGCACACCAAAGGGTAAAAGTTGACGGAGGGTGTGTTGTCACGCGCGGTGCCAACATCAACAATATATGGTGACTCTCAAGTGGGGCGGCGATCCACTGGGAGGGGAGGTGTTTACATAAAATAAGGTATCAACGGAGGGTTAGAGCAGGTTAGGAGGCAAGACTAAGGTGAGATGCTGCAGCACTCAGAAGGATTAGCTTGAGAAGGTATGGCATGCTTTGTTTGTTTGTCTGGTTCCTATCATGGACTGACTAGGATGCTTTTATCTTTTAAGGTTTGCAGCTTGAAGATCAAGAGAAGATGTTGCCCACCAACGTGACCAGGATGGGACACTTCTTCCTCCTTGGGTTTCCGGACCTTCCCCCAAAGTATTATGCTCCGGTGTCTGTTTTGCTTCTTGTGGTCTTCCTCGCCATAGCAGGCGGGAATATTTTCATTTTAGTCATCATTAAGCTGGACCGGATGCTTCACAAGCCCACGTATTTGATCTTCTGCCACTTGGCCCTCTCTGACTTAGCCTTTGGCACCGTGACCCTGCCAAAGATCATATGGAAGTACTGGGTGGGGGATAGCCTCATTTCTTTCTCCCTTTGCTTCATTCAGATGTACTTTGTGCACTTCTTGGGCGCCACGCACTCCTTCATCTTGATGGTGATGGCTCTGGATCGCTTCTTGGCCGTGTGTCTTCCCCTGCGCTACGCCACCATCTTCACCAACGCGGCCGTGACCTTGCTGTGCGGGGCGTCCTGGCTGATGCCCATCTTGTGGATGGTGGGCATCGTCTTGGACGCCCTGACGTTGCCGTACTGCGAGTCTAACGTGATCGTGCAGTGTTACTGCGACCACATCTCCATCACGGCGCTGGGCTGCAAGAACGTGTACAAGGTGCAGATAGTGGCCTTCAGTCTGGCCATGTTCAGTCTGCTCTTCCCGCTGTTCTTCGTCATGTTGTCCTACTTTGTCATTATCGTGACGGTGATGAGGATGTCCAGCGCCAGCGGCCGCATGAGGACGCTGTCCACATGCACGCCGCAGCTGCTGGTCACGTGTCTCTACTACATGCCTAGGTGCTTCGTGTACGTGGCCAACAACGTGGGCTTTACCTTCAGCGTGCCCATTCGCATCATAGTCGTCATGATGTACAGCCTCCTGCCCGCCGCCATCAACCCACTCATCTACTGCTTCAAAACGCAGGAAATTAAGGAGAAGCTGAAAAGGAAGTTCTATAGTATAGGAAAATAGGAGCACAGTAACGTCTGCTTAAGCTATGTTGGGTTTTTTTCTCCAGCTGATAATGTACAACAAAGGTCAGGCAGCCACTCTTTAATGTATATTCTTTGTTCTATTATTAGCTTTGCTTGCGTTTGTATTGCAATTTTTGCTGGTAAATGCAAATATTTGCTAAATTGAACCGGCCATGATAGACATTTTTTTGTAGTTTGACATTTTATATCTATCCATCCATCCATTTTCTATACCGCTTATCCTCGTTAGGGTCGCAGGTGTGCTGGAGCCTATCCCAGCTGACTTTGGGCGAGAGACGGGGTACACCCTGAACTGGTCGGACATTTTACATATACACGTATATATGTATGTGTGTATATATACACTATATATGTGTGTGTGTGTTTATATATATATATGTAGGATTATATATATATGAATAACACTACCAGGTAAACAAAATGTTTACAAATTTGACTATGCTGATATTGTATTTGATTTTTTTTCTGTATATTTGTATAAATCATTTTGGATTGTTTTATTTCATTTTATGGCATAGACTAATTACAAATGTTTTCCTAATTTAAACTGCCATAATGCACTTTCTGCAAATATAACATATTGTCCTTATGTGGTTTTCGGAAAACCTCACACACAGAAAAGCACTATCAAGTTAAAGACATATTTCTTAATATTACTTTTATAGTTTAGGTACCAATTTGCTTGTTTTTTGTGCTGCAATTTCTGGCTCACTGCTGAAAAATGCTAAATATTTAGATACTTTTTACTGATTTACTCAGCCATGATGTAGGTTTTTTGTCCCTATGCAATCAGGAGGAAAACAGCACATTAAAAAAACAAAGCAATATTTAAATTTTGCCTGTGCTTCTTAGCAAGTATCATTTTGCTTGTTTTAAATTTTGCTTGTCATAAGCAATGTAATATTAGTATTCATTCATGTCGTAATGTAACTTTTAGTTGAACATGTATTTCTAAACACACTGTAACAATAGAAAATATGCAATCATTCAGGATAAAAATAATGAAAGCTTCCTATAGTAGATGAAACATATTTAGTCTGTGCTTATATTTTTCCCAATAGATTTTTATGGCCCTTGTTTTGTAATTGCATATTTTTGTGCACTTTGTCAATAAAACGCAGAAAACACACAAACTGGGTGAAACATAATGTGCATAATATAACATTCATTCATTTTCTGTGCCGATTATCCTCATTAGAGTTACGGGGATGCTGGAGCCTATCCCAGCTGGCTTTGGGCGAGAGGCGGGGTACATAGATACAAGATATAACATGTACATAAAGATTTGATTTTGCATTTGATTCATTTTCTATGACACAATTGGGTTAACCTTTTTTAGCAATAGCAACACAAAAAAAATTTAATTTCTGTCTTCTGTTGTCACCTTGTATATTTTGACTAAACACATTTAAATACCTGATTACATGACTAAATGCATTAAACACACTTGCTTTAATCTAATTTTCAAGGAACTTAATATGTATTAAGTATAGCATCTCCCATTCGGCAGAAAAGGATGAAGAAGTAGGAGAGGGAGCAAAGAATGACGTCTTTAAAAAAGACAAACAAACAGAAAAACATTTATTCAGTTAACTAGGACTCTTGAATGTCAACAGCTGCACTTCATATTCGACTGTAATTCAAATGACAATACAGGGATGGCACATTGAACAAAAAAAAGACAAAATAAAACAATACATTACAATCAACTCAGAAATCTTATTTCTGAGTCGGAACACCAAAAGAGTAGTACTGTCCTGCTGACAGAGCACAGCAGGGATAAAGAAGGACCACCAGAAAAATCCCAAAAGGGAAGATATGTGGTTTTGTTTTTTGTTTTTGTCTTTTTTTGTACATCATAAAAACATTAAATATACACATTATTGACGTCAACATGGTGGCTGGAGTACATTGTGGTTGGTTATATGGCATCGACAAAAACTCAGGTCCCCGCCCCTTCCTGCCTGGTCAACCCGCCCTCCCTCCCCGCCGACTACTCATCATCCTCGTCGTCTTCATCCTCATCTTCTCCGTCCTCATCTTCTCCCTCCTCTTCATCCTCCTCATCGTCGTCATCTGCCGCTGCAGCAGCAGCAGCGGCAGAGCCCGTGTCTACTTTGCCCTTTGTGCGGTAAGCCACGATGTCCTGTGGGAACACAGGCAGTACCCTTTTGATCTACAAATATTTTACATAAAGCCCACATCCGATTTACACTGTTATCTTACAAACTTGTCATATTAGCGCCGATATGCGTTCCTGGTGTACTGAGTATAACGACCACATAAAAATATCAATGCAATCTGAGATTTTGAGAATACAAGTCGTAAATTTCAGAGAAATAAAAAATTACCTATCACCAAGGCCAAAAGACACGTAAAACCTCCATTTTCATAGCTGTCTATGGCAATGTATTAGTATTAAGAGTATTAAAATACTGAGATTTCCCGAAAAAACATGGTAGATTTCCCAGAAATAATATTCATAATATTTTAAGAATAAAGATGTAACTTCATGTTACAGGTATTGCCTGCGACAGCTATGAAAAGGAGGGGCTTACGGAAGGCAGTAAGTGAGATGATGCTTACCCATGCTAATCTATTTGTGCTCAGATGCTGTTTTGATGTCCCATTATAAATAAAGACTTGTCTGAAGGAAGAGGGAAGTTTCCTTCCTTCCTGAAGAACTAAGCTCCATTTTCTATCTGACACATAATGATACAACTTTATCCTTGTAAATTGATGACCTTTTTTCCTCGTAAATGTACGACTTTTCCCCCCCTCATAAATAGACTTTTTTTCATGAGTTTACGAGTTATATTCTCGTAAATTTTCATAGCTGTCTCAGGCAATGCCTGTAACAAAGTTACGACTTCCATTCTTGTAATATCAATTACTTTTTATTCTTGTAAAGTTATGACTTCATTCTCAAAATGTCACATTGTTTTAATACTCCGTTGTCACAGGCATTGTCTAAAACAGCTACGAAAACAGGGGCCTTACGTGACCTTTAGCCTGGGTCAAAGGTTGTAAAACAACTTTTCTTGTAAATATACAACAATAAAGTTGTAATATTACATATCATTGTGTCAGATGAAAAATAAAGCATAGTTCATCAGGAGGGAAGGAAAATTTCCTCTTGCTTCAGACAAGCTTTAATTCACAACAGGGCAGCAAAACAGAGCAGTTGAGCACAAACGGATTAGCATGGGTTAGCATTATCTTGTTTCCACCTTCCGTACCGATTTTATGTAGCCCTAATACGATGTCATACTGATGCCTAAGTTTCATAAGAATTTTTTTTTTTCCAAAAATCCCTTCTGTCTGTGCTTACCTTGTCGTATTTCTCCTTCAACTTTGCCGCCTTCTTCTCGTACGGCTGCTTTTCCTCCATGGACGAGCCGTTCCACATCTCTCCCAACTTCTTAGCCGTGTCGCCAATGGACAGCCCTGGATTCTCGCCCTTGACCTTGGGGCGGAAGTCCGCGCAGAAGAGGAAGAAGGCGGATCTGCGGGGCGGCACAAAAGCGAGGACGAGTGAGGATTGCGGAATCAGCCCCAATCAAATCTTGAAGCAATTGAGGGGAATTGGGAGACTAGTAGTGGCTCGCCGTCGCCAGGAGAGGCGCTGTTGAGTGATGATTGGGAGGCTGCTATGAGACGGTTTTGAGACCTAGCTGTGTGAGGGAGGCTTGCGTTTATTACAAACTTCATGTCTGTGTTCCAACGTAAATTTTGTATTTACAATATGCCGGAAAACCTTTGACACCTCTGTGCTAACTGAACAAGCATTTAAATCTGCTCTGTACTCACACATTTCTCCAAGGACAAAAAAAATCAAAGCTTCACAATAAGAAAAAATACTATAAAAATACCACATTTCCCCAACCCCGGCTTTAAATTAGTCAGTGTTTCACAACTGCTTGCACTTGAAATGTACAGATCAAGTATTCATTTTAAAAGCCAGTGTTACAACAACAATTTTATTGAAAAATGAAAAACAAAACTTTGATTAAACATATGCACCATTTAAAACATCAATACATATAATTTCAGTAGCAAGGAAGCAAACAGCAAAACTGCATGCTTTGAAAGGGAAAAAATAGTGCCATCTAGTGGACAAATAGAAAAATAAGTACTTAAGGAAGACAGCAGAATTTAAACTCATTTAAAAATGATTCCAGAAGTTTCTGTTGAGAAAATTTGAAATTTTTTTAATGAACTTTTTGGTCACAAGGAACAAATATATTTTTTGTGCAGCATTGCATTCTAATTTTTTTTTACCCTCTGGCAAATTTCTAAAATGTCTAAAAAACCAAAATCTCCTGTGGGTTAATTTTGTTCAAAATAAACATAATGTCCCCAGGATAGCTTAAGGCAGAAGTCCAAAGTGCGGCCCAGGGCCATTTGCAACCTGCAGCTTGTTGTTTTTTTAACAAGCCCGCAGGACGGAAATTTACATTTAACCCAAGAACCCCCCCAAAAAAAAATTATGAACACCACCGCTTACAGTTAATAAACGTGTACTTACGGTGGTCTCTTAGGTGCATTGGGGTCCTTAAACCGCTTCATCTTCTGTCCCTTCGGCGGGATGTAATTCTTCATCTCCGCCTCATAGCGCACCTTGTCCTGCTTTGCCATATCTTCAAATTTGCCTTTCTCCTTCGGGGACATCGTCTGATAAAAATTGCAAAAACAAAAATGTCAGGTCTGTAACAATAAATATGCCGGGTTAAAAGGCTTGCGAGATGGAATAGACGCCCCTACCTTCCATCGCTCTGAGCATTTCTTGGAGAACTCTGCAAAGTTGACGCTGGCCTCGGGATGCTTCTTCTTGTGCTCCTCTCGGCATGTTTGCACAAAGTAGGCGTAGGAGGACATCTTGCCCCGGGGCTTCTTTGGATCCTTGCCCATCTTTTATACTGCACACAAAAAGAGCAAAAATGCCTGTGATTCAAATGCACGTCTATCTAAACTGGAGGGGCACAGGCAATATGTAAATGCATGCCATCGTCTGGTCTTTGTCTATTGTTTAATGCGGATGCTGGGGGGTGGGGGGTGACTGATGCGCCTTTGTACATAACAAACCACCATGATGCTGCATTATGAATCATAATTTACAGTTAAAAGGAACTTTACTACTTAATAAACATCATGCAGCAATACGTGTAGGGGCGTTTTAGAGTGACGTGAAGGGAGAGGTTGCCGGTCTTGGGGGCAGATGAATCCATTAGCATTAGCTCCGCCTTTAGCGTTAGCGCTCGCTTTGTGTCCTCCGGGTGTATTAGCCTTGGTGCTACCTCTTAGCACGCAAGCTAACCAACCGGCGATTAAAATGGCCACCGGCGTATTAGCATCGGTGCTAGTCGTTAGCGCACATGCTAACACCGAACGGTAATTAATATGGCCTCCGTTGTATTAGCACCAGTGCTAACTGTTAGCATTGGTTGGCGACCAGTCCAGGGTGTAACCCGCCACTCACCTGAAGTCGTCTGGGGTAGAAATCAGCATACCCCGCGACCCTAATGAGGATAAGCGGCAAAGAAATGGATAGATGGATGGGTTAACACCAGGCGGTGATTAAAATGGCCTCCGTCGTATTAGCATCGGTGCTAGCCACCAGTACACGTTCGAAGAAAACGGGGATGATTAAAGCGACTGTTATTCGCGTCCCAGCCGTGTTTTACACCGTACGGGCAACTAAACTTAAGGTGGCAGCGATAGCAGAGCCTGTAGCGCGCGGTCTGCTATCGCCACATCTTTGCTCTGGTGTCACCCTAACGTCAACCCGTTATTGCTGCCAGGCTACGCTAACCTAGCTAGCGCGCCATAGTGCTAGGCTAACCTAGCTAGCGCGCCATAGTGCTAGGCTAACCTAGCTAGCGCGCCATAGTGCTAGGCTAACCTAGCTAGCGCGCCATAGTACTAGGCTAACCTAGCTAGCGCTCCATAGTGACACAATGACGGACGTTACGCTGACCCACAGCGTGTGTGTTGACATTGCGAGGGAGGAGTCACCCCTTCCCTCACTTTTCGTCCACCCTCCTACGGACACTATTCATGTCGGGGATATTTGCAAAGACAAGCGACGCACACACGCGTGTATGCAGATGTGCTAGCATCCTTCCTATCCTGTAGCTGTCATTCAAAGTAAGCCTATTCAACACACACAAGTTAACCTTCCATGTGCAACGCAATGCACTGCAGCTTGCGGGTTCACTTTTGCACAAACAACCCCCACCACCCAAGATAACACAAGTTGACAGGGGATGCTTACCACTGGAGTGCAGCTGCGTGTCGCTACGTCTCAAGACAATGGGACAAAAAGCACGGTGAGTGAGCAGGGATGCTTGTGTGTTTATCCTGATTGTTAAGGAGCCTGACTGGCGGACATTGGCTGCAGCCGAGCGCCGGTAGTGTCTAATTGGGCAAGCACACGCTTCCACTAATGGGACGGTTGGTTGTCTGCGGACGGACAGTGTGGCGCTAAACTTGAATGGCAACCAGCAGCCGGGTGAATACTTAACTGTGGCGGGTGCAAACGAAGAGAGGAATAGAATCAAGACGCTAGGATATCACGTGGTATTGTTGTGACACAACCACAGGAAGTGAGCCAGTGAGGCAAACATGAATTGATTGCAGTTTTATCAGCAATGGCAAAAAGATGCAGACAAGGTGAACAGAAGAGCGAAGAAATTAACTGAAAACGTGAGTAGGTACGTCACAGCACATGATAGAAAATATTGGACAATCAATAAGCCCCCTAGTGGCTAGGCATGGCATCGCAGCAATTAGATTAGGTTGTACCAAGTACCTATACAAAAAAGACTATTCTAAACATATTAACCATATACAATAAACCTACAACATAAGTGAGTACAGTATGAGATGACCAAGTACATAGGAAAGTACAGTAAATGTAGGCACTCGAAGTATTTTACATTAATGTGATGTTAATGTAAAAATAACATTGCTTGTTGCATGTTGACAGCAGGTGTATTCCAGTTCGTTCCCCTCCAATACGCATCCAATAATGGCCGTGGCATCAGAGAACTTCTGGATGCGGCAGTGTGTAGTGTTGTGTGTGAAGTCTGAGGTGTAAAGGGTAAAAAGGAAGGGTGAGAAGACTATACCCTGAGGCGCCCCTGTGCTGCACACCACCACGTGGGACACTGTGCTGGAGCCTCATGTACTGTGGTCTATTGGGGAGGTAATGTGTTATCCACGCCGCCAGGTGTTGGTCCACCCCTGCTCCCTCCATCTTCACCCTCAGCAGTGAGGGCTGGTTGGTGTTGAAAGTAGAGATGTGTCAATCAAATCTACAGGATCGGGATTGACTGTATTTTGAAGATTGGATCAAATCGGCTTCCACCACAGGATCCGGCCGATCCGGTTGCCTTATTACATTTGTAACTTTGGGCCACACTTCATTTGACCCCCGACACCAAGAAGAAGTGCAACACCACCGTGCAGACATGTCCACGGTGTACCGTGGTGAAGTTAGTTTCACATGGACGTTGGATATTTGGCTCCGGCTGTCCTCGGACTGCTGTGCCCATGGTGCAGGAAGCTCGCACAGGAAGAACATGACCCCTACAGCACTCCCAGTGTTCTCCAGGTGAAACAGTGGTCTCACTGCGTTTTCCACCCCGATTTCCGGCCGGTAACCAAACTGCAAGGGGTCGCAGGTCTCTTAGTAGAATCCTTTCCATGGTCTAATCTAAATTATAGTATTTTGTAATTATATTTTGATTGAGTTTTGGTGAATAAAATGGCAATAAAATACATTTAGGTTTTTAAATTTAAAATTCACAAAATACGGAAATAAATAATCTGCAAAAAATATATATATATTTTTTTAGTTTTGTATTTTTATTCTTAAATACATATATTTTAAATAAAACTTAATGAATATTTTTAACTCAAAAATGTAATGTACATGATAGTTTTAATGGGAGTCAAATATGTAACAACAAAAAACAATGCATAAAAAGTTGTTCTTCTGAATTATTTTTTCATTCATTACATTTGTTTTGATGTGTTTGTTGTTTTTTTAATACAGTATTAAAATCTCAAAATGAAACTTTTCACTGAGCGCAATAACACGTGAAAAGGTCCAAATCAACTTGTAATGTGAGTAATAACATTTGAATACATTTCATACAATCTATCACAAAGTGTGAGCAGCCATGATTTGGAAGAAGTTTGTGTTTTGCAAGACGGCTTATATTGCACTCTTATGTTTCTCAGTGACCGCCTTCTCTGCTCAGGTGTAACCTGATGAGCATGAGCGTCCAAATGTGACGTCTTGTGTGGTTGACAAGGCGACAGAGGACATTTGCAGCACTCCGCAACTCAACCGGTAATCTTCTTGCATTTGTTTTTTGTAACCAGTAACCACAACAATGCCCCTAAGGGGAACGACTCGTTCTTCATCTGCGTCAGGCAGATTGGAAACCCAAAAAGTTCCCAGGTAATCTTCTTTTACACTGTACTCAATTATTTTTGTTTAATTGCATATGCCTGTCCTGTCGTTGCTGTAATTTGTAATCTTGGGCCGAGATGTTGGACAGTGAATTGTAGACTTAGTCCTGTTGATTAGATGTGTACTGTTGCCATGACGACACAGTGCCTGCCTGTGTCATGTCCGAGTTTGAAATGAATCCCAATTAGCTTGTAAATGTGCAAACACACATGCAAAGGTTTTAATTTAATTTAATGTAATGTAATGTTCTGTCAACAAGGTATTAACTGAACAGCATGTTCATTATTGCCGCCGTTGTTTGCAGTGGTGTACAATTGCATCTGGTTCTAATCAAATGAAATGTAGCTACCTTTAACCACAATGTCATTTATTAAGAAGTATATTGTGCAACAGAGCAGCAACAGAACCAATGTCGTAATCGCCAGGTGGGCGAAAACCTCTCATTAATACCACTAATGAGTTAATTGTGAATAACAGAAAGGCAAGTTTAACACACAAAATTCACCAACTAGTGCAATGGACATTTAAAAGCGCATTCAGAGGTAGATAAAAATTCAAGCAGTCGTCACAGCCGTCACAGGCTATATTTTTTGTTACTTAGAGACCCCGGTGGTTATTTTGTGAACCGGGCACCCGGCAACTATAAGAGACTCAGTGGTTAATTGAAATGGAAGAATGTGGGGGCCACTTTGATTTTCAACCAGTGTAGATACGCTAGTAGTTTTATTTATATATATATATATATATATATATATATATATATACACACACACACATATATATATATATATATACACACACACACACACACACACATATATATATATATAAGGTTTGCATTATAGGTGCATTATTCAAATTAGCTTTTTTTATGTAGAATATGAATTTTTTGCTCATTTTTGTATTTACGTTTTTTCAACTGAAGAAGTCTTTCAACTTTATTCTTTTGAATCTTTCTCCTGATATTATGACCTTACTTCAGAATATTTTGACTTTATTCTCGTAACATTATAACATTTTTCACCAACCTTTTTGTGTTTTTGACATTTATTTTTTGTTTTTTTTCTCATGATATTCCAACTTTTTAACAAAAAATATATAAAAAAACATCCTAGTTCTTTTTCTTTCTTTATGCTTCTAAAATATTTTTTCCTCACAATATTACTTTTTTTCTTGTAAAATAAGCACTTTTATTATAATATTCTGATGTTATTTTGGTAAAATTACTGCTCTTCTATATTTGCTGTTGCTTTTAGTTTTCCTGTGTAATTGTATTAGAAAGGGCCAAGTAGTATTAAAAAAAAAACAGCTGGTGATCGCAAGTGGCCCTCGGGCTTCACTTTGGACACCCCTGCAGTAAACCATCTATGTTCATGGACAGGGCAGTCACTCCTCCGCATTTTTGCAGACGAAAACGTATGTTTGCACACTGCTAGTAGTAGGCAATGCTCCTCGAGCAAATATCTTCCGAGTTTGTTATCTCGACAATCATTAAATATTGGCTCATTTCTTGAATAGACAGTCTATGTTAGTGTGCAGGACAATCACTCCTGATAGTCAGTTGACCAGCCCAGTAGTATATTGCTCACTTTGTCTGAGTCACAGTAACACACACACAACCTTTACATTCTCCCAGCATTCTCTCTGAATTAGGGTGCTGGAGCTGCTCAGGTGACGAAGATAAGGAGGAGCAGCCTGGATGGTTTGTGCAAGAGCAGCTTAGGTGGAACGGGCGAAAACGCTCGCTCTCCGGGGTGCAACACCGAGCCATCGATCCCACTCTCATCTTAAAGGTACGGACTCAAGAGAGAGGGGAACATGATGCTTTTTAAATGTCAATCATAGTGACCTTCTCATGAAACTGCCCTTTATGTAACACTATTGACCTACAATGCCTGTTTTAGCCTCAAGATGTCACTAACGTCACAGTCGCAGTACCTGAGCAGCAAAGTGAATGTGAAGCCAGTGTTCCAATAAATCTGTTTTACTTTCAGAACAATACTGCAAATTTTGGTGTTAATCTAATACCAGCAATGCCAATACAGTACTGACTTTACACTACTTGATATTTTTCAAGATCATGGAATGATTTTGTGATTTTCCTATATAATTTTTTGATCAGGATTATAGCGGCATAGAAAATGGATGGATGGATTTTAGGAAAAATAAACATTTTTATCTACAAACTTATTTGGGGTAAATAAATGGCTTTTAAAAGTTTCAGAGGTGAAAAAGCACAAGACAGCTCTCCTCATCTCTTATCTCAGGGGTTGTGTTACATGTGTCTTCATAGCCCAGGTCTCCCTCTTCCCCTCCCCTCAGGAAACACTTAATCACTGTTAGTATGCAAATGAGCCAACACTAAAGTGTCAGGTTTCCAGACAGAGTAGGCTTTGAGGAAACAGAGAAAGAGACCCTTTTGATAATAGTTGTTAATGTAACACTTTGTAATATAATTGTTCAGTCAACTCGGGGAATCCCTTGTTTTCCCCTCAGTAGGAGCTTTTCTCAGCTACCTTATTGTGGCCTGGGGGTTTGCATGCCTCAGTGAACCTCAGTGCTACACCAGCAGGAGCTGAGTTTTCAGGTGGCACACCCACGTTGGACAGGTCTCAGGGTGACAAAATGTAATCCACTGATTGAGGGCTGGACACCCAACTAACAACCCATGCAGTAATAAAAACACAACAAAATGTGCTTGTGCATGATGTGTACGCATAATGCCCTTTTGACATTTCTGACTATCCCCCCAATATATGCATGTCTAGAACCAGCCCTGTGTACAAAACAATGTAACAATATCAGCAAAATCAAATAAAATGATTGCCTGTTTATCAACCGTTATCAACTTTGACATATAACCGCCTCGTTGCAGTAAAACGACAAAAATTGAGTACATTTTATATTTAAGGTGTTTTCGTTTGTGTTTTATGCAGTCAGAAATGGTCAACTGCCTGGTGAGTGGATCTGAGTGGAATGGAAAAGTCATTTCCAAATGTGCCGCTCAAGCACAGTAATGATTCAAGCAAGCAAATGATTCATGACTTTTTTTTAATCCTTCCACACGGCAAGATTGATGAAAGCATATCGCTTGATTGCCTCCAGAAGATGAAACTGGCATTTGAGGTATGCTTCCTTTAAAGACGCTGCTGATTATTTCTTTTTGAAAAGTAGATTTGATTTTTTTTTTTTCTTTTCTGAAAGGAATTTGAAAACAACGGCTTGGAGTCCATTGATGTGAAGAGTTTTGTCCGTGTCGTAAAGAAATGTTGGCCAGCCATGGTAAGACTGTCGCTCTAGTAATTTCACGTGTACTTTTCGTATGTTTGTACACATTCTCAGTCATCCAGGACATGGTGATCTGCAAAGGTCGAATGGACAGGTACTAGCAGGCGAGTCAGCATATTGACGGCTTCTTTCACACCTCTTTTAAACCAGCGGTCCTCCCTAGCCCGAATTTTCACATAATTGTCCTTAAAAGAATGTCCCATCCTTTTGAGATGCTGGACTCTGGGCCGGAATAACTGTTTTGCTATGTTGTGGCATGTGTTTGTATAAGGATTGTTTGGTCACTCCAATGTAGGGGTCATTGCACTCCTCCCTACCCTGCACTGCATAAAGAACATTGCGTTTCGGGATTTTGCCTTTGGGGTGAACCATCTTTTGTGGGCTTGAAATGCATATCATGTATATGTATGTTATGTTTGGAGAAAATTCTTCTGGACAAACCAGCCACGTACAGCCCCCCTCCTCAACCTTACCCATGCAGATCTTCCAAAACTATCTCCATTCCCTATTAAAACGTCTGATAAGCAATCGAATTAGTTCCTTCTTATCAGAACATTCATTCATTCATTCATTTTCTATACCGCTTATCCTCACTAGAGTCACGGGGATGCTGGAGCCCAATTTAGACAATTTAGAGTTGCCAATTAACCTAACATCCATGTTTTTGGAATGTGGGAGGAAAACCCACGCACGCACGTGGAGAACATGCAAATCCACACAGAGATGCCCAACGTAGATTTGAACACAGGTCTTCCAGATCTCCTGACTGTGTGGCCAATGTGTTAACCACTCAGCCACCATGCGGCCTTATCAGAACATAACATCCTAAACATTTCCCAGTCAGGTCTTATACCTGGGCATTGTACTGTGTCAGCAAACACAAAGGCTATGGATGGCATTGCACATGCTTTGAATAACAAACTTAATTGTGTTGCCCTTTTTTATTGATCTTTCTAAAGCCTTTGGCATAGTAAGCCATGCTGTACTTCAACGTTTGAGGGTTTCACCTTCAACCAGTTATTTTTGTTGTTCCCTGAATTTCACAGGACGAAGTGTTGATTCAAGGGTTATTTAAGAAGATTGATTTCTCAGGGAAAGGCACGATCTCATGGGTAAGTGGATACTCCAATATGTCTTTGTTTTGGAACATAATGTGCCAAGAGACTTTTTTTGAATCGCAGATTTTCAAACTGTAGTACGAGTACTGATGGCGGTACCACAAATACACATTCATTAACCAAAATTCACTGGAATAAAATTCAAATGAAAATGTCTGTTGTGTACCTCACTTTATACGCAAATAGTCATTTACCTGTAAGTGCATGTTGAAACCTGATGCTAAGCAAACATTGCATAAATGGTGATACTGAGGTGGCATACTGAGTGTAAAAATTGAGAACCACTGGTTTAAATGATTTCCCATCTGTTGTTTTTTTTTTTTTTGGTATTTTGGCTTTTTCCGTCATCTTTTACCACAATGAGTCAATCACATGGTTGATTTAGTTTAGTCTTCACCGGTAACGGAACAAATCACAGTTGTTCAGAGGCGGGGCAAATTACAAGGCCCTTTAAAACCAAATAGTAAAGCTCACGATAACATCGTTTTCCAAGTCCCACCTTGTATGCGGGTCATGCCGCCCACCCAGCTCCCCCCAAAAAGCTCCGCCCCTGGTCTTTACGCTGGATGCTCTTCCTGATGCAACCCTCTTATTTTCCCGTCATTTTTATTTAATGTATTTTTTTTTTCGATTTAAATTTTAAATTTAATTTTTTTTAATTTAAAATGGTAATTTTTAGTTTAAATTTTAATTTAATTTACATTTTACAATTTAAGTTTATTTGTATTTTAATTTGATTTTTATTTAACATTCATTCAGTTTTCTCATTTTAATTAAGTTGAAATTTAATTTTAATTCAGTTTTAATTCAACTTACTTTGTTTTGGTAAAGGCATCATTTTTGATATAGCTCTTGAACTGGATCTCATAAGATGTACCGAATGTTGTGGCTAGAATTAGAATGGCCAGTCCTGAATAAGACAATGTCTTCTTCATACTACTCCCAACACAGAGCAACTTCAGTGCACACATGCTGCAGGAGTACAAGGAAAAGGAGGCGCGAGCAAGATGCAGCATGCGTGTCGCCTTCACACTACCGCCCACCGTGTGGACTAGATGCCACGCCGCCATCCCCGTGGTCAATATCCAATACAGCTGCAACGGCATTGTCATGACAGTGCAAGAAGATGGCACAGTTTCCTGCTGGAGTCCTCAACTTCAACCACTGAAGACCAAACAGATGTTTGTATGTTTCAACTTGTGCAACAAAAAGGTGTAAACGTGTAGCTGATTTTTATTGTCTGCCACAGAGTGAAAGAACCAGGAAGTGGGCAAGTGGCTTCACCATAATGACTGACTACAACAAGCTGATCATTGCCACGGGGTAACATGGTGTGAAATGGAGTAATTCATTAGACAGTAACATCAGTGGCTGAGCACTCCTGTCTGCGTACTTCTTCATTTTTATGGGCTTTTTCTTTCGTTACATTGCAGCGACAGAGAGATACAACTTTACGAGCTGTCCACCCTGGAACCTTACTGCCAAATCAATGCCCTGGACACAGTCCCACTGAGTCTGGACTACAGGTATAAAACGCAACACAACATGATAAAACACAACACAAAGGGAGCATCAAACAACTGAGTGATTTCCGTGTTTGATTACAGCTGCACAGGCCCTGAGCAATGCTGCCTTCTTTATGGAGACATCGAGGTGGGTCTTACCGGAACCGAATCATTCGTCTGTTGATTAACACTAAGTTCCAATGTATTGTTATGTCTGTTTCAGGGATGTGTCAATATCATTTTAATATCCGCTGTTGAAGATACCTTCAGGTAATAAACATACAAATCGTATTTTTTAGGGCCCCTTATACACTGCCTGGAAAAAGCCTACAATTTCTACCCTATGAGGTGCCTCCTTTTAGGTTGCATGTAAAAGTCAATATTTCCCACCTTTTTTCACCTGTGTAACTAAGCTAGAGCTGTACTTCTCAAATAGTGGGGCGGGGCCCGCATGGAGGGGCCACGGTGAACTGTTAGGGGGGTGAGAGAGGAGGGGAGTACTTTCAGTGTCATTGCAGACCTGTCAACGTGTACAATTTTGTCATACTGAACACGCAATTTCAGTCTTGAATATGCGTCTATGCTTCACTGCTCTCCATTGTGTTGCATTTTCCTGGTTTCAGTTTCAAGTTCAATCTCAATGGACTGAGAGCAACTATTTAACAATTTGGGGCAAGAGCAGCCTCTTTGTAAACTGCCTGTAAAAGCCTTATAACATTTTTCTGTTTTGCTATTCTGTATAAAAGGCACCAACACAAGCTAAAGGGACAAAGTCCACCTGACGATTTTGTCCTTTTATTAATAGCATCAGTATCGCCTTTTACACAGCCTGTAAAAGCATACATTTGACCACCTTTTTCCCTGTGTCCCTATTCTGTGTGTAAGGCACCGACATTGTATAGGAGATGGATTTGACCAGGCAAAATTCAGACTCTTGAGGCAGCCTCAGTAGCCCATTTACATTGCTCATAAAAACCTGTTTTTCTCTGTCACCATTCTCTATATACACTACCGATGTGGAAAAAAGGAAAGCGAATACGGTATAAAATGCCTCCTGTATACTGCTTGTGCTTTGTGCTGTGTTTCTATGTTGCTATTTTGTATAAATGGCACCATGATGAAATAAAGTGGACCTGGCAATTTTCTTGTAGGTAGCATCACTAGCCGCTTTTACACTACTTTTGTTCCTGTAGGTTATGGAATAAATCTCCAAAGACTGGAAGGATGCCCAACATAACGATTGACACCGCAGCCCTCTCACCAAACGTGAAGTTTGTCCGATGGAAGGTTCATCAAGATTGGGTGACGCAGGTGAGCATGTTTATTGGGTTTTTAAATGTCGTCAAATGACGAGATGATGTGTCTTAACTTCATTCAGGCCAAATATCTTCCGAGTTTGAAAGCGGTCGTCTCGTCATCAAGCGAAGAAGCCACATCTCTTGTAATAGGTACCAAAAAATATACTTCCTAATATTAACTTTTGACCTTTAATAAGGAGCTTTTTGCTTCCAAAGGCTGCCTGCTGCCGCAAACTGATGTCCAGCAGGAACTTAGCAAGATCCGAGAGGCCTGCTATGAAGGAAAGACCACAAAGGTCCAACTGAGTTGGACGCCACAGCTCCGGGCGTCATGTGACCAGACTGTGTTTGCCGTCCACAAAGGAGTGGACACTTTTGACCTTTGTGAAAAGCTCAGCCTGCTGGTTACTGGAGGAATGGACAGACTGATACGCATGTGGAATCCTCATTCTTCTGGGTGGGGCTAACATTACATCACTGCAGCCTCATAACAGATACTGCAATGATACTTCCACCAAAGCCAAATGTTCTCACTTCGGATCAGCACCAAATTGTATCTCTTGCTTATTCCGCCAATTAAAAAAATTTGTTTTACACCTTTGTCGTGCACTTGGCACCAGGACACCCTAGGTCGCAGGTCTATGTGGTCGTATCATCAGACCTGTGTCCGCATGTTCTGGACATGCGGGTGAAGAGAGGGGTTGAGCTGTCAACTGACCACCACCTAGTGAAAAGTTGGATTAGTTGGTGGGGAAGAATGCCGGACAGACCTGGTAGACCCAAACGTGTAGTGAGGGTGTGCTGGAAACGTCTGGCAAAGTCTCCCGGTCGTCGAGTCTTCAACTCTCATCTCCGGCAGAGCTTCGCCTGCATCTTGAGGGAGGACCGGGATATTGAGTCCGAATGGTCCGTATTATATGCCTCCATTGCTGAGGCAGCCAGTTGTAGTTGCGGACGCAAGGTGGTCGGTGCCAGTCGTGGCGGCAAGATCCGAACCCGATGGTGGACACCGGGAGTTAGGGCTGCTGTCAAACTGAAGAATGAGTCCTATCAAGCATGGATGGCTTGCGGGACTCCTGAAGCAGCTGATAGGTACCGGCAGGCCAAGCGGCACGCGGCCTCGGTGGTGGTCGAGGCAAAAACCCAGGTGTGGGAGGGGTTGGGTGAGGCTATAGACCACGACTTTCGGTCGGCCTCGAAGAGGCAAACCGTCCGACACCTCAGAAAAGGGGAAGCAGCCCCCAGTTCACAGTGTATACAGTGCGGACGGGGGCTTGCTGACCTCGACTGAGGATATAGTTGGTCGGTGGAAGGAATACTTTGAGGCCCCTCTCAATCCTACTGACATACGTTCCGTAGAGGAACCAGAGTCTGAGGACACGTACGTGGAATGTTCTATCACCGTGGCT
>QODF01000101.1:830554-868561 GCA_024372805.1 Oostethus manadensis
TTTCGGGCATGCCCAGCCGGGAGAAGGCCCCGGGGAAGACCTAGGACACGCTGGAGGGACTATGTCTCACAGCTGGCCTGGGAACGCCTTGGTGTCCTCCCGGTGGAGCTGGAAGAGGTCGCCGGAGACCGGGAAGTCTGGACTTCCATACTGAGACTGCTGCCCCCGCGACCCGGACCCGGATAAGCGGAAGAAAATGGAATGGAATGTAACCTTAGTCGTGTTAACAAACCACACCAGTCCCATCCCAAACATCAGTGTATTCGTCCTTTGAAAATGTTATGGATGTCAACCAAGTCAAGTTTTGTCTAAAACTGCTAACAGAGACAGTGATAAAAACACCACCGCCATGTCGAGGTGACGTATTTAAAAGCTTTGTTTTGTTTTCAGGAAGCCGACTGGAATTCTGAAAGGTCACAGTGCTCCCATTGCCTACCTATGCATCTCAGCAGGAAATGATCAAATCTTCTCGGTTTCTGTTGACAGCACAGCCAAAGTGGGTCCACAAATGTGTTTATTTCCAAATAAAATAAAGGAGTGCCAAAATTAGAAGGAAATACATGTTGAAATATAAAGATAATACAAAAATATAGAAATGTTGTCATATTATTTTAAATTTTTTTTCATTGCGTTGTTTGTACTGTCTTTGTTTTTTCCAATTTGGTCATGGATTTTTCCCCATTGGCTCAAGATAGTAAGTAAAAGCAAAGACAATACATCGACCGGGTCCTTATGCCAGGGTGATAAGATGATACCTGATCACACAATTCCTGCTTGCAGTGTCTATGTAGTAGCTACGTTTAAATGTAGCTCTAAGCGTGGGTGACCAGAAAAAATGTCACGGACAGGAAGTAAGATCATTATCACGCCACCATGAACATACCTTGCGTGACCGTCTTGCACGATGGACTCCATATTGAAGCTGCTGAGAGAAGAGGCTAACAGGATGGATGCGACTCGTGACCCTGGCAGAAGGATGGTCATTGTATTGTCTTTGCTTTTACTCACTAGCTTGAGCCATCCTGTTTATGTAATGAGAAAAAAGCATTGGGAGAGTTTCTTATTGTTTTTCTTTTTTGACTTTCTGTTCTGCAATGATTTATTCATATGTTTACATTAGTACACATTAACCTGCTTACTTAAAGAAAGGATATAGTTGACATACATTTGTTTGAAGTGTCCCGTTTGTTTCAGATCTGGGCCATCCAGGAGCAGCACTGTCTGTTTACAGCAGAATCCAAAGATAGTGGCATCCACGGTGAAATAACGGCTTGCTTATATTTCTCCGCCGCACGGTCATTGTACATCGCGGCGGACTCTGTGGCAGTGCTCGCTCTAGAGACCAGGTTAGCTGCACTTTAACCTTCACAGAGCGCTATACGGGTATGGAAAATTGAGCATTGAGCCAAAGTACACCACTTGACAATAAGGGTATCATAATGAAGGCTTTATAACAAGTTTATGTAGTGATAATGTTGTTATAAACACTTTATAAATCGGTGTTATAGTGTCTTAGTTGGGTGGGGGGCGGGGATTAAGGGGCCGTTTTACACCCCTGTTTCTTGGACGCCACCTGGGGCGGGGGGCGCTCGGGGGGAGTGGGTTGGTTCGGCTTCGGGTCTCAGCCGGCTGCAATGCGTGGGGGAGGGCCGTGTGTGTGTGCCTGGGCATAGGGCTGTGGCTGGGATTGTGGCAAGTACTAATGGGGTGGTGTGCCTGCTGGGGGGCCGGGCTCCGGCGTCCTCCTAGTCGGGCTCTCGCTTTTGGAGGGAGTGTGGTTTGGGATGCATGGCTGTGATCAACCACAAACATCTCCTCATTCTCTATTTCACTCTGATGCAGTCGTTCTGTCACTGCAGAGTAATGTAGATTTAATGTAGATCTGTAGCAGGTGTCAGCAGGATGGTCATTGTTCATGAGGACCTAAAATATATGTATATATTATTATTATTATTTATTTTTATTTTTCCTGTATTTTTGCTGATTTTGCCCTGTGACTGTTCTGGTTGTTGCTGATATTGTGGTTATCATGGTTGTTTACAATATGGTTGAAATATGTTTGTGAGGTTCTTCTGCAACCTTTCCTAAGTCCTCCCACCCACCTCACCCCCACCCATCCCTTTTCAGGTCAGGTCCGTCATCAAAATGTGGCTCAACAAAATTCATGATAAACACAGTCAATTGTCAAGGGAGACTCATTTAGATTATGTATTTTCCATGGGCAAAGCAATTCATTCATTCATTCATTCATTTTCTATACTGCTTATCCTCATTAGGGTCGCGGGTATGCTGGAGCCTATCCCATCTGACTTTGGGCAACAAGCGGGGTACACCATGGACTGGTCGCCACAATTGCAGGGCAGACAAACAAGCATTCACACTCACTATCACACTAATGGACAATTTAGAGTGGCCAATTAACCTAACATCCATGTTTTTGGAATGTGGGAGGAAACCGGAGTACCCGGAGAAAACGCACACGGGGAGAACATGCAAACTCCACACAAATGCCCAATGGAGATTCGAACCCTGAACCTCCTGACTGTGAGGCAAACATGCTACCCACTCATCCACCGTGTGGCCCATTTAGAAAAAAAGAAGAAAAAAAATCACTGTTATGCTACAGATACTCGAAACTTAACAGCTGGTATTTTTCACATCACAGCTCTGGAACGGAGACGTTTTATTTTCTTTATTTTTTTAGCCCATGGCATTCCAGCGTTCGACCGGTGTCACACGTCAAGCCAGTCACGTGCTGCGGATACAGCAAGGAATTCCGAAAGGTTGTCACCTGCTCTGAGGGGTCGGTGAGTAAATCCGGCCTAAATCTCCTTTGTGTCGTCACATAAATAACGTTATGTTTTGATCATAACAACTTTAGCTGGTGAAAGTTTGGGATTTCGACACCGGGCGTGAGGTTTTTGAGTTTGGCGCCGCACACGAGCTGTCCGCTATCACTTGCCTGACATTTGACACGGAAGGCAGAAGGTACAGACGAAGAATAAAAAAATTATTATAAAAATATACTAATTGTTTGTGTGTGTTGGCAGACTCATCACTGGTGGAAAAGATGGCCAACTGAAGACGTGGAACTTCAACAATGGCTCCTGCTTGAAGACCTTCATGAGCAGTATGTACTGCAAAAACATTTTGACTGACTTTTTCCGTTGTTTCCAACATCAGTTTCCAACCCCTAGGAGGCAAAAGTTCCGAGGTGCGCGACTGCATCTACTTGAACGTTCACAATAATTCGTAAGTCGCACTTTCACATATACTGCCTTGTGGGGATGATTTTGGTGCAAGTTTTTCTTTGCAGCTTTGTCATCTCAGTCGGCCAAAACGCAATAATAAACATCTACCCAGTAAGCACAAATATATTCTCTATTCGGGAGCTTTATTGAAATGTCGTTGCGCTCAAGTTCACCCACGATTTTTGTAATCCAACCTTGTTTTTGTCCTCAGGACTTACCCGAGGAGCGGCATCAAGTTCAGAGGCCACAGTCTTCGTGGCAGGATGACATGGTATGATAAAACAAAACAAAATAAAATAAAATAAAATACTATATACGTAAATATACATACAGTATGTATATATTTTAAATTGTATTTATTGTATATACAGTAAGTGAGTGAAATGAGTTTCCTCCGTAGGGTGTCTGGACTCACCCTAAGAGATAGGGTGAGGAGCTCGGCCATCCGGGAGGAGCTCAGAGTAGAGCCGCTGCTCCTTCACATCGAGAGGAGCCAGTTGAGGTGGCTCGGGCATCTCGTCCGGATGCCTCCCGGGCGCCTCCCTGGTGAGGTGTTTCGGGCATGCCCAGCCGGGAGANGCTGGGGCATGCACGTCTCATCCCTGGCATGTCGAGTCATCTCTGCTGCCTCAGCAGGCAGTATCCATGCAGTGTGAGGGAGCGATATTGGAACCACAATATAACGAGGATGACTAATACAAAAATGGACAATATTTGAGAACAAAGTAGATTAAAGGGTATAGCATACTTCACCAAAATCCTTTAGCGGTTCACACAGTGAGCATCCGACTGGAGAACTTTGTACAAGAGACGAAAGAAAGGGAAATGGATTTTGTCCAAATGCTGTACGATCCCGCGGAGGTGGTTCCTGCACCCGACAGAGAGGGGTTAGAATGGGAAATGTGACCCTGTGATTATATCATCAATGATATGTTTAACAGTAATGGCTGCCAGGGAGAGGTCAGCACAAGGATAGGGTAAATGCATTTCATCGTATAGCTTCTCATGGTATTAAGTGTACCAAATCTGTCTATGCAAGTAGTTTGCTTAAAACATACCAGTTTGGTACAAATGACAGTCCATCCAGTCTTTTATGCGGTCTTCTCTGCAAGCAATGTCGGAGAAAAGGCCATAATGGCGTCTCTTCCTCAGAGAAGGGGCCATAAAGAGGACGTCCTCTGCGTAGCACATTGTCCTCCATCCCTCGTGGCCACTGGAAGCTGGAATGGAGAGATTACAGTGTGGAATTTGATTTCCAGACAAATCCACAGTCGCCTCGTCAGCCCTCTTCCAGCTGAATGCCACAACACTGAAGGTGATCATAATCACCATTACAGTCATTAACCTCTTCTTGCAACTGGGTTACATTTTATCGCAAAGCAGAGCTGGACACCAGCGTTCCGTGCATGATCTTCATCGAGTTAGAGCAGTTTTCCTCGGCCACGGCGTCTCTCCTGTCTTCGGGCACCGTGGGTTAGTGACATCACTTTATGATGTGCTGCACCGTCTCGCTGTTGGAGCTTAACGACGTGCTCTCTCTGTTTTTAAAGGCTGCATAAATCTGTGGGAAATGCACGGAGGGGATGGGCCCGTGAGCTGCTTCAAGGCCGTAAGACAACTTTGAGTATGAAAAACTGCGCTTTTTTTTTTTTTTTTTGCTGTCACACCAGCTGTTTGTGCAACCACAAAGCTACGATAAAGTGCAGAGGGCAAGGAACCATATTTGGTAACTTGCATTGAGTTGCTAAGAGACCTTTTTTCAGGTTAATTTTGGCTTTTTTACTTCATGCCGAATATAAAACAATAAAAGATACATGTTGTCTGGTAACATTTAGGGTAATAACGGGTTTTAGTGTGTGAGCCTGCCCTTTTTATCGTCTGCAGTAGCTTGAAGGAACTTCTAGAAGATTATAAGCTGGTGCAACCTTTAAAAAGTATGTGTATGCATTAAAGATCCCAAATTATGCTGTTTTTGCACAAGCCCAACCCAGTAGATGCCATATATTAACCACAAAACAAAAAGGAGTGGGGGCAGGAGGACACAAACATTAGCGCCACTAGCATAGCTTGGTCGTACAGTGCTGACATTATGGTTACATTCTATCAACCGCATCACAATTGAAAAACATATTGCTGAAAACGTCCTGTAGGTGACTGGTGGATAGTTGGCTGTATTTTAAGATGCGTAGCGAAGCCAACGGCAACTGGCATCTAAGCTACGGGTGAGTGAGAGGCAGTTGGAAGTTGACGTAATCTCCGTTTAATGTTTTTTTCCAGTCTAAATTCCAACAGAAGATCACCAAAATGGCCAAAACAAACAAGGGCGCAGTGCTGTATGCTGCAGATCGCATGGGGTACGTCTACATCTACGACATGGAGAAATTACCCGTTGGGCCTCGCCCAAAGCTGCTGAAAGGTGAGCACCGCATTTAGTGTCTCGGGAATAAATGTGTATCTGCGCAATCTTACATTTTGTATCTTATTCTTGTAGCTGGAACCTTCTGGCGCGCCCACACCGACCGAATTACAGGGTAAGATAAGTTTCTTTGTCTTTTTAGCATTTTATCTTCCCTAAGCAGACCACAGCACACTGATAAATCAGCATGGTGGATGGCATCTTTCTTTTTTATTTAATCTGCCATTCCTTCATTGTGCTGCAGCCTGGAGATCGTCGACAACGATCAAGTGGTCCTCACCTCCTCTGCTGACCTCACAGTGCGCCTCTGGGGTGCACAGGGACAGTTCATAGGTGAGTGGGTGTCCTTCACACAACTGTAATAGTAGTTTACTCATCTGTGCTGGATATTGCCTCGCACAGCGACACGGTATCCCACATCCCATAATTAGCTCTGGGATGAAGTCATCGCCACCTTAATAGGCCTTTATTTGCAACAAAAGTCAGCTGTTTAATTCCCGGCATTGCTCTGTGGCGTCTCCTTGAATGTCAAGTAAACAACGCCAACATTGCAATGAGAGTCGCTGATATAGTGTGGCTCTTTTTTGGAGTGACACTCAGCAGAGAACAACCCTTCCACACGCTTACTGACGCTAGCAAAAACAGTCGAAGCAGCGATTGGTAGCTTCCCTTGTGGTATCTTCAGGCACCTTTGGCCAATCCGACGTCTGGAATGTCCACCTCAGCTCTTCCTGGAAGCATCCCGCCGTTCCTTACCAGGTCTTGACTGATCCTCTCAGCATGCCAGACTGTGAACTTGTCAACGGAGCAACATCTGATTCCATCAACTGTCAACATAGTGTGGCAGAAGGACTCAAACGTGGGACTCAAAAAGGAGAAAAAGTATAAAATGTTCTTTAATTAAAAAAAACAACATTTTGTTATGACTCTCTTTTGGGGAAAACTTGAACATTTTCTATTGGAATTAAGTGATATTGTTTTAATGACAGCAACAAGGTGGGGAATGCCTACACTTGCAATTTCTCTAGTGCAATTGACAGTCCAAAAAATTTATAAACTGACCCGGATATGCGGAAGAAAATGGATGGATAATTCAGCAACCGACACAAAAAATGTATATATTTTATTTTAAATGTATATTTTCTGTCTTTAATGAAACACATTTTATAAAATGCTGTTCACAAATATATACAGTATATATAATTTCAAATGCTACTACAAGTACTACCTGGTAATTGCAATACATTCCAAACTTTAGACCTCAGCTAAACTGCACATGGAAAGCCCAGAAGTATTCCACCCCTAAATTGATTTTGGTTATGAGGAAACACACACACACACACAACGCAAAGAAAAATAAACTGTGGCAGAAATGCTGAAATAACGTGATTTTGCATCATGGGAAATTGCATTGTGCACAGTCCACTGTGCACAATGTCAGTGAGGCGTTTCATCATCATTAAAATGCAGCACTTTATCATCCTTTTGCACTTGTTCACCTTGACGGGAGCGTGCAACCGTATATATATTATTGCAGTTGGAGCTACACGGTACATTCTAGATTTTTTTGACCATGGTAACGAATAGCAACTGGACTTAGATTGATGCTGAAAGCCGTGTGGGTCTCAAGAGGCTGCAAACTGCGTTCATTTGAGTTGACACACTAAATGGGAGAGTTTTCTCTCGCAGATATACTTGCCATATACAGTATGTGCAACCTCATGACATCCACAGGACAGACAAAAAAAAATAAACAGCATTGCATCATACCGACAGGTACGCTACTCTCCTTCCTGAAGCTTCAGAGGTAAGCAAAACATTGGGAAATATGTTTTATTTTTCTCACGCTTGTGCTAAAAGGTACACATTTGCAAATGCACAGGTGGGGAAAAAAAAAAATACAGTATACAGTTTAACTATTATGTTTTATGTTTGACTAATTTTATTCCAGTCTTAAGTGTTACTGCATTTTTCTCTTTGTAAGACAGGCAACTAAGCAGTAAACAAACACTTGTGTATAAAATAATACAGTATATAATATAGTAGTATAATATATTTGTCATCATTATTATCATATGTATATTTCGCATGACAAACGTGTGTAATAACAGTCTACACGGGTATTAATTGTAACATGGGTGTTTCTAGAAATCAGTGGAGGTTTTTATGATAGATTGAACAATTTAAAAGGATAGATTTTTTTTCAATTTAAAAATGTTGGGACAAGCAACTTTAAACTCTAACTTTCAATTAATATCCAATTAAGGATTATAAAGTTGATAATAAGTGATGTAATCTAAAAAATATGATACAATAGCTTTAAATCGGTTTGCCAAGTTACCTTGTCTAGCCTCTCCTGGACAGCAGAGGGCGCCCCTGAGCTGCAAACGTCAAGTGACGAGGCCTCCTACAACAAGGAGAAGAGAACACACAGGAGGAATCCCACTCCTCCTCGTTTTCCCGTGTGAAGTGACGGGAGAGCAAAAACAGCCTCCTATGTTCTTTTCGGCCACATAGCCCGAACACGGCGAGCTGTGTGGGGCACCGGCCTTGGCGGCAACTCGACTGTTCGACAATGCTTCGGAACCGCCGACACGGAGCGGCGGTGTTGGTTCTGCTCTTCTTCGGTAAGTGGCCACCTTACTTTTCGCACTATCTATGCGTGTGTTGGCGTGTTAAGCAAGCACTAAGCGGGCAACGTGTTCTGGGTTGAAAAGACGCGACAATCCTTTCTGTTTTGTCACAAGAGTTCCACAAGTGAGCTGTCAGTGTCGCGCCCATCATCCGGAGAAGTTGCAAGGCGAGCAAAGAAGCGTACCCCACTAGCCGTCCAACTCACACGCTCGACTCCCCAAACGTCAGCGTCTGCAAAACGGCGGCGAGCGTATCAAATATGAATCACTTACTGTCATTTCAAGCTGCATCTGCCTGAAATATGCATGTCAAACGCCGACCGCAACATCCATTTCATGTCAGCTTTCAAAAGTAACTCGCACGCCAAGTCCTCCAGCCAAAAACCGTCAGGTTCTCAAAAACGGTGCCAGATTTTAATAGTTGTTGCTGTTACCAATCTTGTACAGATAATCCAGCCTGGAATGTGCACATGAAACGGTTTTTACAAGAAGGATTTCCACGTCAGATTTTAAAACAAAAACTGCCGGATTCCCAAAAACTGCTGCAAAAATATTATATGTGGAGGTTTTTACGGTGATGTTGTCACCTTATGCTAATTTAAGGAAGGGGTTCCCATTCTGAAATGTTGTACTGGAGTATCATCTGGCAAATTGCACCTGCGGTGTATTCACTCAAGACAGCCAAAATGGTTAGGGGTTCAAAACCAGTAACTCTACATTGCTGGGTTGGGGGCACAACAGTACACAACAGATGCATTTGTCACCATCAACAACTCATACCGTGGGACTACCAAAGTTTACCATCCTTCTGTGCACAGATACACCATGATCGGGTGCAGCTGCAGGTATAGTGCAGTGGGGGAGTGTGCTGTGCTGTGCTGCACTGCACACCCTTGCGTGGCTGCAGCTGTGGAGGGAGTTGCAGCAGCAGACCATGTGGAAGAGCGAGCAGCTGAATGTAGAAAAGAGGAGTCACACTGCCCTGCAAGCACTGTAAATGCAATCGTGTTGAGAAAGGACAATCAGTAAAGAGCAAAAATAAAAAAAACACACACACGCAAGCTTCTTCTGAGCTTTGGATATCCAAATCATTACTTACATTGTATGCGATGCATGCAGTTTGGATGACTGGGTAGCATGTGGCCTCACAGTCGGGAGGTTCAGGGTTTGTCTTTGGGTATCTCTGTGTGGAGTTTGCATGTTCTCCAAGTGCGTGTGTGGGTTCTCTCCGGGTACTTCGGTTTCCTCCCACATTCCAAAAACATGCATGTTAGCTTAATTGGCGACTCTAAATTGTCCACTAGAGTATGAATGTTTGTTTGTCTGCCCTGCGATTGACTGGCGAGCCGGTCCAGGGAGTACCCCGCCTCCCGCCATAAGTCATCTGGGATAAGCTCCAGCATACCCGCGACCCTAATGAGGATAAGCGGTATAGAAAATGGATGAATGGATGTCCTTGTTTTGTCTTTGGCTTTTCCATTTGCTGTTTGTCATTTCACTTACCAGATGCCTGTAGCTGGCGACAAAAGGCAAGTGCAATACATGGAGCCGCTCACCTTCTCCCAGGGTGACTAGTGCATACCTGATCACATGATTCCTGCCTGCAGTGACTATGTAGTAGCTGTTTAAATGCAGCTCTTAGCGTGGGTGACCGGATGTGGGTCACGGACAGGAAGTAACACCACTATCACGCCACCATGCACATACTTTGTGCGAACGTCTTATGATGGAGTGCATATCAGAGCTGCTGAGTGAAGCGGCTGGATATGGGACGCTCCAGGTATTACATTTGCCTTTTGTCGCCAGCTGCAGGCATCCGGTAAACGCAATGACAAACAGCAAATGGAAAAGACAAAGGAAAAACAGGGAAATAAACGCCCCAGTGGAAAACGCAAAATGATGAAAGACTATGTCCATGATTGTCTATTTTTGTATTATTGATTCTCTTTATATTTCCACATTGATTTCCTTTTAATTTTGGCACACCTGTGATTCCATAGTTCAGTTTTCTACATAACTATAACCATGTTTTGAAGCTTATCATTGCTTATAATAGTTTATTGGGCTGTTGTAGAAATCC
Organism: Oostethus manadensis; assembly: GCA_024372805.1. Taxonomy (NCBI): domain Eukaryota; kingdom Metazoa; phylum Chordata; class Actinopteri; order Syngnathiformes; family Syngnathidae; genus Oostethus; species Oostethus manadensis. Next base: position 840,935 of record QODF01000101.1, read on the forward strand.
AACAACTCAGTGTAACCAAAAGAGATCAAAGTTTATAGAAATTTAAACCAACTATATCCATTTGTCCCTTGACACCCTGCTGTTCAAATGTTTCAATTTAATAAGTTAATTAATAAATCATGCTGGTTTGTGGGTGAATACAGCCTATTGTTAGTCAATTACATACTTAAGGAAACTGTAATGAAGCACACATAAATGAAGTACTTTTAAGTATAAAGATGTCTAAATGAACTAAAGTACAAATATTTAAGCAGTTCTAAAAATAATCATACAGATTGTGAATGTAGTATTCTACATTGGTCACTAGGTGTCAGTAATTGTTGGGTCAGACGAACACCAGAAGTGATCGCCGGAACAACAGGTTTAAATTATCTCACAGCAGGCACAACAATAATAGTAATCATCATAATAATCATAATAACACGGGTTATAGTTGCGATTACAACTCAACTCTGAACCATCGTCACTTCCCGTTCTCCACACGGAACACATTTACTGCAACACAGCTATCTATATACAGTATATGTCGAGCTACTCAGGTTTCTGCATAAACAGGCATAATATAAACAAAAAGTTGGTCCATGGATCGACCGTTGACATTGATCAGTTTTTTATTCCCAACTGCTGTTGAAATTTAAAAAAAGTAAACAAGAACCAAGTTTCTTTTTTTTTTTTTTCATTTAATTAGGAAACCATTGTACTGGCTGGAGTGGAACTGATCCCATCACATGAGGATTTTTGTAATGTTTGTTGGCTTGTTTTCCCTTGGTCTTCACACTGGTCTACATTCTTGCTGTAGCGTTGCCTTTTCTAATAATGACTTTCTTCATGCTTTTGATTGGCTAACCCGTTTACCTAATCTAATTCTCCCAGAAGAGTGGGAGCTTTTACCAGCTGCACAGACTGTCTCCTAATTAATGTTAGAATGCAGTATAGTGTTTGCTGGCGTGGTGATGGCTCTGCGTGATTTAGAAATTGCCTTTTAACTTAATGAACACAAACTCGTTCCTGTATATGAAGACAAGGGAGTCACACTGCTAGTGCTGGCATGGAGAAAAACATGCTCTGTGTTAAATATTCATGTTACCAGCAGGAAGAGGTCAGGAATGTGTCCATTTACGTGACAGGTGTAGTCGTTCCGTGTTTTCCATGTGTAGGTTTGCCCATGGGGCAGCTTTGAGGCCTGTCTGCCCCACTGTGCACTGGGAGAGATGCTCGCTACTGAGAACGGCAGGAATTGTGGAGTTCGATGGTAACATCTGGGCTGCGCTACCAACAGCCTGTCGTTTTGGCAGCACAGTGATTTGACAGTAAAGTCCCACATTCGTTTTTTTAAAAGCTAAAATCTCTGCATAGATTGGCATGCATCCGACATTGCAGAAGGAAACTGGGAAAGGGTAATTTATAGTTATCGTTATTAGTCATCTTTGAACGCTCTTACATGCACTCTAAATCCAAATTAGTAATCATTACTAAAGCCATGCAGGGTAAGTGATTGCCCTCTGATGTTTTAGCTTTTACAAAATAAAAAAACAAACAAATTGAGCTCTGCTTACACAAAGTCGTATGGCCAAGATAATCCATTACTTAATGAACTCGAGTTCTTAAAACTAATGTTTACAATAGAATAATATAGATTTTAAACAAAAAATTCTCAGTAATGTGCTCAGTCTTCTGTCTCTAATATTTAAGAAGAGTGTTTGGTGTTTGGGTTTGTTTTACATTTCACCATGTTAAACGTGCCTCTTGACATTGACGTTGGGGGAGAGACACAGGATTCACCAACAGAAGCCACCTAAACTGGGAGGGTGGGAACATAGATCGATCGGTAAATCGAGAGCTTTGCCTAACAGCTCAGCTCTCTCTTCACCAGGACAATCAGACCTCACTCCCAACCCCGAGGGTACAGTCCACCCGTTTCCAACTGAGAACTATGGCCTCAGATTTAGTCTGTCATTCCAGCGGTACTCTTCCCGACTTCCATGCCATGTTGAAGACTCTACTACCTCTACAGAAGGTATGTCAGTGGGATTGAGAAGGGCCTCAAAGTATTCCTTCCATTGACCGACTTTATCCTCAGTCGAGGTCAGCAGGCCCCCTTCCCTCTAAAACAGTGTGAACCGGGAACTGCTTCCCCTTTCTGAAGCGCCGGACAGTTTGCCAGAACCTCTTCAAGGCCAACTGAAAGTCATGCTCCATGGCCTCACCGAACTCCACCCACATCCGAGTTTTTGACTCGACCACTGCAGAAGCCGTGTGCCGCTTGGCCTGCCGGCACCTGTCAGCTGCTTCGGGAGTCTCACAAGCCATCCGTGCTTGATAGGACTACTTCTTGAGTCTAGCTTGACGGCAGCCCTGACATGTGGTCTCCACCATCGTGTTCGGGTCTTGCCATCAAGCCTGGCCGCAACTGCGAACATACACTTACCAAACTGTTATTTCAACCGGTTGGGTTGCAGGTTGGGTGTGCTATGCTGCAATTATTAGCTGTTTTAAAGCCTACAGTGGTTGCTACTCTAATTAGCGTTTGCACTAATACACCTGCACCTTACGCACCTTTTGTTCAAAGCCGTCTCAATTTTCCGCACGCCTGCCGGAACCATTACATCCCTGATTGAGTTCAAAGTGAAATGATTCCCAGTCATATTATATTTTCACTGCATTCACCATCTGATGCCGTTACTTATGATGTGAGTAGCTTGTGGAAGAGGTAACTTTTAAAGTCGGTAAAATCAAGCGCCTGGCCTTGCAGCTCAACAGCAATCAAGGGCAGAAGCAATCAAGTTGATTTTTGTGGGTCATGGAGGTGATTGGATGGTGTTGCTGCCATCTGCTTCCCCTTCCTATGCCTTCTGTCAGGCCCTGTCCATATGTAGGCGGGCATTTCATAAAACAAAGTTATTTTCCCACGACTTGGCTTACCATCCACACAAGCCCGAAGAAATATGGCACTAAAAAAAAAGGTTTTCAAAACCTCCGGCCAAAGTGTAGAAAGGGAGAAAAATCCAGTTATGTTTGGCTACGGACGCAAATAACACAGTGGAAAGTAACTGAATGATTGCGACCTTGTCTAAATCATGCAGTTGTTTAAAATAAACAAATACATTTTTCAGGTCTTGTGCCAAGCAATCTTTTGAATTAGAGATGTCCCGATCCACATTTTTTGGCATCCGATCCGGTTTTTCAATAATCTTGCCGATCCAGTACGGTACCGATCCTTTTTTGTTGTATTTTTAATACTGCACTTGTTATAATCATGAATTTGTGGAATTTAATACGGTTATTAAATAGCTTCAAAAAATTTAAAATAATCCAACCCAAGTATTGCTGAGTTATTTTTTTGTATTACACGGAATGACCATCAGTATTGTTTGGCTTTTGTAACAAACCTCTGTGTCAGGTGCGTATGAAAATAAAAGTCCATCCAATAAAATATAACATTGGAAAATATGGGCACGCAAAATACTGTAGCTATGGGATTATTGTGTTGTTTAGTGTGCGGACCATAGAGGGTTGTGGTGTTCAGCATGCTGGTTAGAGCAGGCGTTTGGCGTCAAGTGCGTACAATAAGAAAACTAGCAATAATAATATAATATTTATTTATATAGCGCTTTTTAAGACCCTCAAAGACGCTTCACAATACATTAAAGAATAAAAACAGCACAAAATTGAATCGAATTGGTATCAACGATACCAGCCTGAATTTTACTCTATTGAATAGGAAAATAAATGACCGATATCGTACATCAATACTGGGTAGTGGAGTGAGGGGCTGTGAACGAAGCGCTGTGTCACTACACAATAAAAATAGTTTGTCAGTTTTAGCTCCTACGATTACTATATTGCTGTAGCTTGGTTAGTATGCAGGTCACATCATGTAACTGGAACGTTGTTGGCTTTTTTAAAAAGTTTAGCAAATGAATGCCAATTCCAAAAAAGTGCAGTTTTCTTTGAATAGTTCTTACATTTAATTTTCAACAATATTGTTTCTTCTTTACTTCAAAACAATCTGTGAAGACCAACAATTATATTGCTGGGTTTGTGGCTATTTGGTAAGATTTTGTGTAACCTTGGTGACTTTTTATGAACCAAGTCAAAAATGGGTCAGTAGATGAAGAACACAGTCTGAGCGGGAAAAAAATGTAGTATGTGTCTTTTTTTTCCCAGGCTCTGTTAGTCAGGCATAGGGTCACGCAACAACAAGCTTATCGCATTTTCTTCACACACACTCTACTATCTCGGTGGTGAAACGATTTTTGGGAAATTTTCTGGTTTTTGTTCTTTAGTGCCATCTTGTTAGGTTATCCTCACATTAAATTGCATACATTGACATTTGGTACTTGCTATTTTGCTTGGTGCAAACTTTAGCATTTTGCTTATCGCATTGACATTCAGCACTAGTAAACGTATAATGAAGCGAACAATGTTGCAACATTGTATTCGTGTATGTTCTTACCAGGGTAGCCAGGAGGATTGTTTGCATTTTTGTTTGGCGTACTGCCAAGGTCAGTTTAAAAGGCAAAGACCCAAAGCCACCAAGTCTGTCTCAAACGCCAGCCCAGAGGTTCGCAACAGGTAGTCGGCCTATTTAACAGTTCTGCAAGGATTCTTCCCGGTTTTGCTTTTGCCTTTTGGGTTCACCTCTTTTTTTGCGCCCACAAAAAAAAAGATTTGAAGCCAGCTGTGAATAATAAACGAGGTTCGCTTTCAGTGCAAATGATTGGAATTATATCTGACCAAATGACTGCACGCTGGGTTACAAAAGCCAGCCGCTCCGGGAGAAGTATCTGTATTCCTATTAGACACTTTTATTGCGTAATGAACGTCTGCAGGCTCGTTCCTGGAAAAGTGCAGTTTTTATGTCTTAATCAACGCGCCAGAGTTACCCTCTAATGGTTGCCGCAGCACTTCTACTTTCTCAGCCCCCAGATCTAATAGAGGTCAAAAATCTGCCGCGTACTTGTTGGCAGTGAGTCTGATTTAATAACCCAGCAGCATTCGTGAGCCTTTTTGATGCATTGATTTTCGGGAATCCCCTTACGAGGATGATCAGGATCGATAACATCGTAATTGAAAAGAATCTCATTATGGCAGTCCAATTACCAACAGTGATAGATGAACAGTGTCTTGAGATGTTTTTATTTAAAAAAAAAAAAAAAGGGGGACTCAATTTGGTGGAATAACTTTGATTTAGCTCCGCACTGAAGCAACAGAAAGCTTTTGTTTTTCCTGAGGGGAGTACCTCAAGTTTAAAGAAAACAGACTATTTCTACAAGAGAACCACATTCGTAATTGATGCATTGCATGCATATCGTAATCGCGTTCTTCATAATAAATCAATCAAGGGATTAGAATAGCCACCCCAAATGTCTACACATCCATATGATGTGCTAATCCTAATTTGAACACAGGAAGTCACCGCACTGAGTAGTTGCTGAGAAGCACCCCTTTTTGAACATGTTCAATTGTGCAACTGTGATCATGAGATGTTCCTTAATATATAACGAGCATGCACAGAGCGTGCCATTGCACTTAAACCGACAGCCATTTGGACCAATCGGACCTGAAGAAAAAACGACTAACAAACAGCGATGGACAATCATCATATGTTCTACAAGTTGGTTTTCAGTGGCATTTTTGTTGAAATGATCCAACTTGTCATTGATTCTTCCCGCAGGTGACATCATCTTAGCTGCTGGCAGCTCAAAAAAAGCCTCACAGGTAAGAAAAACATCTTCTTTGTGATCGTCCACTTGCCCGTTTGTTGCACAGAGACGTTGTCATGTTAGACTTTAATTACCTGCTCAGAGCAAAAAGCCCCATGCCCCCAAATTACTTCATTACGAGTCTCTACATCAAACATGCTCTCCCTCTGTTTTTTTCCCCTCACATCTGAGTAACTTTTCGTGTTTTCCCGCTCTGGCATTGGCCCGCGCGGTGTAATAAATAATGAACGCGTGGAGTTGCTCTTCTGCTTGCAGCGAGACATGTTGACAGCGAGCCTCCTGGCAGGGCTTGCTTAGCACGGCAGGAATGGCAAATTACCGCCTGGTTTGTCTCTCATCTCGGCCAAAGAGGTTTGACTTTGTTCCAGTGAAGTATGAATTGTGAACACACCGTGTGGCAGGCGTTGAGTCGAGCTACCGCTATAGTATGAACAGCATGTCTACGGGCAAACATGTGGCGGTGATCTACCCGAAAATGGCAATTCTCTAAATGTTTAGAGAAAAGGTGATGGAGAGCACTATCTGACCGACAGCTACCTCAGCTGGCGTCATCACAAACTGATGACAACTGATGTATGATGTCCGTTCCATACCGGAACATACTGAGTTCAGTCCTGGTCGAATTTTTGTGTCTTATTAATGCGCACTAACAACTGTCCATTGTTATGTACGTGATGGCTGATGGCTGACGGCTGCGATTCGCGCATCTTCATCCCCTGTGGCAGCGATGCTTGCACCACAGCCACATCGCAGCCGTCTTCATCACATACACAACAACGCACAGTCGATAGCTCGTATTAGTACGACGGAAAAGAGAAGTAAATGAGGTTTGATTATTTGGGTGGAGGCATGTTTGTCATGCAAATATTTTACTGTTTTGAATGTATTGTTTTGGGAAGCAGAATGCTTTGCTAATGTGAACTCAGCAAATAATAGGTTCTACGTTTTTGTGTTGAACTGGGACCTCATTTATAAAAGTCTGCATCAAAAGATAGGTCAAACAATCCGTATGAACAAAACACAAACTCTCTGTACGTTGTACACGTACGTTGACAAATATCCGGATCTATAAAACCCCCTGTACGAGCACCTACACGCGGTTTCCTTTTAAAAATGCCAAACCACATCCTACCAATGTGCGCAGATGATTCCACACAGTTCTCCGCCCCGTAAACACCCATATTCACCATGTATGGAAATACAAATCANTTTACATGCACTCTAAATCCAAATTAGTAATCATTACTAAAGCCATGCAGGGTAAGTGATTGCCCTCTGATGTTTTAGCTTTTACAAAATAAAAAAACAAACAAATTGAGCTCTGCTTACACAAAGTCGTATGGCCAAGATAATCCATTACTTAATGAACTCGAGTTCTTAAAACTAATGTTTACAATAGAATAATATAGATTTTAAACAAAAAATTCTCAGTAATGTGCTCAGTCTTCTGTCTCTAATATTTAAGAAGAGTGTTTGGTGTTTGGGTTTGTTTTACATTTCACCATGTTAAACGTGCCTCTTGACATTGACGTTGGGGGAGAGACACAGGATTCACCAACAGAAGCCACCTAAACTGGGAGGGTGGGAACATAGATCGATCGGTAAATCGAGAGCTTTGCCTAACAGCTCAGCTCTCTCTTCACCAGGACAATCAGACCTCACTCCCAACCCCGAGGGTACAGTCCACCCGTTTCCAACTGAGAACTATGGCCTCAGATTTAGTCTGTCATTCCAGCGGTACTCTTCCCGACTTCCATGCCATGTTGAAGACTCTACTACCTCTACAGAAGGTATGTCAGTGGGATTGAGAAGGGCCTCAAAGTATTCCTTCCATTGACCGACTTTATCCTCAGTCGAGGTCAGCAGGCCCCCTTCCCTCTAAAACAGTGTGAACCGGGAACTGCTTCCCCTTTCTGAAGCGCCGGACAGTTTGCCAGAACCTCTTCAAGGCCAACTGAAAGTCATGCTCCATGGCCTCACCGAACTCCACCCACATCCGAGTTTTTGACTCGACCACTGCAGAAGCCGTGTGCCGCTTGGCCTGCCGGCACCTGTCAGCTGCTTCGGGAGTCTCACAAGCCATCCGTGCTTGATAGGACTACTTCTTGAGTCTAACTTGACGGCAGCCCTGACATGTGGTCTCCACCATCGTGTTCGGGTCTTGCCATCAAGCCTGGCCGCAACTGCGACCATACACTTACCAAACTGTTATTTCAACTAGTTGGGTTGCAGGTTGGGTGTGCTATGCTGCAATTATTAGCTGTTTTAAAGCCTACAGTGGTTGCTACTCTAATTAGCGTTTGCACTAATACACCTGCACCTTATGCACCTTTTGTTCAAAGCCGTCTCAATTTTCCGCACGCCTGCCGGAACCATTACATCCCTGATTGAGTTCAAAGTGAAATGATTCCCAGTCATATTATATTTTCACTGCATTCACCATCTGATGCCGTTACTTATGATGTGAGTAGCTTGTGGAAGAGGTAACTTTTTAAGTCGGTAAAATCAAGCGCCTGGCCTTGCAGCTCAACAGCAATCAAGGGCAGAACCAATCAAGTTGATTTTTGTGGGTCATGGAGGTGATTGGATGGTGTTGCTGCCATCTGCTTCCCCTTCCTATGCCTTCTGTCAGGCCCTGTCCATATGTAGGCGGGCATTTCATAAAACAAAGTTATTTTCCCACGACTTGGCTTACCATCCACACAAGCCCGCAGATATATGGCACTAAAAATGAAGGTTTTCAAAACCTCCGGCCAAAGTGTAGAAAGGGAGAAAAATCCAGTTATGTTTGGCTACGGACGCAAATAACACAGTGGAAAGTAACTGAATGATTGCGACCTTGTCTAAATCATGCAGTTGTTTAAAATAAACAAATACATTTTTCAGGTCTTGTGCCAAGCAATCTTTTGAATTAGAGATGTCCCGATCCACATTTTTTGGCATCCGATCCGGTTTTTCAATAATCTTGCCGATCCAGTACGGTACCGATCCTTTTTTGTTGTATTTTTAATACTGCACTTGTTATAATCATGAATTTGTGGAATTTAATACGGTTATTAAATAGCTTCAAAAAATTTAAAATAATCCAACCCAAGTATTGCTGAGTTATTTTTTTGTATTACACAGAATGACCATCAGTATTGTTTGGCTTTTGTAACAAACCTCTGTGTCAGGTGCGTATGAAAATAAAAGTCCATCCAATAAAATATAACATTGGAAAATATGGGCACGCAAAATACTGTAGCTATGTGATTATTGTGTTGTTTAGTGTGCGGACCATAGAGGGTTGTGGTGTTCAGCATGCTGGTTAGAGCAGGCGTTTGGCGTCAAGTGCGTACAATAAGAAAACTAGCAATAATAATATAATATTTATTTATATAGCGCTTTTTAAGACCCTCAAAGACGCTTCACAATACATTAAAGAATAAAAACAGCACAAAATTGAATCGAATTGGTATCAACGATACCAGCCTGAATTTTACTCTATTGAATAGGAAAATAAATGACCGATATCGTACATCAATACTGGGTAGTGGAGTGAGGGGCTGTGAACGAAGCGCTGTGTCACTACACAATAAAAATAGTTTGTCAGTTTTAGCTCCTACGATTACTATATTGCTGTAGCTTGGTTAGTATGCAGGTCACATCATGTAACTGGAACGTTGTTGGCTTTTTTAAAAAGTTTAGCAAATGAATGCCAATTCCAAAAAAGTGCAGTTTTCTTTGAATAGTTCTTACATTTAATTTTCAACAATATTGTTTCTTCTTTACTTCAAAACAATCTGTGAAGACCAACAATTATATTGCTGGGTTTGTGGCTATTTGGTAAGATTTTGTGTAACCTTGGTGACTTTTTATGAACCAAGTCAAAAATGGGTCAGTAGATGAAGAACACAGTCTGAGCGGGAAAAAAATGTAGTATGTGTCTTTTTTTTCCCAGGCTCTGTTAGTCAGGCATAGGGTCACGCAACAACAAGCTTATCGCATTTTCTTCACACACACTCTACTATCTCGGTGGTGAAACGATTTTTGGGAAATTTTCTGGTTTTTGTTCTTTAGTGCCATCTTGTTAGGTTATCCTCACATTAAATTGCATACATTGACATTTGGTACTTGCTATTTTGCTTGGTGCAAACTTTAGCATTTTGCTTATCGCATTGACATTCAGCACTAGTAAACGTATAATGAAGCGAACAATGTTGCAACATTGTATTCGTGTATGTTCTTACCAGGGTAGCCAGGAGGATTGTTTGCATTTTTGTTTGGCGTACTGCCAAGGTCAGTTTAAAAGGCAAAGACCCAAAGCCACCAAGTCTGTCTCAAACGCCAGCCCAGAGGTTCGCAACAGGTAGTCGGCCTATTTAACAGTTCTGCAAGGATTCTTCCCGGTTTTGCTTTTGCCTTTTGGGTTCACCTCTTTTTTTGCGCCCACAAAAAAAAAGATTTGAAGCCAGCTGTGAATAATAAACGAGGTTCGCTTTCAGTGCAAATGATTGGAATTATATCTGACCAAATGACTGCACGCTGGGTTACAAAAGCCAGCCGCTCCGGGAGAAGTATCTGTATTCCTATTAGACACTTTTATTGCGTAATGAACGTCTGCAGGCTCGTTCCTGGAAAAGTGCAGTTTTTATGTCTTAATCAACGCGCCAGAGTTACCCTCTAATGGTTGCCGCAGCACTTCTACTTTCTCAGCCCCCAGATCTAATAGAGGTCAAAAATCTGCCGCGTACTTGTTGGCAGTGAGTCTGATTTAATAACCCAGCAGCATTCGTGAGCCTTTTTGATGCATTGATTTTCGGGAATCCCCTTACGAGGATGATCAGGATCGATAACATCGTAATTGAAAAGAATCTCATTATGGCAGTCCAATTACCAACAGTGATAGATGAACAGTGTCTTGAGATGTTTTTATTTAAAAAAAAAAAAAAAAAAAAGGGGGGACTCAATTTGGTGGAATAACTTTGATTTAGCTCCGCACTGAAGCAACAGAAAGCTTTTGTTTTTCCTGAGGGGAGTACCTCAAGTTTAAAGAAAACAGACTATTTCTACAAGAGAACCACATTCGTAATTGATGCATATGCATGCATATCGTAATCGCGTTCTTCATAATAAATCAATCAAGGGATTAGAATAGCCACCCCAAATGTCTACACATCCATATGATGTGCTAATCCTAATTTGAACACAGGAAGTCACCGCACTGAGTAGTTGCTGAGAAGCACCCCTTTTTGAACATGTTCAATTGTGCAACTGTGATCATGAGATGTTCCTTAATATATAACGAGCATGCACAGAGCGTGCCATTGCACTTAAACCGACAGCCATTTGGACCAATCGGACCTGAAGAAAAAACGACTAACAAACAGCGATGGACAATCATCATATGTTCTACAAGTTGGTTTTCAGTGGCATTTTTGTTGAAATGATCCAACTTGTCATTGATTCTTCCCGCAGGTGACATCATCTTAGCTGCTGGCAGCTCAAAAAAAGCCTCACAGGTAAGAAAAACATCTTCTTTGTGATCGTCCACTTGCCCGTTTGTTGAGACGTAGTCATGTTAGACTTTAATTACCTGCTCAGAGCAAAAAGCCCCATGCCCCCAAATTACTTCATTACGAGTCTCTACATCAAACATGCTCTCCCTCTGTTTTTTTCCCCTCACATCTGAGTAACTTTTCGTGTTTTCCCGCTCTGGCATTGGCCCGCGCGGTGTAATAAATAATGAACGCGTGGAGTTGCTCTTCTGCTTGCAGCGAGACATGTTGACAGCGAGCCTCCTGGCAGGGCTTGCTTAGCACGGCAGGAATGGCAAATTACCGCCTGGTTTGTCTCTCATCTCGGCCAAAGAGGTTTGACTTTGTTCCAGTGAAGTATGAATTGTGAACACACCGTGTGGCAGGCGTTGAGTCGAGCTACCGCTATAGTATGAACAGCATGTCTACGGGCAAACATGTGGCGGTGATCTACCCGAAAATGGCAATTCTCTAAATGTTTAGAGAAAAGGTAAAGGAGAGCACTATCTGACCGACAGCTACCTCAGCTGGCGTCATCACAAACTGATGACAACTGATGTATGATGTCCGTTCCATACTGGAACATACTGAGTTCAGTCCTGGTCGAATTTTTGTGTCTTATTAATGCGCACTAACAACTGTCCATTGTTATGGGTGATGGCTGACGGCTGCGATTCGCGCATCTTCATCCCCTGTGGCAGCGATGCTTGCACCACAGCCACATCGCAGCCGTCTTCATCACATACACAACAACGCACAGTCGATAGCTCGTATTAGTACGACGGAAAAGAGAAGTAAATGAGGTTTGATTATTTGGGTGGAGGCATGTTTGTCATGCAAATATTTTACTGTTTTGAATGTATTGTTTTGGGAAGCAGAATGCTTTGCTAATGTGAACTCAGCAAATAATAGGTTCTACGTTTTTGTGTTGAACTGGGACCTCATTTATAAAAGTCTGCATCAAAAGATAGGTCAAACAATCCGTATGAACAAAACACAAACTCTCTGTACGTTGTACACGTACGTTGACAAATATCCGGATCTATAAAACCCCCTGTACGTGCACCTACACGCGGTTTCCTTTTAAAAATGCCAAACCACATCCTACCAATGTGCGCAGATGATTCCACACAGTTCTCCGCCCCGTAAACACCCATATTCACCATGTATGGAAATACAAATCACCTAATTAAGAGGATTTGCATATTAATGAGGACTGCACGTTGGCAAAATTGTTAGACAAGGCCATGGACGAGAAGCAACGAAAGAAGGTCGGTTTTACGAGCTCCGAGATCGAGACACTAATCGGAGAGGTGGAGGCACGAAATAGAGTTTGGTGTTTGGGAGCCGCAGCGCGGGGGATCACAAATAAAAGGAAGCAGGCGGGGTGGCAACAAGTTGCTAACAGTGTGACTGCTGCAAGCGCTGCGGGGCGACCCGTGGCAGAGCTGAAAAGAAATGGTCTGACACCAAGGTAAGTGCAGAAATATTGTGTTTCAAATTACTATATTTTTATGTTAAGTAAACATCAATTCAACAAGAGCAAAAATAAATACTAAACACATTTCAAATGCCTTATAAAAAAATCAATGTGCCTTCCATTTATTGACCCAACCGTTTTGCGGTACTGAGGTCTCTGTTTACAGATATATTTACCTCTGTTTTTACTCATCTTTTTTTTGTTTTGATAACATTGTTATGATCCAAACAGGCATGTGTTATCCACCGTCGCTGCGGCTGAGTTGCAAGCCTTGACTACAATTTGTGATGTGATTTCTGTTTTATGTAAATCGAAGGCTGCATTTTCAAGACCCAGTTTGGACAGAGTTATATGATTTTTTGCAGTATATAGTGGCATTTGAGTGCACTATAAAAACGTACTGGGGACTTTTGGCCTAATCTCCCTTTTGGCGTGTGATGAAATTAAATACTTTTATGATTTTGAATCATCCTTTGTTAACATTCCATTCACTAACATTAACAGCCCATTCACTTGTTAGAGGCTCAATGATCTCCATGAAACTGAGTGTGTCACTGTTTCCCCAATTCTCCAAACTGTGCGTACGGTAGCTACAGACCTGTCTTGACGGTGCGCAATGTTTCAAGTTGGATTTCTATAAATACCACCTTTGTCATGAAACCGTTCGTACATAAGGTTTTGGCCTCATTTTGTTTGTTGGTGAGCTTTATAAATGATGCTGGACTCATGAGACGAATTGGGGGGGGGGTAAGTTATTGATGTATTATACTATTGATGGGGATGTCATACAACTTCATGTCCAAAAGTCCAAACTATCAATTTAAGCATTACCAGAAAGAAAATTATTTCCTGGGTGAATTGATTTCACAGCGCACATAGCGACTAGCGCTACTTCCATCAACATAGCATAGACAGTGTGTTACATGTTATCACTAATCACGGCAGATGTTGTTTGTTGCTTATGTAACAAATTAGTAATAGCTATGTGCAGCAATATCTCTAAACTCTTCATTGATTTATTAGCACACCACTTTTACTTGCTTCTCGTTTCAACTTCAGCGTATATACTTCCGGTTTTCCCCAAGAGCACTAAGCCCTCTGGGTAAAATAGTGCACATTGACATTTACCAACATTTTGTGACTTTGTGAGAACCATTACCGATGACTACTATGTGAAAAATGAGGAGTCAAATGAAACGCCGACAGAAATGGAGCTTCATGACAACCAACAAATAATTTTTGGCATTAACAAACCCAGTAGTGGTAGAAACTTTTCCCACCTACCCGAAATCAACTGAGAAAGCCCCCCGAGGCTGGCTGGACCAGATGGGTAAGATGCCCATTGCGTAAGTCACCATGATATTGATTCTGATACATGGAGCACAAAGTGCTTGACATTACAGCTATATCCAGAGTCAATCTATGCCAGAAAAGCAGTTCCCCGTTGTTAGCTTCTACAATAATAATTTGGAACGCACTGAAACGCACATTGTTTGAATTTGAGTGATTCCATTTCCAATTCAGATTCCTCATTTCAATTCTGGTTCCAAATTGTTCTTGATCCCAATTATTTTTAGAGGTAGGGTCATAAACGTTTGCATGGTTTAAATGAGGGTTCTAACCAGTTCTTGGATAAAATGTCTGAATGTTTCCAGGATTTTTTTAAATTATATAAGCTTTTTATCCTCATTAGGGTCGTGGGTATGCTGGAGCCTATCCCAGCTGACTTTGGGCGGGAGGCAGGGTACACCCTGGACTGGTCGGCAATCAATCGCAGGGCACATATAGACAAACAAAGATATACAACCAGTCACACTCACATTCATACCGATGGACAATTTAGAGACGCCAATTAACCTAACATGCATGTTTTTGGAATGTGGGAGGCAACCGGAGTACCCAAAGAAAAAAATGGCACATGCTGTTTCTGTTTTGGAGAGTCTTATGATGCAGAACAGACCAAGTGTATCTTAACCATGTTTCTGCTAACCTGCGTGCAGAATAGCAAACAAGTGCGGCGAATGGAGTAACACTTAACAAGGGGAACTTCCTGGCTACGTAAGGCTACACAGCCTTGCTTTAGCTGGATATTGAGTCTGCCACCATATTTGCAGTCTAAAGTATAATTTGTTTGCTGCTTTAATGTAATTTATCGTTTGCTTACCTGACTGGTTGGAAAAAATCTATCATAGCACATCAAAAACGGGGCACTCTGTACGCCCTGAATGCGGAGGTATTCAGTCTGTTAGCGGTGCACCCTCCTTTGCATTTTATGAAGGCGTAGCAAATGTTGCTCGCCGCCGTCCGTTCATTTTTTTTGCAGAATTCCAGCCAAACATTCCTGCGCCATGGCACGCTGTCCATAGTTGAAATGGATGAACACAAAAACCTCCTGCCGCTTTTTCTTTGTTGGTGTTATGTGGCCATTTTTGGCTGGGCAGATCACCGAACGTGGGGGGGGGGAGAGAAAAAGAAAGAACCATTCCGGGAGAATCAGAATATTAGTCCCGATTCCCAGATTGTGCATGATGGGCAAAAGTTCAGTGGTAACCAGACCAAAAAAAAGTAGCTATCAATGCTTTATTTCAGTGCTAAATGAATGCAGACTCAGCCACCTGCTACACGTGCTTGAAGGATGATATTGTTCATTTAACGTCTTGCAATCATCAACAGAGACGCAGAGTCTGATGCGCCTTGTAAACTGTATTGCTGACCCAACTACGCCAACAGTAGTGCTCGGCCCCAACACCGCTCACATATGACCGTCACGTTGTGCACAACAGCAACACAACACTTCCTCATTATCCTAATATTACAATTAAAAATATTACTGTTTTATAATGTTTAATGCTTTTTTGCTGACATTTTAAAGTAAAACATGACAAAAGTCACTGTGTTTAAAATAACATTCAAAATATAAAACCTCAGCACTTCAATCCACTTTAATCAAATCAGAGACTAATTAGTAAACTAATTACTTGCTTTCAAATGCACACTTTTATTTGCAATCACTGTTAATAAATATGTATATAAATATTAAAATATGTGGCTTTCATGGCTCTCTTAGCACATAAGGTTCCCGACCCCCTTTTTAAGTTATGTACCTGACGCTGACCTGCATGCATCAGTCAGTGAAAATACATCTTGTGTTGTTTCTTATCTGCTCAAAACATTACGTTCATTACCCAAAGTTGGTTTATTGCTTTATTCAAACGAGGTAGCAACGATCAGCTCCATTTTGTGAGTCGCTAAGAGCGTTGGTGTGGCATGAAGAGGAAAGACTTTTCTGGTGGGCAATGGAGATACGAGTTTTTCGTCAGTCTGCTGCGCTTTCATAATGATGGATTGCTTTTCCATCGAACAATAAATGTACGCAATCAACAAGCGGGGAGCGACGTCGACCTTTTCAGTACATCTATTCTTAGGCGCAACTGACCGAAGACAGAAAATGAATGACCTAAATAAAGTTTTGACCCTGACATATGCGGGGGTGTTGCTAAGTTACCATGGGATGTAGCTTTTTGTTTATGTGTGTGTGAGATGCAGGCTCCTTTAATGTGAATTAATGAGGATTACCACAACACTCATTGCATGGTAATTGCTAATACAAAGAGAGGACACGTTTAGTTTTACTTTGTGCTACTTTGCATATTGGTGACCTAAGCTACAAAAAATAGGTTGCCCCTACCCTTTTTTTTTTTTTTTTTTTAGATTTCCTGAACTGTAGGACAACGCAAACAATTTATAAAGGAATGCACATTTGTAGGGCATGGAAGTGTTCCAGTTTAGTCCTCTGTGTGTATGTCCCGGCTGCAGCCTACAAACAAGACCCTGAATAATAACGAGACATAATTAACGCTGGGGTTATTAGCTTTGTAGTTTTATCAGTTTGTTTTGCTTTTAATATTCTGTGACTTTTTATTTATTGTTTGTTCGGAGGTTATTTCAGTAAAGTGTGAACAAAATTGACTTGCTGTATATTTCGGCTCAAACCAGCGGGACCATTCACAAGGATTTGTTTTTTGGGCTTTTAAGAAGGAAATCGACATTCTTTGAATTTCAAGCGCAGCACGTGTTGAGATAAAAGGAACAGGGTTTTTTTCTCTATAGTGGGGGGGTCTGAACAAAAAAATTACCTGAAAAGCATTTCGTTTTTGGCACCTGCACTCATTGTTTTTATCCTCAAATCCTCACCTCATGGTCCTGCTCAAGCTCGAGAAAAGCTGTGAAGGCCAGAAAACCTCCATCATATTACCTTAAATGACGAGTCTTAGTTAAACGGTCCCGGACATGATTATTACCTTTAGTAACTTAAATGTATCTTAAATATTACTTGTTGTTTGTAATTATAGTAGTGTTCAAAATGATAGCAGTCCAATGTGACTAACCAGATGAAGTACTGTGTTATTAGTATATTTTTATTGCTACATGGCAAACAAGTAGATTCTTAGAAAACAAACAAGACCTAGCATTCATGATATGCATGCTCTTAAGGCTGTGCAATTGGGCAATTAGTTGAAAGGGGTGTGTTCAAAGAAATAGCAGTGTGGCATTCAATCAGTGATCAATTTTGTGAAAAAACAGGTGTGAATCAGGTGGCCCCTATTTAAGGATGAAACCAGCACTTGTTGAACATGCATTTCTCTTTGAAAACCTGACAAAAATGGCTCGTTCGTACTTTGATTAAAACGTTGTTTGGAGAGGAGGAAAAAACTTTTGGCTGTTTAGCTAATATGATCTCCAATGCCTTAAAATGGAGAGCAAAACCAGACACATGGCAGAAAACGGATGACAACTATCAAAATGGATCGAAGAATAACCAGAATGGCAAAAGCTCAGCCAATGATCAGCTACAGGATGATCAAAGACAGTCTGGAGTTACCTGTAAGTACTGTGACAGTCAGACGTCTTTGTGAAGGTAATTTATTTAGAATCCTAGAATCCCGAAAAAGTCCTTCTGTTAAAAAAAATGCCATTTCCAAAGGGAAATGGGGTAACATTTTGTAGACTGATGAGAGAATTGTTCTCTTTGGGTCCAAGGACCACTGACAGTTTGTGAGACGACCCCCCAACTCTGAATTTAAGTCAGAGTACACGGTGAAGACAGTGAAGCATGGTGGTGCAAGCATCATGATATGGGCATGTTTCTCCTACTATGGTGTTGGGCCTATTTATCGCATAGCAGGGATCATGGATCAGTTTGCATATGTCAAAATACTCAAAGAGGTCATGGTGCCTTATGCTGAAGAAGACACGCCCTTGAAATCGGTGTGTGAACAAAACAATGAACCCCAAACACGCTAGTAAACCAGCAACATTTTGGTTCCAAACCAACAAAAGAATGTCATGGAGTGGCCAGCCCAATCCCCAGACCTTAATCCAATGGAGAACTTGTGGGGTGACATTGAAAATGCTGTTTCTGAAGCAAAACCAAGAAATGTTAATGAATTGTGCAATGTTGTTAAATACTCTTTGAGTGGAAAAACAGGTGGAAGGTGCCACAAGTTGGTTGATTCCATGCCAAAATGTTGTGTTGCTGCTGGATATTTTGAGTATCTGAGTGATACTGCAAGCTTTCATTTTCACTTTTATTATCACTGTGGCTGTTATGATTTTGTTATTTCAATGAGGGTCTTTATGGCCATTATAGACATTTAGTGATGTAGTCCTGTTTGCTTCTGTTGTTTTGTTATTGTTGTTGCAATTGTTGATGCTGGTGTTCTCTGTATTATTGCCTTATTGTCTCCGCACTCCCCCCTCTGTGTTTTTTTTCTTCTTCTCTGTCCCCTCCTGCTCTGGTCCAGCCGCTCCAAATTGTACATAACAATAAACTTAAAATAAAATCTATGTAACAGGGAAGAGTATCTTATATACGTTTCCCTGGCAGCGCAAATACTGGCTGGACAGGACAAAAAAAAGGAGTGGCCACAGAATAAAGTAAGTCATGTCTTGTTTAGGTAATGTCTTCCAACCACTATTCCGCAATCGTGACAGGGCTGTAAAGCATTATACATGTTATATAAACATCCTTTTACAGCGATATGTATGTTTACTGGCGGGGAGGGGGCACGGCCGCCACAAATTTTACATAAATCAGGCCATAAAGACCCCTTTAAACTCAATAAGAAGCCAATTTAAAACAATAATTGAATAAGCACCTGAAGACTAATTTACACTTAAAATCTGTTTTAAAGGCGACCACTCTTCAGAGCCATGTCTTAAGGCTCAAGTCCATATTCTGCAAGTTCTCTAGTTCATCTCCAAAATTTTCTCTCTCCTTTTTCCTCAAACTATTGACACATTGTTGAAATGTTTTGCTAGAAACACTGTAGACATTCACTGTCTCATACAGCGCTACATTTGTTAACCGGAGCGATAGTACTCCGTCACTTCCAGAAATGAAACTGAACCTAGTTTGTCATCAGTGGCGCCCTGAAATATGTGTCATTTTACAAATTACAAACAATATACAGTATATAACAATATACAGTCACGTTTGGGACTCATTAAGGTTATGTTTATTTAATTACAAATTGCTAGGAGCATGTGAATGCTAAAATGGCAAAGCGAGAAACTAAATGCAGTATCTACCACATAATCCCAGTACCATGCAGAAATGCACACCAGTTGGCTGGCGGCGGCAGCGGCATAAAATTACATCATTGCGACCTGATTTGATGTTTAGAAAGCGCTGCACAGTCACCCCTCACCACATTGTGCTTCAAATTTAGCCGCTTCACTCTGGCACGGTTGTTCAAAAATATATTAATAAATCATGCTGTTTTTTGATTGAATATGACCAATTATTAGTTAATACATATACATATTTAAGCATTTTTTGTTTTTGTTTAAATCAAGCATTTTCAAGCATGAAATATACACCTATAAGGCATTCAAAAGACACATTCAAAGATGCTGTGAATGACATGCAGTATTCACACTGGTCACTAATGGCACTGCAATTTTTGGACACATAAGCGCTAAACTTAATCGGCAGAACAACAGGCTTTTATTGCAGGTTTGAATTGTCTCAACATGCACAATAATCCCTAGTAAAAATCCCTCAGAAAAACACGGGGTACTGTTGTGGCCGTAACCCATGTCAAGCTAAAACTCAACTCTGACCCCTCACACTTTTCTCCTAGCATCGGAACCAGAGGCGGGCTTGGAAGTGGTCTCGCCCGGGGAGTAATCTAATGTAGAACCGCCACTGAACGGAACACAATATAATAATCTTATTTAGGTAGTCACTCCAGGAGAGCTGGACAGGGTTGTAGAAGGTCCTTAAACCCTCAACATGATCGGTATCTGCTCCTTTGTGCAAGGAGGCACAGGATGAGCACTGCCAGAGCCCTACAAAATGACCCCCCACAGGCCACTGGTGTGAATGTTTCTGACCAAACAATCAGAAACAGGTTTCATGAGGGTAGCCTGAGAGCCCGACGTCCGGTAGTGGGCCCTGTGCTGACTACCCAGCACCGTAGAGCTTGATTGGCATTTTCCATAGACCACCAGAATTGGCAACTACGCCACTGGCTGTGCTCTTTACCGATGAAAGCAGGTTCAACCTGAGCACATGCGACAGACGTGAAAGCGTATGGAGATGCCGTGATAAACGTTATGCTGCCTGCAACATCATTCAGCATGACCAATTTGGTGGTGGGTCAGTGATGGTCTGGGGAGGCATATCCCTGGAAGGACGCACAGACCTCTACAGGTTACATAATGGCATCCTGAATACTATTAGGTATCGGGATGAAATCCTTGGACCCATTGTCAGAACCTACGCTGGTGGAGTGGAACTTGGGTTCCTGCTGGTCCACAACAATGCCTGACCTCATGAGGCTGGAGTATGAGTATCATTAAATGGCCCCCACATTCACCTGACCTAAACCCAATAGACCACCTCTGGGACATTATGTTTAGGTCCATCCGGCGCCGCCAGGTTGCTCCTCAACTGTCCAGGAGCTCAGTGATGCCCTGGTCAAGATCTGGGAGGAGATCCCCCTGGACACCGTCAATGGTCTCATTAGGAGCATGCCCCTGACGTTGTCAGGCATGCGTACAATGACATTTTGGCAAAATGGACAAGTCTGCGGCATCTTTTTTTTTTTTACTTTCATTTTTGGGGTGTTTTTGATTTCCCCCCTCTATAGGGTGATCATTTTCATTTCTATCAAATTATGTGGCATTGTTTTGTTACTTATACATCACCTACTTATTATGAGGAAAGATATTCAAGATCATTTTTACCCCATTTAGATCTGATGTGTTTTCAAAGTGTTCCAATCTTTTTTTTTTTCTTTTTTTTTTAGCAGTATATATTGGCTGATACGAGTGTAATAAATCATACTATCTAAATCGCTCTAATGTTTAAAACTGTATTTGGAAAGTGGTCTTAAACAGGTTTTCTATGCTCTAACCATGAAAATGTACAAATAAGGAATCCTAAAGTTGCCCTGTGATTGACTGGCGACCAGTCCAGGGTGTACCCCGCCTCCCGCCCAAAGTCAGCTGGGATAGGCTCCAGCATACCCGGGACCCTAATGAGGATATGCGGTATAGAAAATGAATGGATGGATGGAATCCTAAAGTTCTCAAATCACAGTCGGATCTGGAAACATTTGACCACAATAAACAAGGGATTATTATTAAGAGTAATCTTCTTAGTTTTTGTCCTGAAAGTAGCCTGTGAACTAGCTGAAAAAATTAAATTGTAATTTTGTTGTAGCGTGAAACTAAATATGTAGTATGAGAAGAATAATATAAAAACATTATATGTATTATAATGTGTAATATATCTAATATTATTAGCAGCGTTTAATACTACAAACAAAAAAAATTTCAGAGAACGATCTGGAAATTTTCCATTACAATGTTTAAGCAGCAAGGCAGAACATTTGAATTTTTTAAATATGGTTAGGATATAGCGTTAGCTCAGGCCAAATGTCATGTACTGTATGTCAGGTGCATAGTTTGGGTCACGCCAGACTTCTAATTCCTCTACCATACATTGTTGTATTTGAAGGGCTATCACTGTGCGTCATTGGTTATTTTTGTTATATATATATTTTTGGTACTGTGACTTGAAAAAGACAGCGGGTGCACAGCGACAGTTGCCCTGGGCAACAAGAGTCTGACTGGAGTCGACAATTTGGTCCAGTCTGGTGTTTTTTTTTTCTTTTTTGGCAAATGATCTGCGCTCGTCAAAACAGGAGTTGAACACATCAGTGTGCATTTGTCTGAGTGAGACAAGTTGTCACAGCCGCTTCCTGGGAACCAGTAGAAGGCATCCATGTAGTTAAATCTCAGATTTATGTCATAAACATATGCACATGCGGCATCTCCCTTACATCAATTTTTTAAAACCACAAATAGAACTGTCACTGCCTGCTTGCCATGGCTCATAAACACAACACATTATAATGGGACCGCCTGGAAATCAAGCTTGTCATTACAACTCTGCACAGTAGGTGACAGTATGCATTACAAACCTCACACATAGTTGGTTTGCCAGAGAATAAAATCAGGGAAATCTTATGTTTATCAAATACTTTATTTTTCAAAAAAGCAACTAGCGTCAAATTGTGAGGGCTCTTATAAAAGCAGTTACAGTCATCCCACGCCGCTTTGCCGTTCTAGTTTTGTGGCTTCACTCTATCGCGGTTTTTCACAAATACTGTATATTAATTAATAAATCCTGCTGTTACTGCCTAATATTGTTTTTTAAAAATCCTTATTGAAACAAAATGTACATATTTTTTGCATTAAATAAGCATTTTCAAGCCTAAAAATTGATAAAAAACTAAAATATGATTATATTTGAATATGAGTTAATTTAAGGCATTCAGAGCTGTGATGATATGATGATGGTATTCTAGACTTGGTGTCAGTAATGTTACTGCGGGCTAAAACCTAGATGGCCACAGCTAAAGGAACAAGGTCACAACTGCTTAAACAACAGGCTGCCAGGAGAGGCTTGTCAACGGTGCAGTTACGTCTCCACGCCCAGGAAGTTGGAAAATAATGTTGCAAAAACTGCCAAGAGACTTCCAAGCTATAGGTGTCAGTTTCTGTGAGTTTCTTTAGCCTATGGTTCTCCATTTAATTGTTATTACTGCAACTTACCTTTCAAGATGAAATGTCTGTTTTTGGTCTCATAAAATGAATGTCCCCCCCAAAAATGCATCTTAGAATCCAGTGCGACGTATGTATTTTCCTTCTTCATTGTGTATTTTTGACTGGTGCAACTTATACTCCCTAAAATAAGCTATAATTATTGTGCCTGTCGCAATAACTTCCCGTTGTTCCGGCAGTCAGGTCTGGTGCTTGTGTCTCTCACCAAACATG
The DNA here is from genome assembly GCA_024372805.1 of Oostethus manadensis. Classification (NCBI taxonomy): domain Eukaryota; kingdom Metazoa; phylum Chordata; class Actinopteri; order Syngnathiformes; family Syngnathidae; genus Oostethus; species Oostethus manadensis. Next base: position 864,007 of record QODF01000101.1, read on the forward strand.
GGGATTAGCTTTTTTTGTTTTTTTCATTGCAGTTAGAGTTGTTTAGCCTCTTGTGGCTGTGATTTTCTTTTTCTCAGTTGACTTTTTCAGTGCCACAGGAGTGATAGAAATAGCAAATGCTGGCAGGCAAGCCTAGAACACCCTCTCGCGGCTGTCTGTGTCAAAAAACATATATATGTCACTCAGGAGTACAACTCGCATGGCCAGCCAAACCATTAAAAAAGGGTTACTTATAGTCCGGAAAATATGTGTTACGGTAGCGTCGCGGCATGGTGTAACGACCCCGAGGATGCAGAGAGCTGGACGTCAGGCAGGTAAGTTGGAGGAATCTTTAATAACGATGCTGCAAAGCAGCAGCAGGAACATAAGAGCGTCACGACACAAGGAAAAAACCACACATGACAATGAACTGACACGGACTGGTGCACACACCTGAACTTAAATAGCACGGCAAACAACTGAGGAACAGGTGCGTGTTATTGACTACGGAGCAAAAACTAGAAAGTAAGGAAAACATGTGAAACTAGGAGAATAACAACAACACAGGAAAACCAACTAGAACAAAACCAAAACTGTCACAAGTACAACACACCAATCGTGACAATATGGTCGTCATGATCATCATAATAGTAATAACAACATGGGCTCCTGATGCTGCTGTAACCCACTGCAAGCTAAAACTTGACACTTAACCCCCCGATGTCACTTTCTGTCCGCCAGTCACTTTGCAGCTTAAGGAACACATTTTCAACAACCCGCACAGTCTACTACTTTGGGTAATATGAGTTTAAAGATGACTATAGGGGTGTTATGTCATGTCTAGAAGTCTCTAACCATGTTAAAACCGATATTTAGAAGGCTGTAAACAGGTTTTCTATGTTCTAGCTATAAAATATTCAATTTATGAGCAATCCTACTTCACGGAAATTCACATATCATGACCGGGTCTGAAACCGATAAACTGCGATAAACGAGAGATGACCGTATGAGTGCTGCCATGGGCTCCTCTTATAGGTGTCTCTGTTTTGTTTGACATGAAAAAACAACAAAAAGTGACAGAAGAAAGTTAATTCGTATCTCTAAATGTATTTGTTTTGCTTTTTATTTTTTTTACTCATTTTTTGTCACCCACAACATTACTCTTCTCTCCAAAAGCATCCATTTCAATTACATGCAAATGACAAAAATGGCCAATTATGCAAATTTGCCGTTAACATCATTACACAACTTTATCTACCTTTGCATGTGCTTCATTAAGTCTGGGCAACCTGTGTGAATATTAGTAGGAATAATTTTTTAAAAATGAATTCCTGACCAAGGGCCGCATGGTGGCTGAATGTGTAGCATATTGGCCTCACAGTCAGGTGGTTCTGGGTTTGAATCTCCGTTGGGCATCTCTGTGTGGAGTTTGCATGTTCTCCCCTGCATGGGGCGTGCGTGGGTTTTTGCTGGGTACTCCGGTTTTCTCCCACATTCCAAAAACATGCATGTTAGGTTAACTGCGACTCTAAACTGTCCATGAGAGTGAATGTTTGTATTTCTTTGTTTGTCTATATGTGCCCTGCGATTGACTGGCGACCAGACCAGGGTGTACCCCGCCTCCCGCCCAAAGTCAGCTGGGATAGACTTTAGCATACTCGCGACCCTAATGAGGATAAGCGGTATTGAAAATGAAAGAATGAATGAATTCCTGACCATTGTACACGTAAGTGCCAGTATCAAAAAGAAGAGGCCGTCAGTTGCTATTGCCACCAACTGTGGCTGGCGTGATGCTTGTTGCTATGGTTACAGCCCAGCACCTTTCAGTTAATCACAGCTCTAATTTACCTTGACTTGGATGCGTATAATTACACTTTTTTTATGTGGGTAATAAAGCTGCTACTGTGATGGATTGTGACAAATAACATCAGCTAACGCCCTCTGTAAATATTTCCTTATACTGCTGAGGTGCTGCGTGCAAACAAAATGTCAAAATCCATAGCCAGTGATGCTGATAGCGCAGGCTGGTGTTTTACGAGCAACAAAATGCATTAAGGAGACCCCTCATGGGAATAGTCAGACAGTAGTTGATGCATTCATCTGTCTGTTCTTTTTGGCACTCCTTGAAACTAAAAAAATGCATTAATGCTTGAATCCTAAAGTGTAGCTGACAATTTGCATTTTCTAGTAATTTTATTCCATCATTACCATTAACACCAAGTCCAAATACTTTAGTATCATCCACCTTCCAAAGACCTGCTTGTGTATAAAAGAATCTCACAAACCCTGCAACCTTCAGCGGGTCTTGTCATCACTCTACACAAAGCTAATGTGACCTGACACATCTACACTGTGGGTGTGTGTGTGTGTGTGTGTGTCTGTGTCCCTGGGCATGGATTGTGGCTGAAGGTATGAGCCTTATGTATGAAGAGCTTCCAAAGCAAAGGTTTAACGGTTGCTGGCTTGGAGGGCATCTTTGGTTACGTAACTCTTATTTTAGTTTTTTTTTTTTAGATGGAATGATCATGGTTCTGGAGGAGTTGGAACACACTCACCTCCTCTGACAGCCTTGTACTCAAAAGAAAGAAAAGTAGTAAAATTGAAACATCAACCTACATGAAAGTGAAATACTAATACGTATGAGGATGCATGGCTAGAAATGAGAATAATACACAGTATTTATTACTGTGCCTTAGCTGCTGGACGCTGCAGTGTTATACCCCATAGTCTCCACTTTACTGCAGCGCTGTCCTTTCAGGTGAAATGTATCTCCTGACAAAGAGTTGTTCTTCTTCTTTTGTTACAAATGATGCTGCCTGTAACTCAAGTCAAGCCACATGAAACTGCCATTATCTGGATGGCTTTCAAGCTTTGTTCATTAAAGAAATGTATCTCCTTCTGATTTTTTTGAATTTATGAAATGTTCTTCATAGCCTGCATGTCAACCTCTTATGATACGTGTACAGTTTCCGTACATGTATGTATCTGTATAAGCTATCTTTTCTACTTCTGATTCTCACAAATAACATATACCGTATAAGCAGCTACTTTTTTCTTAAACTCTGGCTTGTACAGCGGTGCAGCTAATTTATGGCCATGTTCTGATCCTGTGACCTCTCCCATACTTAAGAGCGACTGTGCCGCTCATAAATCAGCGAGGAAATGGTAGCTTTTTTTTTGGCAGGCGCAAACCTCAAGCTACAAGGGAATTCACGACGAGCTTGTCAAACCATTGGAATTCGCAGTAGGTCGTTACTCAATAGAACAGTCTGACTTAACAGAGTTATCTTAGAAAAAATACAAAAATCATCACACAGCAACTTAACACACAAAAGTTTGGTAAGAAATAGAGCTGCAACGATGAATCGATTATTAATCGATTATCCAAATAATCGACAACTATTTTGGTAATCCATTAATTGTTTCATTTTAAAAGCGTACTATAAATATCCTGATTTTAGCCACTCTAATGTAACTTTTTTTTTTCCTTTAGTGATCCATAAAAGCAGACATTATTATCTTTTGTGTTTCAGGCAAGATACTTCACACACATCACCTTTGACTTTGGAAAAGAACTATCAACATTTTTGCCTCTTTTTGATATCTTGCAAAGCAAACCACTGCAGAGATGTGTGCGTAGAGCGTGTGTAAAAGCATTCCCACGCAAAGTAAATCCCATACTTGTGATTAGGAAAATGCCTACATTTCTAAACTCTGAATTAATAATAACTGAATTAATAATTACAACTGAATGAACTGCTTTGCTGGGAAGCCTGCAAAAATAAATGTCTTTTATATTTCTTAGCTACCTTTTGAGTGTTAAGTTGCTGTGTAATGATAACATTTTTTTAAATGACACAGTGATTTAGACTGTTATAAAGTGTAATTAATGACCTCCGGCAATTTCCGACTGGTTGATGAGTTGTGAATTTTCTCATAGCTCATGATTGACTCCTGTGAAATAAAGAGTTATCTGGTCCTCATGGGTGCAACAATCATTTTATGACGCGGACATGTGCAGCTTGTAGTCCGGTGCGGGTTTTTGTATGTTGAAGTCAGTGTTTCTCTCTAAATTTAGTGAGTACACCAGAAATTACAGTAGGTGAATATTAGTCAAAACATGCAGGGAACCTGATATATTTATATTTTTTATTTATTTATTTATTTTTGTCTTGTCCAGCATCATAACAGCTGAATGGGAGTCAAGCTGCCTTTAAATGCTGAGCAAAATGTCTTTGCCAAGGGAGACTTCATAATCCAAATGAGTCTCCCTTGACATTTGACTGCGTTTATTATGAATTTTGTTGCGCCACATTTCGATGCCGGACCTGACCTGAAAAGGGAAGGGTGGGGGGTGGGGTGAGGGATATAAGAAAGGGTGCAGAAGAACCTCACAAACATATTTCAACCATATTATAAACAACCGTGATAATCAAGATTTCAGCAACAACCAGAACAGTCACAGAGCAAAATGAGCAAAAATACAGGGGAAAGAAGAAAAATAATAATAATAATAATGATAATACTAATATTCATGTACACACATTCATATACATCTACATATATATACATATAC
>QODF01000101.1:870626-921738 GCA_024372805.1 Oostethus manadensis
TAAATCAAAAAGTACAACAGCACAAACAAGTATTTTTACAGGAAAAACCAGCACATAGAATTGCAACTTTTAAGAAATAATTTGGAGCTACATAGGGCATCTGTAGTCTGAGAACTTGGTGCAATATCCAATCTATTTATCCTCTAGTGGAGGAGGCAGGTCCGGACAGGGATGTTTGGTCCATTTAGTGACGTCAAATGACAATTGTTAGGGTACAATGGAGTGGGGTCTCTGCCCCCAAACAATGGTATCACCTTCATTGGCATCCCATTCAGATGTAGTGATGTAATGTTGCTCATGGACTCACCTGAAACCAAGATGGCTGTGGCTTGTTTATTTGTTTGAGGCTAAATGCTTAGAAAGACAGGACACCGAATCCCCAGAAGAACATTCTGGTGTATGCTGTCCAGTGCAGTGAACAATCGGGATGCACCGAGTTTTATATTGGGGAGACCAAGCAGCCACTGACCAAGGTTAACTTAACATCTTGTCCCACTGAATTAGATCAGGTTAAAATGATGTCGCTTATATACCTCACCTATACTATGTGCATGTATTTATTTATATCTAGCGCAATTCCAGATTGTACTGTAAGTGCACTTACAGTATTAAATGGATAGGTGGTACTTCCACCAAACACTGAACATCCAGCTCACTCTTGACTTATTTGCAGTGTTATTTGCATTTGTTAAAACCCTCTGAAGGCCACAGCAACATGCTGGTGCAGCCATACGTCATCTTAAATCAAAACGGGGCCTTCATTTGTTTTAATTATCTATTAATAATACCGCTGTTGCATTTGCTCCAGCTCTCACCATGTCATTTCTCAAAAAGTTTCTCTTTCCTTAAAAGGCACAAGCCAAAAAAAAAAAAGGTACCTCTTCAAAGTTTGCTTGGCTTGTGAATGATTTGCTCATCCCTCAATGGTCTGCTGCACACGCTCGCAACTCCAGAGTGTCTATTGCACTGCTGGCACAGAACGCATACACTAAATTGTGAGGGGAACTAATGACGTAGTGTAACTGCCATTAATGCTCCATGTCACCCACAGGCCTTCTTAATTAGCCGTAGAAATAGTCAAAATTTACCCATCATGTTTCTGGTGTTTCGTTGAAAAGAATGGCGGATTGAAAATGTCGGTTGTTATCACGTGAGCTTTTGTTTTTGCATCTCTTGTTTTCTTAATAATTAAAGCAGCCTCTCTCTTTTTCAGAGCCGGGAAGATGCGCATGGGATCGCCCGCGGGCAACTCGGTGAGTCTAATAACAGAAGGGAAGCAAAAAAACAAAACAAAACAAAAATCTAAAGGAAACTTTTTGTTCAACACCCCCGACCACGGCTGGTGTAGCCTTGACACTTGAAGTGGGTACAAACCGCAGCAGTATACGCATCTGTAATTCTGTACGCATTGCACGGTGCCGTAAAGCAAGCAGGCCCTACTTATTAAAAAAACATACAAGAGACTGGAGTCATCTCGCAGTGATGAGAGCAAGTTACTGTTTTGCAAACCCCTACATTGGGTTGCTGTTTTTTAAGCTGCGCACACCAAACAATGAATTTGAATGACACACAGAGCAAGAGAGCAGACTATCACCAAGGCATCCTCATTTGGATCAGAACCAAAGTATGCACCTTGACAGACCACATTCAAGATTGTGCTTCTCGCTTTAACAGGCCCCAATTTTAATGATGTTCTTACAGTAATATGTGTCCCTGGAGCCTGTTTTTGAGCACCAATGTATCCTGCATTACTTCCTTGATTAATTAAAAAAAATTTAAAAAAAAGAAAAAAAAAAAATAGATAGAATTTAAAAAAAGAAAAAAAAAAATAATACAAGAAAAAAAAACAACCACTGTACGGAATCACGGGAACGTCAACATTAAGAGGAAATACACGTGGAAATATAAAGGGAATCATTAATACAAAGATATACAAATGTGAGCATATTCTTTTCCCATTCTGTCATTGCTTTTTGTGTATTGTCTTTGTTTTTTCCATTTTGTCGTTAATTTTCCTCTGTTGTCTCTGTCTTTTCCGTGAGGTTTTCTTCTTTGCATTTACCAGATGCCTGACGGTAACTGGAAAAAGCAATTCATGGACCCACCTACAGCCTGCCAGGGTGACTAGTCAACACGGGATCACATAATTCCTGCTTGCATTGACTACAGTATGTAATAACCATGTTAAAATGTAGCTATTACCGCGGGTGATGGACAGGAAGTAACACCACTATTACGCCACCGTGCAGATACTTTGCAGCTAACAGGCTGGATGGGACTAGTCACCCTGGCAGGAGGACCCGCCCACAGCAAAGGCGGATCTATGAATAACTATTGCCACTGTTGCGACACATTCCAGGTTTAATCCCTAAATATACCTCACACACTTATTTATCACATTGAAATAATAAAATGTATAGGCACCCACAACTAATAAATGCTAGTGTAAGGTGATTGATGAATATTTGGAATTGGAGTCACAGTGAAGCCTTTAGTTTGGTTGTCAGGCTTGCACTGAAGAGGGAAACTTCTCCAAGCTGCGTCCACATAATCCACATTGCTTCCCTTTTATAGTTGCAGTTACGATTTACGATCATATGTTAGCTTGCGTTCACCTTGCTGTGGGTTTTGAGTCTAGATTGACTGTCAAAACTAGCGCTTCTGTAGCCACCAAACTTTACACACCGCACCCAACTAGCGTCGCTCCTATTGCGGTTTTCTACAATGAATTAATGGATAAACGATTGCTGCTTTGTGACGGACTACTTTCTTTTATCAGTCCAGAAAAAATGCATATCAAAGGACATTTGATCTATTCTTGGCCTAAATTAAGCTTTTTTTAAGCATAAAAATGTTCAATATTAACTCAAATACAATACTGTTTAAGGCAATACAAGACGTTTATCAACTGTAGTCTACACTGGCCAGTTGCTATCACAGAATTGCTTGCCAACGACAGGCTTACATATTTACCATGTATCTCACAACAGGCACAATAAAAACATAATCATCCTCATAATAATAACACTGGCCGTACTCCAGCTAATCTTAACTCAGAATCTTTGACATCACTCCATGTGCACACGTCTGGAAGACATTTATTGAAACACACACAAGCGTGAGTCTTATTTGTGTTTTAAATGGCTTACTATATAATATCTAATATATTAGGTAATACAATGGTAAGGTGACTGTAGGGGTGTTATTTCATGTGTAGAGGGCTCTAATAATGTTAAAAATTGTACTTAGAGAGTCAAACAGCTTTTCTCTCCTCTACCTACATTGTTTATTTATGCTGAATCCGACTTTTTGTATGCAGGTCAAGAATCAATTAACCGAAATAAACCTGTACACAGACACAACGTGGCATATTTTTAGTCGGGCTTACTAAAAGCATGTTTTAACTGTCAAGGCTAGATTTTGAACCACACTCTTTCAATACACTATACGACCTCGAGGCTTACTTGAAACTGTTGAAAAATGCTATAATATGAGCAACTCAACAAAATGGCACCTCAATAAAATGAGGACACTTGTGTAAAATTGTATTGTTTCAATCTATAATGAAATGCAAAGAAGCCTGTTTTTTTTTTCCAGCGGAGTTTTGCTGAAACTGAAATTTTACATGCCTTATAGTTAAGTTTTTAACTACAGTGAATTATGTAATCGTATTACTTGTGTTCTTAATCAAAAGCATTGCTGTTTAAACATGCCTTTGTGGGATAATCAAGTATGTACTCATTTAGTTCAATAGTTTCCCTCTGGGACTTGCATTAATGTGTTAAATGTAATGTGTTTTAAACAAACTTGTTTAAATCCTTGGAAATGGGAAATAAAGCAGATGTATGAAATGTAGTGTAATTTGTAAATGGGAGTGAAGTACTGTTAAATTGTTGAGGATATAATTGTTCTTTTCTCTGCATTGCTCAATTATTTAATCTCATGTCTGCCTCAGTTTGGCAGCTGTCAGAAATTTTTCTCGTAAGTAGTGCCCCACTTCGGGGATCTTATCCCACCCCTATCTTAAATGATTTTTCTCCTTTACTGTCTCTCTTTTTTTATTGCTCAACCTTTTTATCTGTTTGTCATTCTCACTGCAAATGCAATAGCGGCAAATTTCATGAGGTTCTCATTTGCAGCCAAGTTAGGGGGTGGTGAGAAAACGATGCTATCCAGCACTAAACAGGAGCTCTTACCTTTTTGCACCCATCTTGTGAAGAGGATTGCTATCTATAGGAGGGGAAAAAAGGAGCTATACAGAGCTGCTAAAATTTTTATGATTGTAAAAAAAAAAAAAACTTTGAAAAGCCACAAAAAAGACAATTTCACTGCAAGCTGCCCATCACTATCAAACATAAATACAAACTAGATGAGGCAATGTCAGTAGACATTGCATGTGAATGCTGAAAACAGCTGTGAAAGTTGAAATGTAGAATGAATATACATAGTAGCTGTTTGGAGGCTGAAGCTGGACTGAAAGGCTGTGTAAATATGATAAAATGTCGAATGAAAGTAAGAGTAGTTTGGAAGCTGAGGTCTCGGTTGAAAACTAAGCGCTCTACCTACCATCTGAGCTATGCAACTTCTTCCGGTATGGCTTGAAATTAGATGGTTGAAATAACAAATCAATATTCTCAATTAATCAGAATTTACTATCTGCATTGTTTTTTTTTTTGTATTAAGTCCCCAGTACCAAGTGGTGCGAAGGGCCTATTGGATCCTCTGTTTATTATTATTCCAGCACTTTCCTCGAATTTTTGAGGGCACTAATGCATAAAAAATTGGATTGTCATCTCTTCATTAACAGCTGACGTGATGGTTAAAGATCAGAGTCTGGTCATGACTGCAATATGATCCAGTGATCCCTCCAGTGGTAGAAATGTATCAAAATTGTAAATACCTTCCACATGGTCCGATCTTCTTAAAAATGATTTGGTGGGTTGAGGCATAGGACACTACATGACTGCTTTGCCACCTTGACATCAGTGTCGCCCCCTTTTTGTTGGAAAATCATAACTGTCATGACTAAACTTGAGATGCTCTGATCCTCTCCAAATTTTATAGGGTGGTTTAGGTCACGGGGGGGCACACTGTTAGCATGTTGGCCACTCAGTCAGGAGCTCTCAAACCTCTGGGTTTGAATCTTTGTTGGGAATTGTGTGGATTTTGCATGTTTTGTCTGTGCGTGCGTGTGTGTGTTTTCTCCGGGTACCCTGGTTTCCTCCCAAATTCCAAAAACATGTACGTTAGGTTAATTGGCGACTCTATACTGTGTGAGTGTGAATGGTTGTTTATATGTACTTGACTGGCGGCCAGTCCAGGGTGTACCCCACCTCTCACCCAGAGTCAGCTGGGATAGGCTCCAGCAACCCTAGTGAGGATAAAGGCCATGGATGGATGGATGGATGGATTAGGTTGCTCAGTACCTGAAGATGGGTTAATTGGCCCTCCAGTTTGTAACTGTGGGTATGCATTGATTCAGATGGCACTCTACTGGCTAAATAGTGGTATGTGAAAATTCGAGTTTGAAACAACCTGATTTCCTGTCCCAAATGCCTGCTGACTTGCATGAACCCCAAATGCTTTGATTCTAGTATATTTTTTCTCTATAATGGAAAAATAATAAAACAAAAAAACAGTAAAACAAAAAGTTAAAGTATTCTAACAAAGCTATTGAATAATTATACAAAAAATTCTCATTCGGGCAGTGACATTTCCAGAGGAACGCTGAAGATACACTGTTCTCCTGCGAGGCAATTATAAGTCTTTATTATTAATCAGCGAACAGCTGATTGAAAGTCACCTCACTTGGAGTCTGCTATAAAGGGCTTTTTTTAAATGGCAAAATCATAGTCCTCAGTATTGAAATGGGTTTTCATGCTTCAATATCATTTCGCCTGCAAAGATTGACTTGATTCCCAACTGTGCTTAACTTGATAAGGAATCGGCATCATCATTTCCATCTATAGCAATGATACCGGCATTTTGTCTCTATGATGAGTCGGTGGAGTGGCGCAGATTGTTTTGTGTGGTAATCGTCAGGATGTTGGATGGCCGGGGAGTCAGATCTGCAGAGTAGGGAAATGAGACATTGACAGTCTCCATCACGTGTGATTACGCTCCGGCAGTGAAGATGTGTGCACCGGTGTCATGACAACATCATTGTTCTCACTTGTGCCCGATGGCCCCGCTTGCAGTATCTTTGCTCATTTAGACTTCAGGACACATTTGTCATTTAAAATTAGAAGTCCTACTACGAGCACATGGGTGCCAAGGAACTTTGCTACTTGAACGCAGTCCAGGTGTCCTCCATTCCAGGACGCTCAATTTGTAATAGAAATAAATGCTGGCTTTTCAATGCGGGTATCAGCATTAATAGTTCCAGCATTTAGTTGAACAATGCCAAACTGTTTTGTCTTATCTACTTGCCACTGTCTGTTTATGTCAGAGCTGTCCTTTTTATATTTGTAATTATAAAAAACAATGTTATACATATATTTCAAACAAGTTTTTGTGTTTTTTAATTATTAATAGTGTCTTTTTCTCATTTCATTATGCCATTTTGCTCTATTTTTCCACTTTTGTTGTTTTTTTGTCTTTTATTTCTGCAATGTGCCACATTCCACAGATATCTTCTGCGCCACACTTTGGACACCCATGCATGTTTTACCAGGAAGGCGACGAAGGTTTGTTTCCACACTCTGCCTTTGTGGCTCTGTCGTTGGGTTGCATTGTGGAGGGGTGTATTCAGCATTCATAACTAATTTAATTGCATGGCAGTACAAGTTACAGTGGGTGTTTGTAAAAGGCATTGAACTGTGTGAGAAATTTTAAGTCAGTTCAACATACAAGGTCAAACTTTGGTGTTTTGAAACCAGCGCTGCCACGTGTGTAATTGCTGCTAAAATAATGGCACTGTTTTGACAAATTTTTGCCCATTTGCGTGCGGTGGTTCAAAACTGGAAATGTTAGCTCACGCAAACAAATGTGGGGGAAAATTTTTTATTTTCCTGGTCAGTTTCTTTAGTCGAGTTGCTGAGACAAGATGTGGATATGGTCTCTTCCCTATGTTCTCCACTTAGACTTGGACTTAGACAGATCACAAGGGAAATTGCTTGGTACTGTAGCTCAAGTGCAGAAAAAACAGACACACCTTATAAATATGCAATGCATTATGAATAAAATAATATATACTATTACATAAGATTTTATTATATAAGTTTAATATAATAAAGACAATATAAGCCAAAGAGTATCAGATAAACAATATTTGCATATTTACAAATAGCGTGTGGGGGGGGGGAGTTAACTCCACCAGTTTACATTTAACTAAGCCGCCCTTTATTTTATTTTCTCTCTCCTACCCATTTACCGATACTTAACGTTTTGTTTATTTATTTGTTTTAGGTATCTTACATTGTTTTATTTAATTCTTTTATCCTCCTTGTTCAAAGCTGAACCTCTGACTGCTGGTTGATTCTTCTGTTACTTTTGGATACGTGTGGCTTGTTTTGTCTTTTTCTAAAAATTTATTCTATCTTTTTTGTTGTTGTTTGTTTTGTTTTTTGGTGGTTTTCAAGTTGATCTTATACTTATCTTATACTCTTATCTTATACTCTTTGTAAACACTTGGTTATGTCTGTTTAGTTGTGAATATTTGAAAATTGTTATAAAACAAATTCTGATAAAAAATAAAAAAAATAGGCAGTACAGTGCAAAAATGATGTGAGTTATCTTTTACAGACATGTGAGGTATTATAGAGCTGGATGAAGTAGCGTTCACTGTGAGAATGGAACTGGTGGAGCCTTTTTCCATGTACAGGGCACTGGCAACAGCATACTGGAGGAAAATCTCCAACAGCTTGCTGCACACATTGAAGGACCTTTGCTTCCTCAGGAAGTAGAGTCTGCTCATACCCTTCTTGTAGACAGCATTACTGTTGCCCCTCCAGTCCAGTCTGTTGTTTATGTTGACTCCTGTAGTGGTCCACTACTGCCACGACTCTGCCGTGAATGGAGATGGCCTCAATGGCTGGATTGGGGTGGATTTGCCTTCCCCCTGAAGTCCTATCACCAGCTCTTTGGTCTTGTCCACAGTCAGGAGCAAGTGGTTGGCCTGGGACTACTCCACAAAGTCAGTGATCACCATCCTGAGCTCCACCTGCTGTCCATCTCTGCTACACCCAATCACCGCAGAGTAATCAGATAACTGCATGTGGGAGGACCCAGAGCTGTACTGGACATCAGAGGTGTACAGATTGAACAAGAGTGGACACAGGACAGTTCCCTGAAATCCCCCTACACTACTGACCACAGTATCAGATAGGGAACAGAACAAATTGGGGGCTGTCAGACAAGTAATTTGTAATCCGGGAGATAGTGGATGAGCCAACACCCATCCCGAGCAGCTTCTCACTCATCAGAAAGGGCTAGATGGTGTTATAGGCACCAGAGAAATCAAAGAACGTGATCCTCACAAGGCCTTTCCCACCATCTAGATGAGAGTGAGCACGATGCAGCAGGCACATGACAGCATCGTCCACACCATCATGAGGTTGATAAGCAAACTGTTGAAAGTTCAGGGAAGGCTCCACCGGGGGTTCTTAGCTGAGCCGGCCCCAGTTTCTCTAGCACAAATACGCTGTATATGTATGGCATATTGTTCACACTGAGACATCACGGACACGTAATGAAACCTTTTACACATACCTGCACTGTGCACTGATGAAGATGACGGCAGCACCCTCAGGTCAGCGTGCTCTCGGCCTCTTCACCGCCACTCAGCCGTCATCCTTCGTGTCCGCCGCTCAAAGGAATTGTCACCATTGATTTGTGGTAATGAGGCAAAGACGCTCCAGGCAGTCCAGCATATGTACACACACGCCTACAAACGTGTAACATATTTCACTTTGGCGCCCTTTATCCTTTTAATCATGCTTAGGGGGGTGAGCCTCATACACGGAGATGGCGAGTGCAAGCTCAAAGCCAGCAGACTAAGTTGGCCAGAGGCCAGACGTTGGTGGTCTTTGGATGAAGGCTCCACGCTACTAAGGAGAAGATGAAAGAGAGGAGGCCTCCTGTGTCTCATTTCATTCGATATATCTCTACGCTTTTTTTCCTGCTAAGCTCAGTCAGTGGAATACTAAAGGAGTCAGGGGAGATGGAAGGAACAGAGTATTTTTCTCCTCCTGATTCCACTGGTGAATTAATCTGCTCCAAGGTGACCGGGGCTTTTTGACTTTACCCTCCCCGGGACCTTCTGTCTGTCCTTCTGAAAGTATATTATTTTCAACCGATTTGCATCTTTCACCGCGTATCCGCTGTTGTTAAAATAAACGAAATCCAGGGATTTAAGTAACAGTCCTTACAAATCTTGAATTTTGTTGCAGCAACACAGTGCTGTGTTATGAAGTGATGGAACACGCAAGACCAGATCAGTGCAGTGTCAGTGTGGGCCATTTATTATTTTTCATTTAACATTTTTTACACTTTATTATGTTTGTATGTGCAATCAGGGGGGGCATGTGCAAACATCAAAAAAGTAATAATGATAATCTAAAATAACTAATTTATCCATTACACTCTATTATACATGTATTTTCTGTATGAGTTCAATTTTTTAAACATTTTAAGTAAGAATCACAAAATTTACACTTTCAAATACACGGGAAACCCTTAAAATGAGGTCGCCGCAAGCGTCTCTTCTCGGCATAAATTACTCATCAAAAGTTTGGCATGTCTGTTAGTGTCTTTGTTCGTGCTTGACTGATGCCAGTAACTCATGCAGTGGTTTGTACAGCTAAATAAATATATTTGCCTCATTTGAGAATATATTGTTAGAAATATTCATCACATTTCTGAAATATGATGCAAAATTGACTTGTTTGATACCCTTGTGACGTAGCAATGACATGTTCTCAACACTATTTGTATGTTCACAGTAATATTTCAAATTGAAATGGCAAAAAATAATGGAGTACCACTGTCCTGGGCAAAGCTTAACAAATTTGACTTATTAATGAATAACAATGTGGTCAAAGAGATGAACGTTATGCTTTCCACTTTCCCATGCACTCTAAATAATCGTTAAAGGTAACAGAATAACTGATAGAGTTTTCAACAATCAAAGCAAAATGTTTTCTACCGTTATTTGCATTCAATTCCCTGCCGACACGATGTTTTGTCTTGTTTGACACCAAGGCAGGTTTGACATGTTGAGTGCACATTTGTTGCCCGGCATGGTCAGTCATGAGTGGCAAGACGGTGCCAGACAGCGATTTTCACCTGAAAGGAAAAGGACACGGTGGAAGATGGAGGAAAAGGAAGGATGCTCCCAAACATTTTCTTTGTCTCCATGCAGTTTGATGATGAATCGAAAGCCATTAGTATCGAGCCGAGGCCGCTGCATTCAGTCTTAATTTGTTTCTTTATTCTTTTGCCCCTCAATTCTCCTTTGCCTCGACACAGAGCACAGTTTTATCTACACAATGAGGGATTGGGAAATGGTTTATCTGATTTGCCTGTCAGTCTCTGCTGTTGCCGGCTTTGTTGATGTCCTGTGTGGTATCTCACCCGGGAGCTTTCCAGAAAATTCACTCACACACAGCAAAGTCTGTCATTTAGCAAGCTCAGCAGAAGGACGTTTAGAGGTAGCCAATGGGGGATTTGCTCTATAAGCTTGACTTTTGCCCAAGGTTGGCTCCCTTGGGAGATGCAGAGGCTAAAGTTTAGGGAATTTTGCCCTCGCATTGTGGCTCCAGGATCAATCGGGTCTTTGTCATGAGTGGCGGAATAGACCAACATTCTTGACCCTGGTGTTGCCGTCTGAACCTGGCTTGGTCATTTTGCGGTATTGCATCATTTATTATTCCACTGTCAGCCCACTACTATATATACTACTATATGCAGGGAGTGCAGAAATATTAGGCAAATGAGTATTTTGACCACATCATTCTCTTTGTGTGTTGTCTTACTCCAAGCTGTGTAGGCTTGAAAGCCTACAACCAATAAAGCATATTAGGTGATGTGCATCTCTGTAATGAGAAGGCGTGTGCTCTAATGACATCAAAACCCTATATCAGGTGTGCATAATTATTAGGCAACTTCCTTTCTTTTGGCAAAATGTGTCAAAAGAAGGACTTGACAGGCTCTGAAAAGTCAAAATTAGTGAGATATCTTGCAGAGGGATGCAGCACTCCTAAAATTGCCAAGCTTCTGAAGCGTGATCATCGAACAATCAAGCGTTTCACTCAAAATAGTCAACAGGGTCGCAAGAAGCGTGTGGAAAAACAAAGGCGCAAAAAACCTGCCCATGAACTGAGAAAAGTCAAGCGTGCAGCTGCCAAGATGCCACTTGTCACCAGTTTTGCCATATTTCAGAGCTGCAACATCACTGGAGTGCCCAAAAGCACAAGGTGTGCAATACTCAGAGACATGGCCAAGGTAACAAAGGCTGAAAAACCACCACCACTGAACAAGACACACAAGCTGAAACATCAAGACTGGGCCAAGAGATATCTGAAGACAGATTTTTCTAAGGTTTTATGGACTGATGAAATGAGAGTGAGTCTTGATGGGCCTGATGGATGGGCTCGTGGCTGGATGGGTAAAGGGCAGAGAGCTCCAGTCTGACTCAGAGGATCTTGAGGATGGAGTCAAGCTCAACTCCCAGTCCTACTGCCAGTTTCTGGAAGACACCATCTTCAAGCAGTGGCACAGGAAGAAGTCTGCATCCTTTAAGAAAAACAATTTTCATGCAAGACAATACTCCATCACATGCATCCAAGTACTCCACAGCATGGCTGGCAGGAAAGGGTCTAAAAGAAGACAAACTAATGACATGGTCTCCTTGTTCACCTGATCTGAACCCCATAGAGAATCTGTGGTTCATTATCAAATGTGAGATTTACAAGGAGGGACAACAGTACACCTTTCTGAACAGTGTCTGGGAGACTGTGGTTGCTGCTGCAAGCAATGTTGATGGTGAACAGATCAAAACGCTGACAGAATCCATGGATGGAAGGCTTTTGAGTGTCCTTGCAAAGAAACGTGGCTATATTGGTCACTGATTTGTTTTTGTTTTGTTTTTGAATGTCAGAAATGTATGTTTGTGAGTGTTGAGATGTTATATTGGTTTCACTCGTGAAAATAAATAATTGAAATGGGTATATATTTGTTTTTTGTTAAGTTGCCTAATAATGATGCACAGTAATAGTCACCTGTACACACGGATATCCTCCTCAAATAGCTAAAACTAAAAACAAACTAAAAACTACTTCCAAAAATATTTAGGTTTGATATTGATTTTTGGGGGGTTCATTGAGAACATGGTTGTTATTCAATAAAATTAATCTTCCAAAATACAACTTGACTGATATTTCTGCACTCCCTTTATATATTATACTACTATACTACTATATATGTATGTCGTGGTAAAATGATAATAAAAAAAATAAGTTGTGCTGAATAAGTGAGGTTTCAGTCTGGATATGGCCTTGATTGTATACAGAAAGATTTTGAATTGAATTCTAGATGTGACAGGGAGCCAGTGGAGGTGCTGCAGGGTGGGTGTGATGTGATGAAAAATTAGCGGGAACATTGGCTGGGTGTCATCCTCGTAGGAATGTAAATGGATTTTGTATTTACGGAAGATATTGCCGAGAGGGTGAAGGTAGCTGATGAAAAGGAGGGGTCCTAGGGCAGAGCCTTGAGGCACGCCTGAAGTAACAGGGGGGGACTGGGATCTATGGGACTAGAGCTGAATGACCTGAGTGCGGTCTGAGAGATAAGAATGAAACCAGATGAGGGTGGTGTGGTTGACCCCAATGGAGAAAAGTCTATTGAGGAGGGTGGAGTGAGAGACGTGTTTTAAAAGCCGCACTTAGATTGAGGAGGATGGGGATTGTAAGTAGGCCGGGACCTGCTGCCACGAGGACGTGATTGGTGATCTTGAGGAGGGCGGTTTCAGGACCGTGTTGGGGGCGGAAGCCAGACATAAAATGGGTTAGATGAGTGTAGAGCTGAGAGGGATTCAAGAGCTTTCTGAAAATGCGGCGCCTTGAACAGCTTAGTTGAATAGCTCTACCTTTGCAGCGTTGTAAAGCTTGGCTTTGATCCCATACCTAAGGAGTAAGCATGTTTGAAAAGACCTTATCTGAAAATCACCTTCGTGACTCCCAAGGATGTTTGAAGATTCTCTACAAATGATTCAGAACTACCCGAACTGCCTGTCAAGTGCAAAAAAAAAAAAAACCCCAAGACATCTCTATTGCTTTCCATCCGACTTTGCTCCTCAATATTGCCTCCCTGCTGTAAATCCTCCCAGAAAAGCCGTTCTGTTTGTCAGCATCATTCCAGCCAGCCAGGTGAAGCACAGACTCTATTTAGATGGGAGCGCAGGCTTGCCTATTTCAGGGGTTGTCATCTGTAAACGCACAGAGCCAAAGACGAAATGACAGATCTGTTTTGTTGCCTTTGGTTCCGTTTGGATTGTACAAGGCGTGGGAGCCACGGGGGTTTAATGTGGACTTGTTTGTGCAGCCCCAATGTCATTCATCACTGAGCAGTGTCACTATTGCCAGCCTTTAAACGGGTGTCACACGAAGATGAATTGCGGCCAGCGAGCTGGCTTAATGACAACAATGATCTCAAAGCTGCAGTGCTGTGAATGTGTGATGGTGTGCGCGGTGGGATATGCACAGAATGCCGTAGTTTCAAATCCTGATGATATCACACCAAACACATTCAAAAACGCGAAAGTATGAACCACATCCACACAACAGTTATAATAACAATTATAGTATGACAACAATACCAGAGTTTTCAACTTCAGTACTGTTATAACCAGTACTAACCAGTAATAACGGCCGCCATTGGTCCTCGGTTTACAGTGGTTTTGTGGTTACATACTTGCCTCCATAAATTAATATAAAAATGTTGGTACATAAACGCGAGACTTGGTCGTAAGAACTAGTTACAGCGCATTGCGGCGCAGAAGAATCAAAATGCAATCTTCAAAATGGAAATGTATTATGTAAAACAAAACAAAAGTCCCAAAATTGTATTGATTAGAAAAAAACAATTATGAAGGTAACACTCATCCTGGATTTACATTTGATTTACATTGATACACTTTTGAACATCGCAATATAATAATTTCTTTAGGAAGCAACACTCGCATTGAAGTACTCGTGTCACATTCACAGACGGTCGCAAATCACAAAACTCTTTAACAGTACAGTACGTATAAGCGACAATAATAACCAAGCAGTGTAGTTGTAGTAGTAGTAGTAGTAGTAGGAAAGTTTGCTAGTGCTTTGGCTTTCATTTTCAATTCATTTTTTATATTGAGTGTTTTATTACTTAATTCCATGTCCTTCATTTTTCTGACTTCTGGGCACAAAACTCGTATATAAAACTCGTACATAATCTATATGTATTTTTAATTATGACTTTTGACCATTTTGGGTCATATGTCTTCACAAGTTTGGAGAAACAAACTTTTATTTGTTTTTTTTTTTTTAATTACATTTTTTATTGATGTGAAGCATATTTAATAAGACTTTATTATAATCATAATTGAATAATCATCATTGTTGGCCAAACGATGTTGTCCAGTTTTTTTTTTTTGGTGTCTGTGGCTCAGGGGATTCATCAAGCATTGGTTCATGTCTGAAGACATTGTTTTGAAATGTTGAGCTATCCCTGTAAGTTGTACAGTCTGTATTTGTGTAATGAAAGAGTTCTACTTCTGAACTGCTGCACATAAAAGGCTGAAGATTTGTTAAAAAGCAAAACTATCGATGCTTCGATGGATCGTTCAGCGGTTAGTATTGGCTGATAGATTGATACTTTATTAATCTCCAAGAAAAAATTTGGTTTCAAGCGGCTCTCCAAGAATTCCATTATAAATTTCCATTTAAAAAAAAACATGTGATCGGCATATGCCGATATATTGACAAGTTAATGTCACGATATGAACGTGCGCGTGTACTTCATCACGTAGGTTTAACACCCGCATTGAGCCGACAAGTAACACTGTCTATTTTTGTCATAAGGGATGTGCGATATTGGCTTTTTTGCCTATATCCGGTACGCTGATATTGTCCAACTCTCAATTTCCAATGGCGATATCAACCGATACTGATTTGTGTTTTTTTTTCCCCACTTTATTTATAATGAGTGCTATTGGTCAGGGGTGCTCTATAAAATGGACAAGTCAGGACAATTCCAATGTCAACATATTGGACTTACTTTTTAAACATGATATCACTGCATGGTGGACTTCCAGAGGATGACAAGCCTTTGGAGACGTTGGATGTGACAGTACATTGGTGGAACTTACAGCTACGTGAAAAAGCACTCTGCGACTCGGCGCCTTGCACTGCTATGAAATGGTGCCCATCTTGTCCGATGAATTCAATTATTTTTCGGGTCTTTAGCTTAGCTTTCTGACTGTCACACACATACGAGTGTTAGCCACATGGCTGCCATAACAAACATGTCTACCCTGTGGAACTTGTTTTATGGGAGAAGAAAGTGGGAAGATGACGCTGCCGAAGATGTTAGTTGGGTGAAGATACTGCACTGCACCAAATTATTGCTGTGGGCTGCAACAGTGCTGGCCACAGGTCCGACTCGGCATTCGGGATTGGCGGTGAAACGCATTTGCCGATCTAGTGAGTACTCACGGAAAACGGACGATACTGATCAGTGGCCGATCGACACCTAGCTATATTGGTTTTCATTTAAGGGCCAAAAACGATATAGATATTAAATTTTTTGCCAATATTGGGTCAATAATATCGGTAGGCCGATATTGTCTGATATCTGTAGTTGTCAATGTAGTAATTTTGTCTTCTCCTCCAAACACTATTTGTTGTTTTTTTAAAATGAATATTACTTATTTGCCAGGGGCCCTTGGAATTGTCTAGTGGTGGCCCTGGGCAATAGAACTCATAATAAATAAATCTGTATCGGCCGATCTCACTCATGGATGAGGGAATAGGCAGCATAAACTCCTGACTGGAGCATCCCTAGTAAAAACGTCCCTTACTGTGTTGGTGGTGCTATCATTTTTCAGACAAACACACTTGATAGTCATTGTTATTAAACCCCATTAGTCGCATTTGTTTGAAGCCCGATGTGCTTTATAAAACAAGCCACTATAGCTATATAGCGTTAAGCCGGATGACCACAAAATTTGGTACACACCTTTTAAAGGACTGACAAGCACTTATCTGTCCAATTTGAGCAAGAATGGTCGAAAGACTTGACCGCCATCAGGAAATCATCTTTGCAGGGGCACAGGTGTGACTTAGGAACTAAGTGCATATAAGTCAATGGCGCTATTGGGTGTCCTATTTTTTAACGTGACTGTCTTTGTGTATTGACATGTCGAAGCAGACCTGTCCAAAATGTCAGTGCCCTAGCAATTACATGTGAATCAATGTAATTATGGCTTTCTGTTGAATTTGTCAAATCAAGACAACGCAAGATTTTCACTGAACCCAGTCCTATTGATGTGCACATGTCGAATTGAGGTGGCTAAATTTGCCATTAATCTTTGAATGATATTTTATTTTTCACTGATTTATTTATAAATATAAATTCATGAATGTATATAAATAAAATATATAAGGCCATGTATTTATTCATAAATAAAATAAATAATTCAGAGTTTAATGGGAAAATTTAGTCAACGGAATTAGTCCTGTAAAGGTTTATCGGTCTCGGTTCTGTCAAAATCTAACGTTGTTTGCATTCATTATCCAAAATTGTCATCAATCTGATTATTAGAATGAAACAACAACCATGCTTTCTTTTTGACAGTCTGCAGGTCTTTGTGAAAGTGAAAGGATGAATTGTGGATGGTTATGGCAAACGTGTTTATCATGCTGTTAAAATCTCCATAAAGTTGATACGAGGTGTGTTGCTCAGTCTCGATTGGAAAGCTGCTCTTTGTCAATGTGTAGGCTGTTTTGGTTATTCAGAGCAATCGTGCAGATTTTTCATTAAGTGACGCTGTCTAGGCCGTGACATTTACATTTTCTCCTAACCAATTAAGCTCTTGATGTGTTGCCTATTATCGCCCGTAAAGGAGATTAGCGGAAGTCGCCTCATTTATTCCCTGCCCTATCTTTCCTGCCTGCGGCGAGAAGGTCATCGATCGTTTTTGATCCTTACCGAGCTGCAGTCTCACGTCTCGGAACTTTCTGTATTCCCGCAGACCTTCAGGAGATCGTGTTTGTCATCCAGAGTCAAAGCAACTCCTTCCACGTGAGGCGGGCAGAAAAGCAGAGGGCGGACTTACTGCAGCAGGCACGCGCTCAGTCAGAGGTGAGATTCCAAATGGTATTCTTAATTTCAGCAAATTTATGCCACACAAAAGATGGCCATACATTTCTTATTTTGGGAGGTATCAGTGTGTGGAGTCCTACCAAAATGCAACAGAACTATCCTTGGAAGATTATCATGTAAAAATACAAAACTGGATCAAAATGAATGTTTAACTCATTCAGTCCCAGTCTTTTTGCAAAAGCAACCCCTTCAGTACCAGCCATTTTAGACTATTTTAACTGATCTTTCAAGGCACACGGAATATTGTCTTCTATGGCCACACTGTATAGACATTGAACCAACCAACCAAAAGAAACATTAGACTCCCATCTTTCAAAAAAACAATTGTTTCTACGATTTTCCCTTCTTCAGTAATCAGCAGTGGAGCATAAGTAAGTTTCAGGAAAATTTCAGCTCCTGACTAAAAAAGGGAGAAAACCAGCTTTTTGCGAAAAGATTGATTTCAAGCATTCACTTGGACACTATATCAGCACATAAACAACACAAAAAAAGTTTTTCAACATCAAAATCACTATAACTATAACTGAATTATTTACAAAATTTACATTTGGAACTCAATTATGTGTGCACATGTGTTGCACATGCGTACAATGCCTAACCTTCTGCACGCTAAACTCCCACATGTGCTTCTGACACCTTATGACTTCAAATTATTTGACTTTTAGCCAAAAAACGTAAAAAATGTATCAATACACCCGGGATCGGGCATTAGATTTATAAAAGCTACATCTTTGTTATTAAATGAATGAATTGTTTCAAAAGTTAAATGATAGCGATACATGTATAAGATAAGACAAGTAGCATTTTTTTTATTACCTGTTATCCTGATTTTAAAAAAATATCCGTTAATGATATATGATATGATATATGATAACATATTTTTTCTGGTGGTAAAAGCAGTGTTGTCTTACAATATATTCGGGACCTAGAGATTAACACACCTAAACCAACAGGTAACCCAAAACAATGTGTCCCCACCAAGCTTTTCTTCTTGTCCCTCACGCACTTCCGTCACCCAGTGGGGGAAAAAAATGCTGGAATCAAAGTGGGTCGCCATTTGGGTCGATACGGTTTTTCCTCTGTAGTTTAACTGCAATGCATACAAGTCTAGTTTTTAAAGTAAAGTTTTCTTGTTTATAGAAGAAATCCAAACATTTTCTGTGCTTTGATGTTCATCTCCACATCACCCCGCCTAATTTCAGAGCATTAGGAGCAACTCTTACTTAATGGGAAGTGATGGCAGCTGGCGCGTGCACGTTTTAATGAGTATGCGTCTTTTTCAAACCGACGCTAAAGTTAATTTAGCCTGGCGATTTGGAAGTCAATGTAACATGTGGAGCAGCGACGTTGAAACTTGACAGGGAAATTAAAGGATGTTTTGTGATGTTTCCACCACGATGCATTTTGTGCATGCAAAAAAACAATCCAATGTATGCTAGATAGATATCTGAACAAAATCTTGGCATTTTAGCTTTTTATTTTTTTAAAGCACGTGCTGAGGGCCAATAACAAAACGAGCCGCCAGGTTCCCTAAAGTAGCGAGTTTATATTCCTGCCGTCCACACCAAGAAGTTGATGTGTTGTGTTTTGTTTCAGAAACTACCAGTGGTTCTGCTCCTCCACAGTTTATCAGACAACGAAGGAGACTGGAGTATCCTTCCTCTGCTGCCTCAGTGAGTACACCTAACCTCATGAGCCGCATAATCAACCATCTTGTGGTTGACATTTGAGTGCTTGTCCCACACGGAAAGGCTAGTAAAAGACAGCATGTACATTTCCTAGCCCAGCGCTCCGGCATTGACATTTACTCGTGTCGTTGACAAGATGAATCCACACACTCTCGTTCCAGAACAGAGATGTTGTCTCGGTGCTTGTGATGTTTGTGTGGGAATGCCCCCCAGGGGAAATCTGCTCGCCTTGATTTGACAGGCCGGGCGCTATTCAGCGAGGCTTGCACTGAAATTAAACATTCCGTTTGTTCTGATTCTGATTGTGAAATATATGTTTCCCTGTGTGTCCTCAGCTTGTCTCGCTCCTTTGGGAAGAATTCTTCCTGGATTCTGTTTCTGGAGGAGGAGACCGACGTGAAGATGACGAGGTTGGTTCAAGTCCTCGCAAAGTTTGACAAGAATAAAGTAAGTCTTCCACTTCCTCCATTCCCTTTGCCAAAAAAAAAAAAATCAGTCGGCAGGTACAAAGCGCCGCAAGCTCGATTGATCATCTGCTCAATTAAGAGATCCGCCATCTGCTCGGCTGAGGTGGCTCACGGTGAAAGCTGAGTGACGTGCCACTCACTTCGCCGCTGTAGTGCTAATTTGAGTCTCCAGGCATATGATTTTTAAATTATATATTGCTTTTTATTGTAGAATGTGCAGCAGCTCGAATATTGTTTTCCTGCATTATTTCCATGCCAAGGAACCTTTGTGGTTTTTAACAGTACCAGACAAAATGCTTGAACCCATCCATCCATCCATTTTCTTCCGCTTATCTGAGGTCGGGTCGCGGGGCAGCAACCTAAGCAGGGAAGCCCAGAGGTCCCTCTCCCCAGCCACTTCTTCCAGCTCTTCCCAGTGGATGCCGAGGCGTTCCCAGGCCAGCTGAGAGACATAGTCTCTCCAACGTGTCCTGGGTCTTCGCCGAGGCCTCCTACCAGGAAGGCGTTTGGGAGGCATCCTAGCCAGATCCCCGAGCCACCTCATCTGGCTCCTCTCAATGCGGAGGAGCAGCGGTTCTACTCCGAGTCTCTCCCGGATGACAGTGCTTCTCACCCTATCTCTAAGGGAGAGCCCAGCCACCCTGCGGAGAAAACTCATTTCGGCCGCCTGTAGCCACGATCTTGTCCTTTTCACCGCGACAGACCGGTGCAGGGTCCGCATCACTGCAGACGCCGCACCAATCTGCCTGTCCATCTCGCGTTCCATCCTTCCATCACTCGTGAACAAGACCCCGAGGTACTTAAACTCCTCCACCTGAGGCAGGACGTCATCCCCAACCCGGAAATGGCACTCCACCCTTTCCCGGGCGAGAACCATGGACTCGGACTTGGATGTGCTGATTCTCATCCCAGCCGCTTCACACTCAGCTGCGAACCGGTCCAGTGAGAGTTGAAGGTCACTGCTCGATGAACCCAACAGGACCACATCATCTGCAAAAAGCAGAGATCGAATCCTACGGCCACCAAACTGAAACCCCTCAATGCCCTGGCTGCGCCTAGAAATTCTGTCCATGAAAATAGTGAACAGAATTGGTGACAAAGGGCAGCCCTGGCGGAGTACAACCATCACTGGATACGGGTCCGACTTATTGCCGACAATGCAAACCAAACTCTGACACCGGTCATACAGGGAACGAACCGTCTGGATTAGGTGGTCCGATAACCCATATTCCCGGAGCACTCCCCACAGTATTCCCCGAGGAACACGGTCGAATGCCTTCTCCAAGTCCACAAAACACATGTATACTGGTTGGACAAACTCCCATGCACCCTCAAGGACCCTGCCGAGAGTATAGAGTTGGTCCACAGTTCCACGACCAGGACGAAAACCACACTGCTCCTCCTGAGTCCGAGATTCGACTATCCGGCGGATCCTCCTCTACAGAACCCCTGAATAGACCTTACCAGGAAGGTCTGCCAGTCCAGGGGCACCGACCCCGATGTCCACGCGATGCTGCAGAGTCGTGTCAACCAAGACACGCCCACCGCATCCAGGGCCTTAAGGAACTCCGGGCGGATCTCATCCACCCTCGGGGCCTTGCCACCAAGGAGCTTTTTGACCACCTCGGTGACCTCAGCCACAGAGATAGGCAAACCCGACTCAGAGTCCCCAGGCACTGCTTTCATGTTGGAAGACGTGTCGGTGGGATTGAGGAGGTCTTCAAAGTATTCCCTCCACCGGTCCACAACATCTCGAGTTGAGTTCAGCAACACACCGTCCCCCCCATACACGGTGTTGACTGTGCACTTCTTCCTCCGCCGGAGACGGTGGATGGTGGTCCAGAATTTCTTTGAACCCATCCAGAAGTCGTTTTCCATGGCCCCTCCGAACTCCTCCCATATCCGGGTTTTTGCCTCAGCGACCGCCAGAGCTGCAGACCGCTTGGCCTTCCGGTACCTGTCAGCTGCCTCCAGAGTCCCGTGGGCCAAGACGGCCTGATAGGACTCTTTCTTCAGCTAGACGGCATCCCTTACCACTGGTGTCCACCAACGGGTTCTGGGATTACCGCCACGACAGGCACCGACCACCTTACGGCCACAGCTCCGATTGGCCGCATCGACAATGGAGGCACGAAACATCGCCCACTCGGATTCAATGTCCGCTGCCTCTCTCGGAACATGGTCAAAGCTCTCCCGCAGGTGGGAGTTGAAACTCCTTCTGACAGGGGATGCTGCCAGGCGTTCCTAGCAGACCCTCACAATGCGTTTGGGTCTGCCAGGTCTGACCGGCATCCTCCCCCACCATCGGAACCAACTCACCACCAGGTGGTGATCAGTTGACAGCTCCGCCCCTCTCGTCACTCGAGTGTCCAAAACATGTGGCCGCGAGTCCGATGACACAACCACAAAGTCAATCATCGAACTGCAGCCCAGGGTGTCCTGGTGTCGAGTGCACATGTGGACACCCTTATGCTTGAACATGGTGTTTGTTATAGACAATCCGTGACGAGCACAGAAGTCCAATAACAAGACTTTGCTCGGATTAAGATCAAGGGGGCCGTTCCTCCGAATCACATCTCTCCAGGTCTCACTGTCATTGCGGACATGAGCGTTGAAGTCACCCAGCAGAACAAGGGAATCCCCCGAGGGAGCACTCTCTAGTACTTCCTCTAAGGACTCCAAAAAGGGCGGGTGTTCTGAACTGCTTTTTGGCGCATAAGCGCAAACAACAGTCAGGACCCATCCCCCCACCCGAAGGCGTAGGGAAACCACCCTCTCGTTTACTGGGTTAAACTCCAACGAGTAGGCTTGGAGCCGGGTGGCAACAAGAATTGCCACCCCTGCTCGTTGCCTCTCATTGGCGGCAACACCAGAGTGGAATGAAGTCCAGCCCCTCTCGAGAGGACTGCTTCCAGAGCCCTTGCTGTGCGTTGAGGTGAGTCCGACTATATCTACCCGGAATTTCTCCACCTCACGCACCAGCTCAGGCTCCTTCCCCGCCAGAGAAGTGACGTTCTACGCACCGACAACTAGCTTCTGTAGCCGAGGATCGAACCGCCAAGGCCTCTGCCTCCGGCCGCCACCCAGCTCTCTTTGCACCCAACCCCTTTGGCCCCTCCCACAAGTGGTGAGCTCATGGGAGGGGGGACCCACGTGGGTGCAGGCCCGGCCACCAGACGCTCGCCATCGTTCCCCGCCTCCGGGCGTGGCTCCAGAGGGGGACCCCGGTGACCCGCGTCCGGGCGAGGGAAAACGAAGTCCATTGTTATTGGGCATCATTAGGGTCTATTGAGCCACTCTTTGTCTAGTCCCTCCCCTAGGACTTGTTTGTCATGGGTGACCCTACCAGGGGCATGACAGCCCCCGACAACGTAGCTTCTAGGATCATTGGGACACGCAAACTCCTCCACCACGATAAGGTGGTGACTCAGGGAGGAGATTCTTGAACCCATGAAGGCTAAATGGAACCAGCAGAGGCACTGTTTGTTCAGCTCATCTGGATAGTGTCAAAGGATTTTGAGCAATCTTTTTTTATGTATTAATTTGCTGGCTAAAAATGACGAACAAAAGTGTGACGTGTACTTAGAAGTCTTCTCTTCCTTTCGGCTTGTCGCCACAGCAAATCAATTGCCTCCATCTAACCCTGTCTTCTGCATCCTCTTCTCTCGTGCCAACTACCTTCATGTCCTCTTTCACTACATCCATAAACCTCCTCTTGGGTCTTCCTCTAGGCCTCCTGCCTGGCAATTCAAAACTCAGCATCCTTTTACTAATATATTCAGTATCTCTCCTCTGGACATGTCCAAACCATCTCAGTCTAGCTTTTCTGACTTTATCTCCGAAACCTCTAACATGTTCTGTCCCTCTGATGTGCTCATTCCTGATCCTGTCCATCCTGGTCACACCCAAATAGAAACTCAGCATCTTCATCTATGCCACCTCCAGCTCTGCCTCGTCTTTTCCTCAGCGGCACAGTCTCTAGACCACCTTTCCTTTTAATTTTAGCTGAAACTCTATCACACATCACACCTGACACTTTTCTCCACCCATTCCAGTCTGCCTGCACACACTTCTTCAACTCTTTTCCTTACTCTCCATTGCTCTGGACTGTTGACCCTAAGTACTTAAAATCCTCCACCTTTTTTATCTCTTCTCCCTGTAACCTCACTCTTCCGCTTGGGTCCCTCTCATTTACACACGTAGTCCGTCTTGCTGTTATTCTAAATAAATTAGATATATAATATAAATTAGAAATAGTAAGGAAAATACACTGCCTGGCCAAAAAAAATTTCCCACCTGGATGTAACTAAGCAAATAGGTATGAGGTTGGTCAGGTCTAGGTTCAGCATACAGAATGAGCAGATTATTCCATCAATGGATTTTTCTTCTCTGATGGCACGGGCGTATTCCAAGATGACAATGCCAGGATTCATGGGGCTGAAATTGTGAAAGAGTGGTTCAGGGAGCATGAGACATCATTTTCACACATGGAGCATGGACCTTAACCCCATTGAGAATCTTTGGGATGTGCTGGAGAAGGCTTTGCACAGCAGTGAGACTCTACCATCATCAATGATCTTGGTGAAAATTGAATGCAACACAGGGTGGAAATAAATCTTGCGACGTTGCAAAAGCTTATCAAAACAAGGCCACAGTAAATGCGTGCCGTAATCAAAGCTAAAGGCGGTCCAACAAAATAGTGTATATACTGTACAGTGCTTTTGTGTATTTGATTTTCACATGTCCTTGATTTTTATTAGGCAATTTAGAGGATTTTTTTGCACCATTCTAAAAAGAGCCTGGTAACCTTTTTTAGTGTGGTGGGAAGTATTCTCATTAATCATGTATTTAAAACATTAAATATGGGTGTACAGTCATCCCTCGCTACATTGCGGTTTGAACATCGCACCCTCACCATAATCATTGCTGTTTTGTGGTTGACTACAACCTATTGTTTGTATAAAAAAATGCATATTTGAGAAAATTGTGCTTATTCTTGACCGAAATCGTTGCTTCTCAAATAGTGGGGGATGAACTGTCAGGGGGGTTGCTGATCAACTTTCTATCTACACTATTTTATTGTATCCTAAAGAGCTTATCCAACAATCCATCAGGAATGGTTTCTCGGGAAGCCCCTTCATGATGAGGAGTCCACCATCATTCATCACTACGCCTTTGCAGAGAACCCCTCTGTCTTCAAATACCCTGACTTTTCCGCCGCTTGGGCCTTAAGCATCCCCCTCGTAGTCTGGTCAGTGCATAACACTTTTTGAGCTCCAATCAGGCATCCTAGATGTATTAGAATGTCATGTACAGTCCAGTGCAACGCTGTGATCTGCTCTTTTAAAGGCTAGCCAACAAAGTCAGGGAGGAGCCACTGAAATCGGACTTCACCATTGACCTGAAACACGAGGTGAGATGCAGTACCGGTACTGTACGTTTAGATACTTTTTCTCACGGAAGTGCGGGGGAAAGCGTGCTGATAAGTGTCACTTAACTTTATCCTTTGCAGGGAAGGCAGTGAGGCGTGAAAGCTGTCTTAAGTTGTAGTGGAAACAGAATCAGTGTTTTAATCTCCAAAATGAATGCAAAATAGGCATGAGGGGTGTTTGGATGAGCCAACTCGACATGACACTGGGAAAGTGCCAAAAACATTTCATAGTTTTTTTTTGGTAAATATTCTGCTGGTTAATTTAAATGCACTTAAATGGATGTAATTTAAATACACATAAAGCTCATGTATGGACAACTTTATGGGGATAGTAATGCTCAGTTTTTGCGATCATAATCATCCTGGAAGCATCACAACAAGAAGATAGGTGCTAGTAGTCAGGCTGAACGTGTGTTATTGCAGGTGGCCTTGTACATTTGGGACAACGGCAACGGTCCGCATCTGACCGCCGTGCCCGAGCTGTGCACTGAGCCCGAGGACTCTCCAAGGGCCGCCTTCTGCGCCACCACTCTGAGCGCCCAACCTCCCCCCTGTGTGAGTATTGTCCTTGCCCATCCGACTACCCTTTCCAAGAGGGAATTTAAGGCAAACATGACCCACCTACAGTATTCCACCTTCAGGCTCTCCACCGCAGCCTTTAACAGAACCAAATTGTCCTTGACCTTGAATGTTATTTCTTCTTCATGCTGAGCTGCAATACAGTTGAAAGTACAGTTCATGCTCATGTGTATGCTTTTGTTACATTATCCTCCTGCTGCATCTTTTCTTATTTACAACTATCTCTACCAAAAGCTTTGCGTGGGTTAGATCTCATTCAGAGGAAATTGCATTTTGCACACACACACACGCACAAACACACACTCCTGTATCAATGTTGTGTCTCCACAGCTCAGACGGATACGCTTGATTAATAAGACACGCTTAGGATTTAATATTGATCTTCCGTGCTGCTTCCTGTTTACTACAAGATCTCACAGGGGAAAAAAAGATGCGCTCAGATGCATGTGTGAAGAAGGACGCGTTATTAATTAAAGGCGCCCTTTTGACTGTGAATGTTTGACATGAATTTGATTGATTAGTGGGGAAATGTGTTAATTCTTCTAATATTTAACAAAGGAATGGTCATTTGTCCTCAGATTTATTTTATTATTTAAGAATAACCACCAATTAATCATGAAAGGCTGTGTAACCAACATAATGGATCCTCGGTTGGCGTCATTAATCTGTTCCAGAAGGTAGGACTAACCGAAACCGAGACATACTCTACCCAAATTCATATTTTCCATAAGAAATGATGCAAATCCAAAAAAGAATAACAGAAAACACTAGTTTATAAGTTTTCAATTATCGGTTACATGCTGAAAACAGTTTCAATTGCCTATAAGTGATGAATGACAGGAATAAATGAACATTTAACATTTACCTACATTGAATACTTGATTGTTGCCAAAGTGAGGGAGAGCAGAAGAGAAGAGAATAGAGAGCTACACGGACGATTGGTGTTATTTCTTCAATTCAATAGTGTTTTTCACCACTTTTATCAAAAAGCTGGCACTTGCGGCTTCCCTTAGCTCTATTGTACATTATTTTGCAGCCACGATCAATAAGATGCTGTCATCAGTACACCACCACCAGGAATATGCTTTCCCAGGCCCGCTTGGGTTAGGCTTAACCGCCTTCCAACCGGCATTGGTCTCTTCCGTTCATCCACGCACAGATGGTGCACGGCTTGCACTCCGACCTGCGAGTGTGGTGTGGAGGAGCTGACCGCGAACCACGTGATAATATTCTGCCCCGTTAATTGTCATCCAAGTGGGGCTCGTGGGCGCTGTGGACAAGAAGTTGCTCAGCTAGCTGACAGAAAAATGCGTCTATCTAGCAGGTTTGCATCCTTGCGTCAACATCTTATGCCGAGCCACAGCCGAGCCGTATGCTAACCGAGGTTCCACTGCAGTTGAATCAACAGCATCTCTAGCAGCAGGCAAGTCATGCACGAAATTAAATGATCCAGTTAATGCCTCCAGCCAATTAACCGCTCTGTGTCTTTTATAGTCGCCGGGCCTACAAAAGCTAAAAAAAACATCTCTAATTAGTGCCAGTTGTTTTGTTTTTTTCATAACTCCACAAAATGGCCTGAGCTATCATGAGTGGTCAGCATCAGTTGGCTTCGTCTACCTCTGCATGCGCTTTAAAGTTGCTCGTCAGCTTTTTTTGGCGTGATACTCAAGCGTGCCTTACTGTTTGCTCCTTACAACTTTGACAACATTGGTTCTGTGGCTGCGGTGTTGTGCCATGTACTATGTCCTTTGTTCCTATTATTATTAGGATGGGACAAGGGAAAATGTTCTGCTGGTACCGAAACAGATGAGAGAAGTGACTTTGTTCTTTCAAAATACTGAGAGCTTCAATTTAATAAAACTTACTACCTGAAAAGCTGGCTTTCGGAGAAACGTCTGACTCGTCATGATAAAATGTGAGTTTATATAGGAAACCGCATATGCGAGGGGAGGGCTGATCACCTCCTCCTGTGAGGGACAGAAACGATGAAGGGGAGACTCCCATGCCTAGACACCTATTTGAATCATTACTGTATTTTAGCAGAATTGCATGTGTGTGTTAATGCATAATTAAATCTAATATTAGTCAAATCAAATTGAATAATGGACACAAAACATTGTTATTACTTACTATTAGTGAAGTTACTTATTTTTATACTTAGAAGGATAGATTAGTCATTTTCCGAAGGAACCAGGTGGCTTAGCTGCTGTGTTGATAATTTAGCATCAGTCAACTTTTCTTGAAGTTATACGACGCCAATACATTTCGAGGTTAGCACTGTGTGCAATAAATGTAAGGTTTGCATCAGCATTATGTAAGCACAAGTCGAGATATTTTTGAATCACATTCGGGAGTTTTATTGTGCTCGTAAATATTTTTAACATATTCTAAATAGTGTAAAGAAGAAAGAAAAGCATTGTAATGCATTTTGTGAGGTGACTAAAGCCTTTAGTTTGACTGAGTGAGCATTCCCCTCTGCTTGTTCCACTGGTGTATACAAAGATGTGCCAACCAGTTGTCCCAGGTGTGTTTTTTCCTTTAAATTTAGATCTCAACTGCTCAGACAATTGAGCGGGTACAATTTGCTGCAAGCATTATCAGCCTGCAAAAATGTCTTTTCAGCTTGAAGGACACAAGCCAAACGAGCGTCAGACCACTGGAGAGAAAATGTCATTCCATACTCTTCTGCAGATTTCTTGACACACAATAAGAGCCTGAAAAGTGGATCTCCGAGCTTTGTCGCATTTAAAATCGACCCGCGATTCCATTTTCTTGATTCATGTCTGTTATTTTCACAAAAGGGAGAGCCGGTGAATAAAGAAGATGTCTTTGTGGCTGTGAAAACCTGCAAGAAGTTCCACAGCGAACGAGGTGAGCGCTTTTCACAGTGTCTATTCAAATAGATATTGATTTTTGGGTATTTTATTTTGCCAGGTGCAGGTCCTTACAAAGATAATACTACTCAGTTTTGATTAATTTAACAACATAATTTATTGTGAGACTGGTTAATCATTATTACACAATATATATTTCATTGTCTGGCTTAATATGAAATTAGAATATTCGCTTATCGTCATGGAAATTAAATGTCTTCACGTCCAATCCGTCCATCCACCTGCAATTTTTAGGCATACCATTAGGTACGGGTACACCTACTAAACTATAATACAGTAGAAATACAAGCCATTAAGAAAACTATTCAAATATTGTGATTTAGGTGTCAGTAATTGCTCGGGGGAGACAAGCACCAGACCGGAACAACAGCCTTTTATTGCAGGTTTAAATGATCTTGGACACGCATAATAATTAGAGATGCGCAATATATTTTTTTCAAACCGATAACTTCCTGCTTCTACAGATTGATATTTTACCAATACTCTTTTAATATATGTTTTTTTTAGGCTGTTAGAGTCACAGGCAGGAGAAAAAAGGAGCACTTGATTTGCTCACCCGCACAGTACATGTAATCTGTCCTCATTGGAGTGTTTTTTGAAATGATGATCTTGATACGAGCGCAGCTTTTATTTATGTCTTCAATGGCTTAATTTCTCTGATTACATACACGTACGCTACCGTTCAAAAGTTTGGGCTCACTTAGAAATGTCCTTATTTTTAAAAGAAAAGCACATTTTTTTTCAAGGAAGATAACTTGAAATTAATCAGAAATACACTCTATACATTGTTCATGTGGTGAATGACCATTCTAGCTGCAAATGTCTGGTTTTTGGGGCAATATCTACAGCAAATAGGTGTACAGAGGCCCATTTTCAGCAACTATCACTCTAGTGTTCTAATGGTACACTGTGTTTGCTCATTGTGTCAGAAGGCTAATGAAAGATTAGAAAAACCTTGTGCAAGCATGTTAGCCCATCTGAAAATAGTTTAGCTGGTTAAAGAAGCTATAAAACCAACCTTCCTTTCGGCAGTTCAGTATCTGGAACATCACATTTGTGGGGTCGATAAAATGCTCAAATTGGCCCGAAAAGGACAACTTTCATGTGGAACTCAACAGTCTATTCTTGTTCTTGGAAATAAAAGCTATTCCATGCAAGAAATGGTCAGCAATTTCTAAGTGACCCCAAACTTTTGACCGGTAGTGCACAGTATACTGTATTGGGTAATGCAAATATCATTTAATGTCTAAAGAACTCTAATAATGTAATAAAAACATATTTAGAAGGTCATAAACAGGTTTTCTATGCCATTTATCCACACTGTGGTCGCGGGGTTATGCTGGAGCCAATGCCGGCTGACTTCAGGCGGTAGGCAGGTACACCCCGGGCTGATTGTCATACAGTAACTGTGAAAATGTTCCATTTGGAAAGATAGAATCCTAATTTGAAGAAATTCACTTGCCATGGTCGGGGTCTGGAACCAATGAAGTGCAATAAAAGATGCTGAAGTGTAACTTCAGCATGTCTGAAAGAAATAACCCATGACCAGGACCATTATTGTGCCTGTATTGCGTTATACTGACAGCCGTTACTAATATTTTTGTTACCTTATTTAGATACCTAGTTTAGTTAATTTAGTGGAAAATATTAGATGACTTTCATGCTACAAAAGCTTACATCAGTAAGCTTTCTGAAATGTCACAGGCTGTAAACGGTATCTATGGAGTCTCGCTCTATTACAAGAAGGCTGGCAGAAACTCATTTAAAAATGTCACATGGAAATTACGTCGCACCTCTCACAGCACCAGATGTGCTGGTCATCATAAAGTTATTTTCCTCCAGGTTGTTTTGATCGCTTGAATCGACTGCGCAGGTGAAAGCTATTTTACTGATGGACTATTTCCCATGATGAAGTTCTGTTTCTTGATCACAGTTCCTGTGATAAAGAAGACTTGGGAGAAGGATGCCGTGTATCTGGAGTACTACAGCGACCACGCCGATCTGTCGCTACCCACCATTAATTTAGGCGTGCCCAACACAGAGAGAGGTAAGCGATTCTTTTGCAATTTCAGCAGCTGCCTTGCGGCGCCGCGTCTTTCAGGGTCAAAGAGATGAAATTGAAAATTGGGAGGAGTGGCAAACATCAGCCATGTGACAACTGTAGTTGAAAGTAATTTAGAGCGGGATTCAGCGATGCACAGACCTCCACCAAGGCCAAACAACCTTAAATTAAATTAGATCTTCAGATTGACACACGCATGTGCATCTTTTTTTCGTAAGGTCATGCATTACCACAGCCGAAATTGTATTGTACATCAATGTTTGCATATACACATTTTTTCGTGCCTAATCACTAGGGATGTAAATCTATTTGTGATAGACGATTAGACTCAAATCTAGATACCCAGGTTACGATCTAATTCAAAAACTTTTAAAAACAGAACGGTTTGATACAATTCTATTTGTTTCGATTCAACCGGTAATGTTTGTTGATGTGGATATTAATCTTAAACTCTAAAATCGAGATGCCAAGTATGTGAAGGTGGTATTATTACAGTATTTCCTAATGTGTAAAAGCAGCAAGCAGGCTGTAAGGCGCTGACAACAATAAAGAACAGTATAACATGTCAGATGTATATATTGTTTAGAGCACAAATAAAGACATGCTGAATCATGAATTTATTTGATGGGATCAATGTTTTACATGCTAGGTTTAACATCTATATTTTAACAACAGTTAATTTTGGATTTGGAACTAACTAAACTACTTTGGAACCAAACAAAGTTTGGTTGTATACTGTGTGCAGTGAAGAAAGACGAGTTTTAACCTTCAGTCCAATTAATAATACAAAATAAATAGTGCGAATCCCATTAAATAATGACACATCCAAGCACAGATATGTAAATAGAAGTATTTATTACATGAGTGCAGCGATAATGCTGTTTTAGTTTGAAAAAGTAAACAATCCCATACGTACTCCAAAACATACGTTTCAAAGTTATCATACTACCTCTGTTGGTCCGGCTGCTCAAGTTTTGCACCCTTCTTACTCTAAAGCCGTTCCAAAGCCAAGCTAAGTCATAGCACGTTATGAATCATGCGCTGCAACCTTTCGCCGGCGGCCCCCGTCTCACGTGTTGATTATGTTTATGAGACTGTCAACCGGTTGCTTCTCTCACGATATCCAGTGCATGTCTCCGCAACCGATGAATGTCAAAAAATGTACTTTTATCTCCACATCAAAAGGGGGGAAATCACAGTATCATAAAAAAAAGGACGCTACAATTATTACATAGCAACTTAACACACAACAGTTAGGTAACAGGTAATAGGTAATAGACAAGGTAATAGACAAGACAGCTACCAATACTCAACCAGTCCAGGGTGTACCTTGCCTCTCTCCTATAGTTAGCTGGGATAGGCTCCTGGATATCCCCGTGACCCTAGTGAGGATAAGCGGCATAGAGGATGGATGGAACAACCAATACAAGTGGAGAATATCAAAGTGAGCCTCCCTCTGGTGTTCGACCAGAGGCCTCCCAGTAATGGACACAGGCCGTCGTTGCATCTGAGTGAACTGCTTTGCTGGGAAGCAATGCACGGGGTGTGAGGGTGTGGCTTAAACACTGGTGCAGAATCATCCATTCAATTTGAACTTTATTTCCATTGTTACAATAAAAATGGAGCACCCACAAGATAAAGATAGCAGCTCCCCAGCAATCAGTCAGCCTTCCTTATATCCTTCAACCTTTTAGTCCAGAAGCCAAGCTCTTGCAGCCTGAGTTACTCTTTCCTGGATGGATGGGTGGATGGATGGATGGTTGTTGAGAATTCAAACTCCTGTCCAAATGAATATTTCATCTTGTGCAATTTATTGTAGCCCGCAGTGATTTTTACTAATTCAGAAGAGTACCTCCAGAACATTCGTGTCCTACGGACAAGGTGAGGGATTTGCCTCTGGGGGGGCCTCCAGGCAAGACTTTGTTGCTCTACTTTCTGACTGTCCAAAAAGGCTGTCTTCTGCAGTCGGCTGCGTAACTACATTGTGTTGAGCTCTACACACTTTCTCTCATCTGCCTGAGGCAGACTTAAAGACCACCTAAGTCTTTTGGTATTGCACCGTAATAGGATGATGCATTGGCTGTGGTCGCTTTAGAAGGGAGGAGGAGGCGGAATCTTGTTGGACAAAGAGCGGTGCAATCTGCAGCCTGTCATCCGTGACGGTGGGCAGGCTAACGAGGGGTTCGGGTCTGAGTGCTGTGCTCTGCCGGGCCTCAACGGGTTGCGAGCTGTCCAAGCATGTCCTCTCTCTCACGCAGCTGTTTTCTTTAAAAGTTGCTTCAAACTTTCATCCATGTTACTAGCAAAAGTTTCCACCTAACAGTCAAACCAATTAAAGTGTCTGAAGTGTAAAAACCTAACATTTGTGATAAAATCGTTCACATTTCCACTGCACTCCCAGAAAGGTAATTGAAAATGTTATTCAATTCTGACCCTAATCGAAGAATAAAATTCCATTTGTGTCTCACAGTATGAAAGTAATTTGTCGTTGTCGGCCTTGGCCAGCGTGAATGTATTATTTTATTATTATTAATAATTGATGTCACACGAGCATATTACACGTCCCTCTGAGCCTCGGGAGAGAAAAAAAAAAGTCACCCATCTTGCAAAAAAATTGAGTTTAAAAGCATACGGGCATGCATCATTTCCTCTTCTGTTGTTTTTTTCCAAGAACCTGCAGCTCGATGCTAATGATGGCTGGGAGCATCCTCGGAGCGTTAAACAGTCACCAGGCATCAACGTGTCACCAGTGGGCTCGTGTTTTTATATGTATTATTTCTTCATTCATTCATTCAGCTTTCAGAGCCCAAATATATCATTAATGCATTTTCACATGAAGTGTGAAATGGAAGGTATTGTCAAGTAGAGGTCAGCCATCATGAGACTGCTTAAGCAGGTTGACGGACAGCTGGGAGCTCTTCAATGCATAATTCAGCAGCCTTTTGAAGGAATATACATCAGCAAAATTCAACAGAATTTCAACACGGTTTCATCTCAAACTGACAATAAACAACTCGGTATCCTTTATGTGCCGTCATCATCATGTATCATGTCAGTTTATAGTCGGTGTTTGATTATCCGAGAAACACTTCACACCTGGCGTCTGGCGTCAGGGTTTTCTTTTTACATGCTTTTTGCTTTGAACGAGATGTTGATCTGAGCAAAAGAGGAATTCATCGAGCATCCGGGAATTACATTAGTGTTCTTTTGCTTCTTCTGTAGCTTTGGAATTTTTGCGTCACTCCCCACCCCCGACAAAAGATCATCTACCGTTTTGGGAGATGTCAAAAGGTGTGTCCTGATGTGAGATGTTCAGCATGCCTCGAAGGATTAACTTGTCTTGGTTTACTTTTGTCACTTGCCCACCAAAAAAATGTCAAACTCCATTTTTGTTCTTTTGGCTTTTTTTTCCTGTTTTTTGTTTGTTTTTTTTTTGCTAAACTTTTTGGCAAATCCTGTGAAACCTAAGACAGACCTTTTGAGACTATGTCTCTCAGCTGGCCTGGGAACGCCTCGGCATCCGCAGGGAAGAGCTGGACGAAGTGGCCGGGTATAGGGAAGTTTGGGCTTCCCGCTTAAGTTGCTGCCCCCGCAACTCAACCTTGGATAAGCGGAGGAAAATGGATGGATGGATGGACCTAAGTCCAGGGAGTGACCAGAGCCAATGATTCGATTTCTCCTACTTTTGCTTTGTTGTTGTTTTGCGACACTCCTCGACTCATAAAATTAACCCATGTTGCACGAGATATCAAATCGTGCAAAACATGAGTTGTGAGAGTGAGCAGAAATTATGATTTTCTTCTTTTTTTTGTAATTCTTGGATGCTTGTAGTAATAAGGTTTTGCACAAAAAGGGGGCAAAAGTGACCAGAAAAAAGATACGAGACAAATAAACTCCGCTTTTTGCGTAATTTGCCTTCTCCCGCAATGTTGGGGTTTTTTTGTATCACTTTCCCGCCCACCAAACGATCGCTTAACATTGCGGGAGATGGCAAATTACGCAAAAAGCTGAGTTTATCTGTCTCGTATCTTTTTTTTTGGTCACTTTTGCCCCCTTTTTGTGCAAAACTTTATTTCTACAGACATCCAAGAATTACATTTTCTAATACTGCAACTTATTCTTTAGCCTTTTGCAACCATTATTCCACAGTACTCCTCCAACCAACATTGTTCTGATTACTACATCTCACCAATATGTATAAACTCATGCTTAAAAATAATTATTTAAAAACATGCTAATCAAAACTTTGGAGACACTTGCTCATGCTACTGTATGGCAAGGTGTTTCCAGGTGAATGAAGTGTCAATATAAGTCACTTATCAACATTAAATTGGACTGTGTTGTTTTTTTTACATTATACAGGATAATTTGTAAAGCAAATTTGAAGACCTACATCAGTTTTGTGATGTAGGTGAAAAATCTTTTCCCAACCGAAATTGTGCAAAAAATAGTATGTTATTTTGTTTGTTTTTCATATTATTATGGACAATTTTTTCCATTAATATTTCAACTCTATGCTGTTTTAATTATTTTTCTCATAATATTGCAAATAAATTCTTATTAAATTGAGACTTCTTTTGCTTTTTTTTTTCTCTTAATATTTTACCTTTATTCTCATTAAATAACAGCTGTTTAACCTATTTCTTTTCATTTTCTACTTGTAATTATTGAATGAAAAGTGACGTTCTCCATCCTCAGTATTCACTGTGTTGTTTTGTCGCTGCGGCTGCCACTACCTCTTAAGCCAACCTGGTGTTCACGGAACAAAATTATGTTTTTAATCCTGTCCATCCTGGTCACACCCAAATAAATATACGTATCATGTCCCTCATATAGAGGGTTGTGTCAGGATGGGCATCCGACGTAAAACTTTTGTCATATCAAAACATGTGAATCAAACAGAACAAATTGATTCGCTGTGGCGACCCCTGATGGGATAAGCAGGGAAAAGCCGAAAGAAAAAGAAGACCAGTGGTTCATGTATTTGATATTTATTTGCTAAGGAAATTATCACCAAAGTAGAAGCTCAAGCTTCTACTTTTTAATAATTAAGTTGTCTTTGTGTTGTCGTATCCCTTTTGTGCTGACAAGCGCGCCGCCACCGTCCCCCAAGTAGGTGATTCCGCTACTAGTTTTTGTATTTCTGTTTTCCAGTAAATGCAAGCAACACTGGCGCTGACATTTTAATGACAGATACCCTGAGGCGCACGAACATCGAAGCGACTGCATCTTCCCATAGGCTTCAAACGTCACTCAAGCAAGCCGCTCTAACTAGAAACCAGGTTGCCAGCCTTGTCTGGAAGATTTGGATTTTATTCCTGTCAGCAGTTCAAGGTGTCCTCTGTTATTCTATATTCAGCTACCAGGTAGAAAACACCTTGGGTGCCACATAAATAATACAGTAAGGCCTCTGTATTCTGTGTGATGCTTGCCACGGGGGAGCTCACGTCTCGGCAGCGCTGATGGCATGCTCGTATTTCAGATGCAATGATTCTGCCACTGGACTCCTCGTTTGGCAGTACGTTTTTGCTCCGCACGGCGGTCCAGAACTTGGCCCAGTTCAGGTTTAGTCAGTTGTGCCCAATGTTCATAATTTGTCACCACAAGAAATAATGAAATTAGCAAAGAAGCTTTCCAAATTAAAATTGTGCCCACCATAAACCTTCTTTAGCTGTACATGCAAGGTATTCATTAACATCTTTGTAGCAACTCTATACTGTATTACTGCATCGTAGTACCATACATTTAGACATGAACAGGAACACGGAACAGACCACAGGTAGAAATGAGAGAAAAGACAACGCCTAAAAAGGAATGCTTCAGTGTCAAGAGCATGGATGAGATACCAGCAGACAGGCCAGTACACCAGCACATGAGGAGGAGGCAGTAAGACAGCAGTGGGACTGCCATCTGCTCCTGGAATACTACCAGAGCCCCACAAAATGACCTCCAGTAGGCCACTAATATGCATATTTCTGATCAAAGTGTCTGAAATATACTCCATTAGGGTGGTATGAGCGATGTACAGTACATCCAGCATGGTTGGTTTGGTGGTGGATCCGTGATGGTTGAGGGAGGCATATCCTTGGAGGCCCAGAAGGACCCTCCATGTTCTGGCAAGAGCTAGAACATTTTAAAGCCTTATGCTGCATGACAATACTCTGCCTCACGTGGCTGGAGTGTGTCTGCAGTTCCTGTGTGACAAAGGTTTTGGTGCGATCAAATGGCCTGGCTGTTCCCCAGACATCATGTCTCCTTCCATCCACCTCCAAAACGTTGCACCACAGACCGTCCAGACGTTGAGTGATGCCATGATCAGGCTATGGGAGTAGATCCCTCAGGAAAACTTTAGTTGTCTTATCAGGCTGTAGGTAGTTCAAACTGGCACACGGAGACCACACACGCTACTAAGCCTGGAAGAGAAATGTCTTGAGGAATAGCCACAGAAGTTATCAGATTTTTTCCACTTTTATTGTGAGTATGATCCTGAATCCAGATAATGATTTGGGGTGGATGAGAAAGTGAAAAGGAAAATGAGCTGTTTTTGACCACATGGTCATTTAGTAACGAGTATATGTTGTATGAAAACTACTTCAACCATGGGATTAAAAATCCATTCAGTTATGACATGAAATAATCCTACGTCTTTGTCTGCAGGCCACTGCGGCAAAACGTTTGCCATTCTGAAAAGATTCCTCAGTGGCGACGTCCCGCAGACCGAGTGGCTCGTCATCGTGGACGACGACACGCTGATCAGGTTCCTGTCCTATTCCGCATTCTTCCCCGCACCATGTATTCATAGCTTTACCAACAAAGTTTGCCTCGGGATCACTTTGCTGTGAAGTGAATCAGGCCTCACACTGCAGAACATCTTTAAAAAAAACATTTTTTTTTAAAGCCGCGTGCAGAAGTTGAAACCCATCCGCCCTCACTTCCTATCTGTCAACTTGCTCCTTCATGCGGAAGTCTGTGCACGTGTAATCGCGCCTGAGGGATTATTTCAACACATTTATGTGCGTGTTTGTGAAGATGATGAGTTTGATGTGTGTGTGTTTTCTGCAGCCTCCCCAGACTGCGAGGCTTGCTGAGCTGCTACAGCCCATCAGAAGCCGTGTGTCTGGGGGAGAGGTACGGCTACGGCCTCAGCCAGGGAGGTTACAGCTACATCACAGGAGGCGGGGGGTGAGTTTGGCAGTTTATAACGATGAAAGATAGAACGGCCGACGCGGCCAGCCCAGGGACTGCCAGATGTATAATGGAAATCCTGTTATCTGTCATTTAAAGATAAAGCGCTTCAATTTGCTTCTCTCCTGCGGACATTTTTAGTTTGCAGGCGCTGTCAGTCGGCGAGTGCATAGGAATAATCACTATATGCTTTACAGATACGCTCACAGTGTTGGACACAAAAAAGTTTCATAGGGAATAATGGAAATAGAAATAATCTCATCCAGGGTCAAAACTTTTATGACGAAACACTGAGCTGTCCTTCAAGTGTAAAAAGAAGTTCACTGCTGGGCAGTAAACCTATGATGACAAAATGCAAAACATAAACCTGATTAGCTTTTATGTAAACAGACTAGATGTACAGTGACTACTCTGAAGCATATCCACGTATTGAAACTACACAGGGTGGGCCAAAAGTAGTGTTACAGTTAACACTTTTACATTTATTACACATTTAGACATTCATGTACATACATTATATTGTATATATATTCTGTATTTGTATTTAGATTATAGATTTTACATGGAATATTTCATCAATTATTTATAATTAAATGTAAAATATATAATATAAATAATAACATTACTAATACATACATGTATGTATGACATAATGCGTATGATAAGTAAATAAATGCAAACACATGTCTGTTGTCTAATAAATGTAAGTATTAACTGTAATCCTAATAAAATAGGTAAAATGACTAAAGATACAACAACCTGTTTTTGCTTGAAAACAAGCTGTGTTTAGTAACAGTAAGAGCATTACTCGTGAAATATACAAATAATCCTGGAAAGATAGACTTTAAATCAACCATTTCTTTAATTAATATTTTTTTTACTCTATAAATTTTAAATGAAGACAATAAATGAATTTGTCTCCCTCCAAACTTTTACAACCATGTTAGTGTTGTTGTTAGAGCATTCCTCTCAGATTTAAAGGTGCCTTTTTAAACAATATTAAGAGCACATCAGCAGTGTTGTCGATACTAGTGCCTCGGTTTTTGTTATTAATGGTTTCTGAAAGATCAAATTCCCCAAGGAAATAATAAAAATCCAATGAATTTGTTCCAGACATCCAAAAATGTTAGCAAAAATTACATTTAATGATAGTTTTACCTGGCGAAAACAATGTGAAAAAATTACAGATGACAAATGGATGGCACTTATTGATGATGCGGACTTGCTTTACATTCTAACAAGAATTTCTCACCTTCTTTTTTAAGTTGCTGGCACGTGCAACTTTCTTCTACCCCCTTGGCAGGACATTTAGCGATCAATAAAAAAAATGCACTGACAGTGAGTCAGCAACGCTTTGGGCGCGTTTGGGCACTCGATTTTGTGCCAATACAGTACAGAGCAAAAAATCATTGCTGTTTTCTGGTTGACTGCTGCCTATTAATAGTCAAAATATGCATATCTAAGCAAACTTAAAACCAATATACAACATGTGTGAGGCTATATTATGTCTTATTTATGTTTTTTTTCTCTGATTATGTCTAACATGTCTAGAGGGCTCTAATAATAGTATAAGCCGTATTTAGAAGGCTGTAAGCAGGTGTTTTATGCTCTGACTACTACAATATTTGAATTATAAATAAGCAAACCTACTTCACAGAAATTCACTTACCACGGTCTGGTATGGAACCAATTAACCGCAATAAACGAGGGGTGAATGTACTGTATACATATGTATGCGCAGTACCAGAGGCACCAGTGAGTACATGTATTTTTGTTGTGCACAATCCAGTGAAAAACACATTAAATAAACAAGTATATATATTTTATTATTGTGAATTTTTAAGTTTAAAATCAAATAATGCATAGCCCCCAAAAGCCAGCTTCAAAATAACATGCAGATTATTTTCTGGCTTAGCAATTTGAGGCTTGTGTGGGTGTGTGTACGCGCAGCATGGTGTTCAGCCGGGAGGCGGTGGTGCAACTCCTGAACAGCGGCTGCAAATGTTATAGCAACGATGCTCCGGACGACATGGTGCTGGGAATGTGCCTCAACGCTCTAGGGATTCCTGCCACGCACAGCGCACTTTTCCACCAGGTACCACAAACACACTAACGGCTGAGTGTTAATTCTAATTACAGCAAATGTGCAGGACAAATCTTGCAGCCAGGCAGCGGCTTTCTTCTTATTATGGTCAACAGTCAGCCAGTGAACTAATCCCAGTATAATCCTGCACTTTAGTTGCACCACCATTGATTTGTGCAGTGTGTGTGTGTGTGTTGATATAGATTAGTGTACTTTATCCTACCTTGCAGGCCCGGCCAGAGGACTACGCCAGGGACTTCCTCGCTCACCAGGTGCCCATTTCTTTCCACAAACACTGGAACATCGACCCGGTCGCCGTTTTTAACAAGTGGCTGTCAGACGGGGCCAAAAACTCAGCTGGACTTAATACGAGCGCTAAGACTGAGCTATGAAATACTTCATATTTGGCCTGTGTGGATGAATACGGATGTATGTTGCTATGGGGATGTTCCGGATATAAATGTTTATTGACGTGTGCGTGTGATCGCATGTGGTTATGTATGACTACATTCGGTGTATGTACAGTAAATACGAAGACAC
This sequence comes from Oostethus manadensis, assembly GCA_024372805.1. Lineage (NCBI taxonomy): Eukaryota > Metazoa > Chordata > Actinopteri > Syngnathiformes > Syngnathidae > Oostethus > Oostethus manadensis. The sequence continues at coordinate 910,914 of QODF01000101.1, forward strand.
CTTACATACAAAGAGCAGAGATTCTCTTTCTGTAGTGTTCACAAAATGCCACTGATGCTGTACAATCTATTTTGAAATAAATGTGGACATTTTTGAATTGTGTTTTTAATGATGCACTTGGGGTTGGTGATGACCATACAGTACAAGGCATATTTGAATGCTAATTAGTTCCAACAAACCGTGTGCATCAGCATAATACAGGGGTGTGTGTCTGTGTGTGCATTTTTGATGTGTGCCAGATGTCTGGCTGATTGAGACTTTTTGGTTGTTAAATGGAAGAAATAAAGAGGCCAGTGTGTTCAGAAGCAAAGCATGTGAGATACAGTAACTTATCTACGCCTGCACTACTGACTATAAAAACAGGCTAAATTGCGTATTTAATTGGATAAATAGTTGTTTCATTTGTGCAACACAACTCCTAATATGTTCATCTTGTGAATTTATAAAAATAACTCTTAAGCTGCCATTGGGAAACATCAAGAAGTAGCTTTTCTTTTAGTTGTACGAATGTATAAAGCAAAAATATTAGGGGCATGAGTGCGAGTCCTGTGGGACACCAACGTTCTTTCAAGCGTTCTTTTCAAGATCTTGTGACCGGGGTTAGACATTTCTGATATGCACACATGGAATATGATCCAAGCCAATTACCGCTCCATGCTTGTTTACGTCATTCTTCAAGTGATGGTAGATAATTGCCACGCAAGTTCCGCGAGTCAAGACGGCGGAGAGTGCAAAGAGATGAATTCACTGGTTATCTTTTAATTACAAAAGTGGTCGAAAATTGCTCACTGGGTAAATTTCCCTGATGCTCTTCCATTAAACTATATAGCGCTGATATGGAACATTCTGTATTTGAAAGCAGTGATGAAAAATGCAGCCAAGACTGGCGAGTTATTATATTTCAGCAACGAGCCATAGGCTCCACTGTGAACATAATCCCAACAGCAACAACATTAAAACCTGTAGAAAATGTGGTTCAGAACAAGTTGTAACTATGATGTACTTTCTGCCAGACAGTATTTGGACTCGGGGAAAAGTTAAGTAGATTCTAAGAGGATTATTTTGATTGGTGTGAATTGAGAGGGAGTGTGTAATCTGCACACTCCACTTTCTCCTCGGCGAGTGTTCGAGTGGCGTGCCGACGTGGCTTGAGGTTATATTTAGCATCATATAACCTCACACGCTGCACATGATTGTTATCCAAATCCACCTGCAGAGAACTCACCATATGGTGGAGCTCCTTGCAGCTCTGCACTGTTTTATTCATGTTAGGTTGGATTTGACCTGAGCTAATTAGTGCAGACCCTCAGTGGCGCGCCTGAGAAGAACCTTACAAATCATTCTGTGACATGGGCGCCACCAAACTACCAAATAGGTCGATTTCCTGCGTAGAGGAGAGATGTGATTTTTTTGTTTCAGACATGCTTAACACGTCACGTAAAAGAGGAGGCAGAAGCTGAGTTGATTTAATCCTATCCCTCTGTGTTGATTATTGATCATTCATTCCCACCATAACGTAGACATGTTGACACATACGTTTGTATGCCTGTGTGCATAAACCTTGTGCAGTGGTAAGGAAAATGAAAATAATATGTGATGCAATGTAATAAAGTGACAAAACAGAAATAAATTGTGAATAATAAATAGGAACATGTGGCGACATTAAATTATATGTAAATTAAAAACACTGGGGGCAACAATATGAATGCTAAAGTAACAATTTTGATTGAATCTCAGTTTAACACAGTGTTAAACAATTGTTAAACAATTTCTGTAGGGGGGATCATGGCCCCCCTAGGGGACAGAAATGTTTGCACGCCCCTCCGAGTTGAAATACTATTGAGAAACTGATCATATCCGTGTATTTGTGTGTACTGCACAGACTGAACTCGAAAGTGAAACCAGGAAAGCGCGACAAAACGGGGAGCTGTGAAGCAAACAAGCATATTCAAGAGTCAAATTGCATGTTGAGTACAATAAATGTGTACATGTTGGCAGGTCTGCACTAACATTGAAAGTGTTCCCAGCCTCTCGTCCCCTGCAACACTTCACCACGCCCACCCAGGGGGGCCCAGCCCACTGTTTGAGAGGAACTGGTTTAGCAGTACAGAAATCCCTCATTTATTGTGATTAATTAGTTCGAGACCCGACCGTGATAATTGAATTTCGGCAAGGTAGGATTATTTATTTAGAAATGCTATCATTTTGTAGATAGAGCATACAAAACATGTTTACAACCTTCTAAATACATTTGTTAACCTTATTAGAGCACTCTAGACATGAGGTAGCACCCCTATATACCTTTACACTCGTATTACACAATATACTAGATACAATAAGAGAAAATAAGCCATTTTAAACTTAGACAAGACTCGGATTTGTGTGTGTTTCTGTAAATAGGTTCTGGTGCAAGTGGTGCGGACAGGAAGTGACGTTGGGGGTTCAGAGTTGAATTTTAGCTTGGTGTGAGTTAATTCAAACCTGCAATAAAAACCTGTTCTGGCGATTTATGTCTGGTGCTTGTGTGTCTATAACACTACTGGCCTCTACCGACCAGTGTAGAATACTACGCATCATCACAATGTCTTTGAATGTGTCTTTTGAACGCCTTGTACTAGTATTTTAGTCCGTTCATGCATTTTTATCCTCGGGAAAGCTTTATTTAAGCAGAAACGTATTTAAAATGTGCTTAAATATGCATTTTTTAACCAATAATAGTCCATATTCAACCACAAAACAGTGTAATCTATTCATATATTTTTTTAAACCTGCAAAGACCGCAAAATTCAAAGCGCAAAGGGAGGAGGGATTACTGTAATTAATTTCTGTATATAATTTGAGAATAAATATGTTTGTCAGTATTGTTCAGTTTGGCATAATCTATGTTATTATCGAAAAGTCAATTATTGATGACTTGAAGTCTTTGTGAGGTGTGTCTTTTATTTCCTTGTAGTTGAGATGATGTCATTTTCAATATTGGTCCAGTTTTTTTGTACCTTTGCCAACATGTACAGTATTTAGTATGTATATTTTGTAGTTTGCGTGCCAACATTTCCCCCTGCTTCCTTAAATTGTGTGCTTTATTGGCGATGTGGGCCTTGCGCTTTGTTGGAGGCTCACTGATGTAGACACGTGTTTAAAAATAGTTTTATAAATAACTGCATCAATTTTTATGAATTAATTATTATACTGGGAAAGTAATGTTGGAAAACCCATAATTTTTGCATGTTTTTGTCGTTGCGTTTTGCGGCGCATTTATTCCGAGCGGTCCTTGAATGCACCATAGTTGCGTGCTCCAAGACAAAATGAAAGTTTCTGCGATGCTGCCACCAATAGACTTTTTCCCGTTCTTCTTTCACCTCATCGTTGTTCCCAAATGCGTGCAAATAGGTGAGCTTTGATGGTGTGTTGAGCCATGTCAAGTTAACTCATGATAGCACGTTGCCTGTCACCCGCACACCAGAAAACAGGGTGATAATCTTCGGTCTGAAAAACAGATACTAATGGTGAGTGTGTGTTCATTTTATGCTTTTAATTTGATGATGTTGGGATGCTGCAATGCAGGCAGACAAGATGTCATGGGTAGCATTTTAATGTGAAGACAGGAAGTTTGCTTTCTTCTTTCATGCTTTCGCAGCGTCAGCCGTCATCTTAATTAATAAGCCCCTATGTTGTTTTATACACACAACACAGAAATGGTGGGATCAATTATTCCACTGGGAGTGCTTCCGGCGTCCCAGCATGCCTTGCGGCACCTGTTTGTTTACAAAGTTGCATGTTTACAGTTAACATAGTCGTAGTCGTTTACAACTTACCTGTTACATGTTACATGAAGGCCTCTGAGCATTTCTAAAAAGCCTAGGACGCCCGGCCCGCACTTAGACTATAGTTTGTAGTGTCGTGGGCCGCACGTTTGAGACCCTTACCATAGCTGGACCAGATCAACATGAGCCAATCCCAAACGTTCACAACGAAAAGGCAAAATTGTGGATTCACATTTGGGTGGCTGAAATTTTGAATAAAAAAAACAATTAATTGAATACCAAACTAGATGTCAGTTAACTGGATAATTGATTAATCGTTACACCGATTAATTGTTGCAGCTCTACAATAAAAATCTATGTTAGCTATGTAGGCAATGTTTAAAGTAGCATATTAGCATTCTTAAGTGTCACACAAGTGTAAATAGTGTACAGCAGTTTATAAGAAAGCAGAATAGGATCTGTCTGTTAGCAAGCTTGTCATTTCCGAGCTAAATGATGGTTTATTTCACTCTTGAGTTAAAATTTCAATTACATTTGAGGCAAAATACAGTATCTTCATGTCTTCTATAATTTCTTCAGTTTTTCTGGTTTATACTTAGCTGGGATAGGCTCCAGCATACCCGCAACCCTATTGAAGATAAGCGGCATAGAAAACGAATGAATACTTCCATTTTATTTGGAGGTTTGACAATTATGACTTGTGTGTTTGGAAGCCCTTTTTAAGTGATGGAGTGTATGTTTTTAAGTGTTTGCAAGTGCGCACGTTGTTGAATGGACGGCACAGGTGGGACTTAAACCTCCAAATCACACAACTAGATCTTGCAACCATCTGCTTGTTTGCTGTGAAGTAAAAGACTACAAAAACAAAGATATGGAGCCTTCCGGGCGTAATAAAAGCAAGGCATTAAACTTTGCGGATTCATTAGTGCCTACTCAGGTGGAATAAAGGAGGGAGACAACAAACTCGCGCAGCAAAATTGCACGAGGAGGGTTAAGGGGTGGCTTTTAACAAGCTGCTAATTGTTTCTTTTTGATTACTTCAACATAAAACATTATGGGAGGACGCTCAGGTTGTTAATCTTTTTGGGGTCCTGTCGGCATTTCGGATACACACACACTGTAAGCTTCCACCTGATTGGCTTCGAATGGACATTGCGGCAGGGCTTTTTAACATCCCTTCTCTCATTTTTATCTCATATCAGTGGCTATTTTTGTATTAGGGGCAAGCGAGCCATTGCCCCACCATAGTCAGTAAGTAGATGGTGCTGTTGTCAAAGAAGATACAATTAGATTTGAAACTAGCGAGTCAACTGCATAATTATTGTCCATCCATCCATCCATTTTCTTCTGCTTATCCGAGGGGTGTAGGTAAATGTTTTTATCCTGATTCGGTGTCATTTCCTGTGTCTGCCGTATTGCCCCGTCCTTTCTCTGCAGTGTGTGGCAGTTGAGCCTTACTGGTTATAAGGTGATACATTTCTTGTTTCTTTTTCTTTAATACATTGCCAGATACATTTATGTTGATGATTCCGATAATTTTATGTCGTTACTGGACTGCAAACCCCACAATTTCTGCCTAGCAATAAGTCGCCAAACAACAGCAGCAAGGAAAGAAAGATCAGAGTGACTCAGCCCCCGCCGGAGCAAATTGTTGCCAATGTGAAAGGTCAATACGTATACTTTCACTTAATGGCTTTGTGGATATCAGCCCGATTCATCATTTAAGATCTGCTCTCGCTAATGCTGGGACAAATTGATTGACCTTCACATAAGATACTTGCAGCTTAGTGACTAAGGCTGCACACACACACACACACACACATTGGCAGATGTTAAGGCTTTTGCAGCAGGCAGTCAATCAATGGAATAACAAGTAGGATTACAAATGATGTCTGACACCGACACATGATTTTTTTTGTTCGTGGAACAACTGTTTGTTATTTCTTCATGGATCTCTTAGCGATGTTCTTTTGCACATGTAACTGGACCCAGTCCGAAAGGTGCTGACTTCATATTTAAACCCTGCCAACCACACAAAGGAGGATGTTATTGTTTGGCGAGTTAGATGATGCAAAAACTACACTGATGGTATGAGCGTAGGGTTGGGATACGAATAAAAAACAAAACACTTTGAAAACAAAACGAAATGATTTGATATAATAATAAGATTTGATACAGTCGATATGATACGATTTTACGGTATTTCTTGAAAGATGTTAATCTTACATTATTAAAGAAGCCAATTCTATAAAAGTGGTATTCTTACCCGATTTTCAAATGTGTCAAAGAGCACATCATATCGCCAAGTATGCTGTAAGGCAGGGGTGTCGGGAGCGCATCCCGGGGGCCATTTTGGCCCGCGGCTGTGTTTTTATTGGCCCGCAGCACATTAAAAAATAGAATTCATTAGGAAAACTACTAAAACAAACAAAACGAGTAACAAATGAAAAATCATCAGTAGGTTTACAAGAATACGGCCATTAAAAGAAAGTAATGCCAGTATATAATGAAAAACAAAATAACAACTTTGCAGACAAAGTCAAAATGTTCCAAAATAAGGTCAAATATTATGGGAATAAATTTAAATATATATAAATAAATAAATAATTTTATAGCGGGGAAATTTACAAGAGAAAAGTAGAAATTTAAATAAATAGACATTTGAATAAAGGACAAAACTGGTGTAAATGAGCAAAAATAAAGTCAGAATATTAACAGAAGGCTTGCGGGACTCCCGAAGCAGCTGACAGGTACCGGCAGGCAAAGCGGCACGCGGCTTGGGCGGTGGTCGAGGCAAAAACCCAGGTGTGGGAGGGGTTGGGTGAGGCTACGGAACACGACTTTCGGTCGGCCTCGAAGAGGTTCTGGCAAACCGTCCGACACCTCAGAAAAGGGGAAGCAGCCCCCAGTTCACACTGTTTACAGTGCGGACGGGGGCTTGCTGACCTCGACTGAGGATATAGTTGGTCGGTGGAAGGAACACTTTGAGGCCCCTCTCAATCCTACTGACATGCCTTCCATAGAGGAAGCAGAGTCTGAGGATACGTACGTGGACAGTTCTATCGTCGTGGCTGAGGTAATTGGGGTAGTTAAATCACTCCCCAGTGGCAAGGCTCCGGGGTAGACGGGTTTCGCCCTGAATTTCTCAAGACTCTGGAAGTTGGAGGACTGTGTTGGTTGACACGCCTCTTCAACATCGCATGGAAGCGAGAACAGTACCTCTGGACTGGCATACCAGGGTAGTGGGACCCAATTTTTAAAGAGGGTGACCGGAGGGTGTGTGCCAACTATAGGGGGATCACACTCCTCAGCCTTCCTGGGAAAGTCTACTCCAGGGTGCTGGAGAGAAGGGTATGACTGTTAGTCGAACCTCGGTTACAGGAGCTGCAATGTGGTTTTCGTCCCGGTCGCGGAACACTGGACCAGCTCTACACCCTTGCAAGGGTACTGGAGGGTATGTGGGAGTTTGCCCAACCGGTCTACATGTGCTTTGTAGACCTGGAAAAGGCATTCGACCGTGTCCCTCGTGGTGTCCTGTGGGGGGTGCTCCGGGAGTACGGGATTGGTGGCCCGCTACTACGTGCCATTCGGTCCTTGTACAATCGAAGCAGGAGCCTGGTTCGCATTGCCAGCAGTAAGTCGAGCTTGTTTCCGGTGAACGTTGGCCTCCGCCAAGGCTGCCCTTTGTCACCGATTCTGTTCATAATCTTCATGGACAGAATTTCTAGGCGCAGTCAAGGTGTTGAGGGAGTCCAGCTTGGTGACCTTAGGATCTCGTCTCTGCTATTTGCAGACGATGTGGTCCTTATGGCCTCATCAGGCTGTGACCTTCAGCGTTTACTGGAGCGGTTTGCAGCTGAGTGTGAAGCTTCTGGGATGAGACTCAGCACCTCCAAATCCGAGGCCATGGTTCTCAGTCGGAAACGGGTGGACTGTACCCTCCGGGTTGGGAGTGAGGTCTTGCCTCAGGTGGAGGAGTTCAAGTATCTCGGGTTCTTGTTCACGAGTGAGGGAAGGTTGGAGCGTGAGATCGACAGACGGATCGGTGCAGCATCTGCAGTAATGCGGTCGCTGTACCGGACCGTCGTGGTGAAGAGAGAGCTGAGCCGGAAGGCAAAGCTCTCTGTTTACCGATCGATCTACGTTCCCACCCTCACCTATGGTCATGAGTTATGGGTCATGACCGAAAGAATGAGATCGCGGATACAAGCGGCGGAAATGAGTTTCCTTCGTAGGGTGGCTGGACTCACCCTAAGAGATAGGGTGAGGAGCTCGGCCATCCGGGAGGAGCTCAGAGTAGAGCCGCTGCTCCTTCACATCGAGAGGAGCCAGTTGAGGTGGCTCGGGCATCTAGTCCGGATGCCTCCCGGGCGCCTCCCTGGTGAGGTGTTTCGGGCATGCCCAGTCGGGAGAAGGCCCCCGGGAAGACCTAGGACACGCTGGAGGGACTATGTCTCACAGCTGGCCTGGGAACGCCTTGGTGTCCTCCCGATGGAGCTGGAAGAGGTCGCAGGGGACCGGGAACTCTGGACTTCCCTACTGAGACTGTTGCCCCCGTGACCTGGACCCGGATAAGCGGAGTAAAATGGAATGGAATGGAATATTAGAAAAAGAAAGTAGTATTCCGCCAAAAGTTTTACGATAATACATTTCTAATATTAGGAGCAAAAATAATGTCATTTTAGTAGCAAAGTGTTGAAATATTAAAGAAAAAAAATTTAATTGTAAAATCTGGAAATTACGCCTGGGGAAAAAAGTTGCAATATTATGGGAATAAAGTCATAATATTTCAAAAAGCAAATCCACAAACGTTATTTAAGAAGACAGCAAAAATGTGAAAAAAGCGCAAATACCAAAGTTCATGCTTATATATTTATACTTTTTCACCTACATCACAAAGCTGAGATGCATTTTTTCTTGAAATATTTTTACAAAATATCAATTTTACAAAATATAAAAGCGACCCTTACATTCTTTCATTTTTCAGTATGTGGCCCTTGGTGGAAAACGTTTTTTTTAAACACTTAGAAATAAATTGTAAATAACTATATATAATTTTGTGTACATAGGTATCAATTTTGGTAATATGGGCTGTTATTTTATTTAAAAAAAAATAATACACAGTTAGAAATCCCAGTTTTTGCATGTTTAACACTGTTTGGTGCGAGCGGCCATTGAACGCACAATGTAACTTTCTCACCTCATCTATGGTGTAGCTCCGCCACACAACCAGCTCTGTTCCAGACTGACCAATAAAAAGGCTTGTAACATCGTCCAGCGGTGGCCCCGCCCATAAAAGAAACCGAGCGCAGTAAATTTAACCGTGCATGCGTATAACGAGCTCTGTAAGGCACATCCAAAAAGTGAGTGCTGCATCCAAAGAGAAAGAGTTGCAAACAAATCTCTTGGATTTGCAAATAAAAGCTATTTTATGCTTGTAAAATCTTTTTTTTTTTTTTGCAAATTATTTTTTTTGTTTGCAAATGTTTGATTAGATTAAAAGACAGACATTTCTCTCAATACAATAAAATACATTTAATTTTTGAAAATTTACCGTTCGCTTTCAAAAACCGAACAATGTAGCCCATAATTTACAAAGAATATGTCACATATTTAAGCAGAGTTTATAAATCATGTCAGGGACCCTCTAAAGCTTCACAGAGCAGAACTACAGTGTACACTCTGCTTCTAGACCAGTTTAACCTGCTTCTCCTGTCAGCCATGAAGGCTTCCCTGCACACTTGACTGCTCTCTTTCCCCCTGCAGATGCATCTTCAAGGGCTGCTGATCACTTATGCTGGACCTCTAAAAGTTCCAAACGGGGCGCTCCTCTAAGAAGGGATACCACACCTCCATCTTGAGTATTTTATAGCTTCCTATAACTCCCACCCGCCCCCAACGGGGAGAAACTCAGCCTGCATCCAGATTTAAAGACGATGGAGGTAATGACACCATCTGGTTGTTTGTTTTTTTACTCCTTTGCTGACTACTGTATGATGTGCGAGGTAAAGTAGCTATAAGTTCTTCAGTTCACTAATCATACACACTTATATCACGTATTATTGACGCATATTTTATTCAGGTGGCTTCTTGGTGTAATTGTACACTGCTGGGACGAACGGGTTTGATCCCCAGCTAGGGCCTCAACACCCAGCCACTGGAGATGTACAGTGCCAGTCCCATGCCCGGATAAGTGGGAGGGTTGCATCACAAAGGGCATCCGGTATAATTTTTTTTTAAATTCAACATGCTTGATGAAATTGGAAAACACAAAATACCTCATCTTTTGGGTTATTTGTTCACCTTCTTGTAACGGACTTGTCTCTTTTAATTAACAGCATAGGACACATACAATGAAATCACCAGATTAGGGCAGACAAGTGAAGGCTCGACAGCAGGAGATCATTTACCTTCCCGATGCAGCCTCCAAAATCTTGTCTCTTATAATGCACAGCATAGGACACTTGGCCAAGAGTGGTCGTGTTGCTTGAGCACAGCCCCTCTCTTAATGCACGACATCCGGTTTAATTTTTTTTTTTTAAATCAATCGTGCTTTATGAACATGTAAAACACAAAATACTTCATCTTTTGGGTTGTTTGTTCATCTTCTTGCAAGAGACCACCAGAATCTTGTCTCTTTTAATGCACTGCACAGGACACATAGAATAAAAACATCAGATTAGGGCAGACAAGTGGAAGCTTGGCTGCAGGACATCATCCACCTTCTTGCAGCAGATCTCCAAAATCTTGTCTCTTTTCATGCACAGCATAGGACACATACAATAAAATCACCTGATTTGGGCAGACAACCAGAGGCTCGGCTGCGGGAGATCATCCACCTTCTCGCAGCAGGCGTCCAAAATCTTGTCTCTTTTTTTTTTTTTTTGTCTTGTCCAGCATCATAACAGCTGAATGGGAGTCAAGCTGCCTTTAAATGTTGAGCAAAATGTCTTTGCCAAGGGAGACTTCATAATCCAAATAAGTCTCCCTTGACATTTGACTGCGTTTATTATGAATTTTATTGCGCCACATTTTGATGCCGGACCTGACCTGAAAAGTGA